>OZ032122.1:5841690-5942269 GCA_964026355.1 Pseudorhiza aurosa
CATATCTATTACACATGTTTCACCTTATGTAACCCTATGGTGGTTCTGCAGTATAGTGGCATACACTCAGGACCCAGCCTCTGGTTTCTGCTCAACTAGGAATCAAGGATGCTATTTAATTCTTTATAGATGCTATCAATGAAGGAAACCAAAGAGAAACGATTTGATAAAACTTCTCTTCCCTTGAAAAAGCTCTGAGCTCTGGCTTAAGTTTCTGCTAAACTCAGAATCAAGGATGACCGTACTTTTTTTACGCTAAACTATCTTTTCAAACTTTCTAGATAGCCGCTTCAATTAACTTTCTTTCAACATAACTTTAGATATTAAGTAACTTCTTCCTCTATCTTTTATTTTGCTTTACTGGACACACCTTTATGACAGTTTTAAGTAGTTGAAGTGTGTATCCAGTTTAAATATTCGTAGATTGTTATTATTTTAATGTTATTATTGTAAAATACAATACCCTTATTACTGACCTCCATTCTACGTACTTCGACATCAAATTTGTAAATCTTTCACTGAGTGCTTTAGGAATTTTGGGTTCAACTTCTGACTCATTTCTTCAATGTTTAAGGATTTCAATTTAGACCAAAACTCCCAAGATTGCATTTTAAAGAAAGTCACCAGCACCGCTATTAGGTGCACACATTACGCATTCTTTAGAAGGAAGAAAATGTGGCCTAATTCAGAGTTATTAGATTTTTGACTATTCTATCTATTGTTTCTTTCTATTATCTTCAGTCAACCCTTATTCGCTATTAATTTTTTTATTATCTTATTCGAAGCTGATAGCTTGTTGTACACTACCTGTTACTAGAGAGGTGTATAATTGTAGATATTAACTATGTCTAATGAAGTGAAGTTTTGAAAAAAATATACTATGGAAGAGAAAATTATATAATGGTAATGATAATGAAGAAAATAAAAATTTGAACGCAGAAAGGGTAAAAAGGTTCGATAATAATGAATGCACTATTTCATCCACTATTCCCGTGCCTTTTCTCGTGGAATTTGAATGCATTTGGATAGCGATGTTTTGACATCCGACGGAGGTGACGATCTTGCCGTTCCCTGCCCCCATGGCCAATGCCTGGGAACACTCAGAGGAGGCGCTGGTCCTTCGTTCCCTTGAGAATTGTAAAGGTTGTGCAGCACTGACTATGTGTGGCATAACTGTAGCAGTAGAGTGCATGAAGCAAAAACGGCACCGCCACATTGCAATACAATTGGGTAAGGGAAGCTTTTTGAGGCGATTAATCTCTCCAATATATTATCACGATTCCGTCTAGAGCACCCCCGTGTGCACCCAGTATTCTTGCGATAACATGTCAAGTTGAGTTAATTAACTCCTATATCTGAGTAGAACAGAAGCTTATGTAGTGAGCCAACCCTCTAGTCACTTTTAAAGAAAGGAAAGAGAAGCTTAGATGGGCTGTATGAGATACCACAATCCAGACAAAACTCATCATCCGACTGGCAGATATATAAACGATCTTCATCCCCAAGACATTGACAGAAATCTCCAAACATTTTACCATGGTTTTCGCCTCATCAGTTGTCAGTTAAGCTTCCTTTCAATCAATCAGAGCACGGCAGTTTTCCTTCCTTCTTTCAATGTCCTTTACGTTTCAGCATCTCCGCTCTCCTTGCCGAGCTTTCATACCGAAGTAAAGGCTCCAACATCTTTATCCTCTATCGCCTCGCTTCTACTTGCAAGGCTTCCAGATTGCTGTCATATTCAACCCTGTTCATATTTTTTGAGCATCTTTTGAACTCTTCTAAAGATTTTCTAGGGGTAAGGAGGCGAGCAGTCAAATATAATTGGTAAATTAACATTAGTAAAGAAGGGAAGGATCAGAACGGAACCAATAAACATATGCAACGGTTATGTAAGTAGCACCGTATTCAAGCAGTTTCCCAAAAGCTCGCCAAAGTTTATAAGTTAAAGCATTATAATACTTTGATACCTTTTCTCATAGGGATTAAGTACGTTAAGCAAGCGATATTTTTTACATCAAGGGAGGGGGGTGATTGTCCATCGTTGCCTCTTCCTGCCTCTCCTTGCCTCACCTTGCCTCCCCTGGACTCCATCCAGGCACAACCGCTGACGAAAAATTTCGTTGCCGCTGGTTTTTGGTTTCCACCGAATTTCTTCAATTCTTGATTTGCTCATTACCCGTGGGTGCCCTATCAGCATGAATAACAAAAATAGCTACTATTACAAATAGACTTCTTAATAAAAATCAACCGCAAACGTTGCTTTTCTACCTAGGGATCATGCTTTGGGAATCTATCAACTTTGTGGGAATACCTTCAACCCAGGATGTGGTTTATTTGTTGTTTATGACCAATGACCATATATTCAGTTTTATTGGTATTTAACATTAGCTTGTTATTGGGCCTTTTTGATCCTAGATGATAGTAAAGGATACCTCTTATCCGATTTGAAAGAACGGTATGCACCGTAGTTGTCCTTATTCAAACAATTCTATCTAGCATTCAGAGAGACCAAGTGGTGAGCCGTCAGAGAAAAAGGAGAGTGCAGTCCCAGCAACTGTGTATACCTTTGGATTTGGTGCTGATCATAACCCAGAAATGCTCACAGCAATCAGTGACACTGGCAATGGAATGTATTATTTCATTGAAAACGAAGACATGGTAAGCAGCTCATTTGTATTTGCTTGAAAGTGAACGTCGTCTATGTGATCATCAACCGAAAGATGACGTGCACGTTACGTCCGCTATGTCTTCCACTCTCTAGACACCATTGATCATAAGAGGCGGGCGTGCTGTATTTTATCTGAGATATCAAGAGATAAGCCTTTTTATTTCTCTGAGCAGCTATGACTGGTAAGGGTAGATCAATGCCTGCAAACTTCGCTATTAGTTACATTTTTCAGCGTGCTCCCATTTGCTTTCGTGTTGCTCATTTTCAATGAGCTGAGCATTGTTTTCCCATCCCTTTGTGCTGCACGAAATGCGAACCTTTCAGACAGGCGGGTTTATAAGCAATTGCCCGCCACTTAAACGCAATAACCCTACGATTGGGTAATCTCTTTTCGAATATTTTCACGACTTTATAAAAACTATACCTACTGCTTTGATCGAGTTTCATTCAAGATATCGAAGGCTATCGAGGTACATTTCTCTTGTTCAAGAGGGCGACTTTGCTTGTTGATTCACGTGAGTGTTGAAAGGCACTCTCCTTTAATTTCAAAGTCTTCCACGATCACCCCTGACCCAGCTCCTGTGGGCACTTGAGAGTCATTAGTTTTGATAACTATTGGTGAACAGGAAATTTGAAGATTTCTTGAAAGCTGTTTGCTTAAGTTGATTCATTAATGCTTGTTGGAATGCTTTTCATAGATTTAGCAACAGTATCATGGATCGATCTGTTCTAAAAATGTCTCCTTTGCTAGTCTAGAAATTTTGCTATTTTCGATTATTTGATGGTTTTCGAGTACCCGGCGATGAGCTGATGTCTTGATTTAACTTCTCGGTTTCTCTACCTCATACAGGGATCAAATATGAATCCTAATAGGATCTGAAATACTTGAATCTTCTTTTAGATTGCCGAATCGTTTGGTCATTGCCTTGGTGGTCTTTTGAGTACAGTTGGCCAAGGGATCCAACTCAATGTAAAAATGCAAGAAGGGGTTAAGATAAAGGCGGTTCATGTGAAGAGACCCTTCACTTTACATGACGACAGAAAAAGGTACCAATCATGAGAGGTGTTTTAACAAAATGCTCTGTTATCACCTTTTTATTCTTCAGTAGCAAGCCTTTACTGCCACACCTACGTAAATGTCCAGGCCTATTTTGCTTTGTCCACATCTCAGTTGCTTATGTTATAAAGTAAGCAAATCCGATCCAAGGCTAAGTTACTTTTTCCACTTTGCAAACTCTTACCGGGGCTAGTGCCATGCTGGTTTCGACCTAGATTATCTTGTTTAACGTAGACAGGGCTAACGAATGAGCTTGGGTACGAGAGACAGAAGCGTGTTCTTATGACCCTTACCAATATATGAAATTTTAGCAACTAGTTAGAGACTCTCGCTTCCTGTCAGGTTTTTTCGTTGAGCAAGCAACTTTCGAGAGTACCCTAGGTGTTAAATTTCTCATGATTTACAATCGACTCCTTCTCGCATACGCGCTCTAAAGCCTGTGATGAGAGAGGCTTCATCTTAGTATGAAAGCAAGTTCGCTCACAGCCAACTTCTTTTTCAAGGCGCTAGGCCATTTTTTCGCACACATGCTTTTGCCCGGCGGAGTTATCTCGCTGCTCGTGAATCTATTCATCCCTCAAAGTAATTATAAGGCAGAGAACTTCCTCCCGACTCCATGTTGACCCATGGATGCTTTAGAAGATTCCAATACACTGAGTTCCGTTCCATGTTGCTCTTTCTATCCATATAACTGGGGTTCATTTTTTGATTGCTTTTCTTTGAAGAAGCTCATTTTTTGCGCTCAGAAAATTTCCAATGAAAGCATATGTTACGAAAACTAGCCCTTGTTCGCCCCAGGTTTGCCTCCACATTGGGGCGAATCCAGGTTACTTGTGTCCACACTGCGAGATCTAACCCAGGTTTAAACTAACCTAGGACGTACCTGGGTTAGTTTGTGTAGTGTGGACAGCGCTTTTGAAGCTTTTAGTAAATTAGTAAATTGAGACGAATTGGCTTGTTTTGACTATATCTTCATTTCATCAAGTGTGCAAGTAGACATGGGTGATTTGCAATCAGAGGAATCACGTGATGTAGTCCTCCAGTTGACGATCGATGCATTGGCAGAGGCTAGAGAGGAAGAATCGCCACAGCCTCTTTTTGAAGCCGAAATGAACTATTTCAACGTTCTTTCGGGGCAAATAAGCTCTGAAAATGCGTTGTTAAACGTCCTAAGAACAAGTGAGTCAGGTTTCCTCCATTTCCAATTATCTTCGATTTATTCAATTATCTCGGTTGCAAGCTTTTTTATTTCAGAAACATTGACAGGGTGAGGTAAGGGAAGGAGGAATTGGTTTGCTGTATGGTTTTTTATCAGTTGTCCCCGATGAATAACAGTTTTGTTGAATCCAATGAAGCACGTGTCTCTTATTTGTCCTCGATTTCGCTGTTGCATTCATTCCACCAATGTTTGATTCTGTTTTTATCGAATCTTTTGTTATATCTAAGAACTGAATAAAGTCATTCGATTGCAGCACATTCTATCTTCCTCTGAAAGCAGAAAGGCAGTGAAACATCTTCAATTGCATTTAAATGCGAAAAGTCGAATATCTTGGAAAAAACGAAACTGAGTTCTGTTGACGAAAAGTTCTACACATCATGCTGAAGATATGAACGCATTAAGAAGCAGCCAGGCTCATCTCATACTTGATGTTTCTTGCATGAGAGCCCATTTTATCAGGTTATCTGCATTCGCTCACTTGAGGAACAAATGCACTTGCGTTTGAACTGACTGAGCTGGTTTATTGACGTTTCTATGAAAATAAACTAGCAAATGGATAGAGTTAGCAATTCTCTGTCTGTTAAAAACCATTTAAGTCTTTGCTAGACAATATGCCAGGGTTGGTCGAGAACAATGTAGCTTTTACCTATTCTAGCTTTGAAAAGATGATAAAAATGAAGTGCGTTGGTATTTCGCTCAGGTGCTGCAGAAAACAACGCTGCAGATGGTAGCATTGCTGTTAACATGCAAAAGGACAGAATTGAATCGTCCGAAGCAATCCGAAGAGCTACTGAAATGGCAGACGAAGGTAAGCATTGCTTTCTCTGCCATTAACTATCTAATAATTAAAGAATTATTTTCATTGCCTGATCTTTTAACGTACCATTAGGGAGTTTCTGTTCTACAACCTAGAGCATGTATTGATGAGTGCAGGTTGCATTATTGATGAAAGTAGGAAATCTATTAATCTCCTAACTTGCTCGTGTTATATATTAGTTTGATTTTCCGTGCCGACTTTATTTGTCCTATGAGTATTTCCTTTCCGTTCTATGTGTGGGACTTGGAAACGAGGCTTTAATGAACTGTCCCGGTATTGGTGCGCAGAGAAACAGGTTCCATGGCCTTTGTCATTCTTTTCAAAACCTGTTAGAGTCGAATGCCAATTAAAGCTCATTCTTATCCGACAATAATCTCATTTCACCTTTCAAGGAGTTAATCAAGTTATTTTTCATAGGTGATTTTACGTTGGCAAGGGAAATCTTAGCTGCGCGGCTAGCTGAGAACGAGTCAAAGCTTTACAATGATGACGTTTATATGCAGTGCCTTGGTGAAGATATTGTAGCATGCTCAAATGCAGTACAAAATCGAAATGAGTGGGAAGTTTATGGGAAAAAAAAGGCAGCGAATATGTACGTATTTTCGCTTCTCCGTAGAAGGGCCTTCTTTTCACCACAGCGATAATGTGTCTCTTTAGAAGTCACCTCGTTCTATGTGCACTGTACATGGCTATTTTGTAGACTTATAAACGTGGTTGGCACCTTCTCAGAGGAGATGCTTTAGTCGAAGCGCCTGTGGCACAAGGAACAATTAGATAATAGTTCAAGCTCTCCTTATTAGACTAAGAGTAGTTATGTCAGTCAATCAAATAGATAAATAACGGTTCAATACGATTGCGTTGTATTCGCTAGTCACCTAATCGATGTTTTAGCTTTGCAAGCTCAGGCATTGTACTGTAACTGACTTTACTCTGTATTTGACTCTTAAAATCACTTTCATAATGGATTCTGTCCTCGGAACAGACTTCCTTCCTTCAAGAAATCCAAGACCGCGCTCAGATTCTTCTATTGTAACGATGACGTTTCCTCCGCTTCAATAAGATGTTAAGGTCTGCTGTAGTAGGAAGCCTTTTGTTCATGCGTCTTGCCACCATTTTTTGACAGTGTGCTAATGGTGATCTCGCTAATTCCCGACTTTAAATTTGACAAAACAATCTGCCACTTGCTGGTTGCAAAATTTTCATCGAAAAAAATATTTATCTTTCGAATAACCTGCTGTATTCAATGCTAAGTAGTGTCATGTCAAAGCAAGTAGGTGAATCAAAGAAAAAATGCATCGTAAATACGTTTGGCAGGCACCGAATTGAGAGTCATCGGATTCCTAAATTTCAGTAATACGATATGTATCTTGAGGTGCACTTATTTATTTTTAGCGGAGTTATCTATATTACATAAGAAGATTTGACAAACCGCTTCATTCATCTAAATTTCCTACATGACTACGAGTATCATGAATGACTTCTATACTGGTTACACTGTGTGGACTAACCCATGGCAAAAAAAAATGTTTGCTACACACGTTCTGATTGCTTGACTTGCCAGTCAATCTTAGGTAGTATTATTATCTAACGTATGCATCTTCTACCGGCTGAAGACTAGCATGGTTCTTGTAGCGGGTTGGGGTTTACCAACGATTAGTTTTCATCATTTTGTTAAGGTGTTGTTCTAATTTGATATGTTGCGTGTTTATGCCCTGCATTTGTCTGTCGCATCGTGATACCGTTGTCTTTGTTGATTTGTCATGTGACGCTCGTCAGTACACTTTTGTTATAGCCCATAATATACGTTGTTTGTTGAATTGGAGTTTTGTTCGAGTTGGTTGAGTTAACCATCAGTTAAACTTTGTGTTAATAAGAGAACAACAGACTGACTCGATTGGTTCACTTCTTTAGCTAAGGCCTAAGGGCCTAAGGCCCTTAGCCGTTGCTTGCCCAAGCTATCAGAAAAACTCCAATAATGTTGAAGTTGTGAGAAAACTCGTCAGCAATATAGAAGCATCGATTTCATATTTTTAGAGCACAGATGCACGAGCAGCAAAGGAGCAGTGAAACAACATCAGATAAACGATTTATATCAAAGTCGAAGGGATCAATGGCTAAAAAATTAAGTAAGTCATTTCTTTCTCCTAACTTCGGTTACAAATTTTCCTTGCTGCGTTTTTCATTTTTCAAGATTGATAGGTAAGGGAATTTCTCAATTTTTTCCTTATTCTAGAGGTGGTTGAACCTGTTGATATTTCGCCATCATCGCCATCATCATCATCATCGCCATCATCATCATCATCGCCATCATCATCATCGTCGTTATCATCATCACCATCATCACCATCACCATCATCATCATCGCCATCATCATCATCGCCATCATCATCATCATCATCATCATCGCCATCATCATCATCGTCGTTATCATCATCACCATCATCACCATCACCATCATCATCATCGCCATCATCATCATCGCCATCATCATCATCATCATCATCATCATCATCATCATCATCATCATTACCATCATCATCATCATTATCATCGCCATCATCATCATCATTATCATCATCATCATCATCATCATCATCGTCGTCATCATCGTCATCATCATCGCCATCATCATCATCATCGCCACCACCATCATCATCATCATCATCATCATCATCATCATCATCATCATCATCATCATCATCATTACCATCATCATCATCATTATCATCATCATTAAGGATTGGAGCAAATTGCGCAAATGAAAATATTTGATCTTCAGAAAAGAAACTAAAGAAATGATCGTGAAAAAGTTTGGAGAAAAATTGTGCTAGAAAGATCAATTTTTGTCATGGGATTGCATTTAAATTTGTTTACTTTTAATCACCATTAGAGAACTTAAAGAAAGGAACTGAATAGGAGAAGATGGGAATTGCTGGTGACAGAGCGCCATAGGAAGAAATTTTATGAAGAATTTCACTGGTGAAAAAACAGTTTTCAATTTTATTCTTGCTGTTTCATGTTTTGTATGTATGTTTCTTGCTGCTGCAATATTTATCTGTTAACTTTTCCACCGATTTTCGCTTATAACCTAATACGACCATTCGGTATTATTCACTAATTCAATATTAACTACTGCTTAGCATACTCGATATCGAGCGTAGCAGAAACCAGAGACAGGGCCCCGGGGTTTCTCTAGGAAAATTGATTTTATGAGGTGGTTTCCCGTTACTGTCCTCGCCAGTGGCGTTTTTATTACGACACATGGAGGAATCTCACTTACAGCCCCTGTGTTATGAGTCCGCATGCTTAACCATGCACCACGGATCCTCCAACCTTACCAATCGTTGAATGAAATTGTGTTCTCTGACTGTTAATACTGCCGATCTAGGTTGCAATCTTTATTGCTAACTTGAAATTGGCAGTGCTCCTCCTAATTTTCCTTACAACTGCTATGAAAGTTATACTTTCAGTAGTTGCGTTTAAATTGGCTGGCAAATCATTTGATGATACCCATCCATCTCCTTCTTTCCCATTCGCTGATATCCACAAGGAATAGTCTCTTTTGCACAAATTAGCTACTGAGAAACTTATGACGTCATCGTGATTTCGCTCGATCAAAATCAAGCACTCATCACCTTTGGCAACGAGGCTTGCTTCGTTTTGAGCTCCAAACATGCCCGAATAGATATTGCTTTTTATTTCATAGTATCTGTTTGGCTCACGTCGTTTGCTGCATATACATAGTTCAAGTGAGACGCCCTTGTCTTTGCAATAGTCGAAACTCTGGTATAAGCTAGTTCGTTGCCAATAAAAAAGGGCTAAGCTTTTATTGTTTTGTCGTACCTGAACGTTAAACACTTGTAGTGTTTTGCCCTTAACTGCCACATCAAAGATGTACCTAGACGACTTCTGGTCGTATATTGCATCACGAAAGTACACCCCTTCTAACCACTGACAGTTTCGCGTATCTCTGTTGTTTTGATGTATAAATTGTTTGTTCAGTTTATCATTTAACATCCCCAGGGCGAATTCTGCCATCCAAAGGATTTTAAAGTGGGCATCTTTCATTTTTGTGTCTAAAAATCGATACTTATCAATGCATTTACAAAGCGAATATTGCCTGACAGGGAGGCTGTCACAGCCCTGCCTCCACGTCTTGTCGGTGAAAAGGCCAAGGTCATGGAGCTGATTGCGTTTTGTCCAATCAGCCAAAGCTATAGTGGTCATGTGCAGGTCAGCTGCAGAAACAATAGCTTTTTGGTTGCGAAGGAAAATCTTTGTGTGGTCCGGCCCAATTGCTTTTAAAACCACATCCGGGACAATCATGAATAGGAATGAATCGTACGTCTCAAACTTCCCTGTTATTGTGTCGACTGCATATGGAGTAGTTTTAGCCCCGTGATCTGACCAGAAAATAGTCACCGTGTTATTCAATTTGGCTAGTTTCTTGATTTCGCGTTGCAAGTCTTTGTCAATCACACACGAGCGCTTTCCTGTGGATTCGTGTCCGATGTTTACATGCGTGTACGTGAATTGAGGTTTTGCGTTTGGAGCCGACTCTTGTGACGCATGTATGTCCGTTGCGTAGCTCAGCAAGTGGGAGCTGAGTGGTTTCCCATCATAGCAGAAGCTAGGCCCTTCATTAAACATGTTCGTTTTCCCATATCTTTCAAGAATATGACAAGACACATGTGTCAGACCAGAGCCACTCATTTTGTACTTTGCTGTTATTTTATCAAGCATTTTCCATTCTCGTTTCTTATTCTGCAGCCCTTTGATCGGTCTATCCCTTTTTCTGTTGCTTGATAGAATTGACCCCCACTTGTCGTACCAACACGTATCTTCCTGAACCGTTGTCTGGTATCGAGCCGATCTCAGCTTGTCGAAAAGGACATTGAATTCGATATCTCTGTCTTTGATGCTGCTGAACCCCTGTCTCCCCGTCATGAACGACTTCACATTAACGAAAGTAAATGGAGCCAAACTTTGGAACAGTGGAAAGTCTACTATTGTTGTCCCGCTCTCTTTGTTCCTACCTGTGTCTTGCAAGACTTTGCTTGTTTTCGGTAAAACGCGCTTAAAATGCGCCCTTGACACAGAATCCAATACAACTACGTTCACGTTTGGTGGTCTAGCACCAGCCTGGGATTCACTGCCACTTCTACGATTATTCCAGCTTGAAATTACAGTTTCTAGCACGGGAGGTAACAATAATATCTGCTCTACCTTTTCGGTACGCGTTGCGTTGACCTGTTTACTACAACTAAGAAAAACGAAGTTGAAACCATGTCGTAAACTCTTCGAGGCAGCCTTGCGTACACCTCGCTCCAAGCTTTTGATGTCGTGAAATCGTTTGTACTTTCTGACCAGTCCGTAATCATGATCTAAAGTCGCAATCGAAACAGCGCTGTTACTACATACTTGCATCGTACAGTTGATAACAAGCAATGTCTCTTTTGCGGTACGAGTTACGCTTATGTTTTCGCAAATACGCAGATTGCTTGTTTTACGACAGGTTCCTTTACATCGCGATTTTTCGGTCGGGTAGTATGTTTTTGACATTTGACAGACATCGAGCACTTTGTAATATGGTCTACATGACGTTGCTTCCTCAGTAGAATTTACATATTTTTGAACTACATTTTCAGTAGAGTTATTGCATTCTGTGCCACCTAAAATTTCGTAATTCCAATTAACATTTTTTGCTTGAATTTTCGATTGCTTTTTTGAGATTTTCTGAGCTGTCTTTGTGAGAGTTCCGTTTTTGTCATCTCGCTTAATTGGTACCATTTGCGTTAATTTCTTTGCATGGGTGTTTTCGTTCGTTTTTCCAACCAGATACGGTTCTCCTTTTGATGCGACAGGCGTTGCAGTGCTACGTGCCACTCTATTCGTCCTGATTTTATCCGTTGAGCTTTCTCTGTTTTGAACAGGGGATAGATCTTCGGTTTTTATACCTCCATTCACCAGTATGATATCTTGTTTAGCTTGTTTCGGTAATGTCCTCGATGCCATTGTAGGTGTTTCGTGCATCTTTGTTGTAAACAACGTTTCAACCGATTTTGATGTCGTAGAAGCCTCAGACTCATAAACCATATTGAACCTCACTACATCATTTCTCGACAAATTTCCTTTCTGAATTTGTATACGGGACCCTGTGTATTTCTTTTCCCACATCGTTTGACCCACAAGAGATTCTGAAAGTGATCCAATAATTAAATTTCAAAACGATCGTGAAATATATCACCATCATCATCATAGTAATAATGATCATCATCATCACCATAATCATCATCACCATCATCATCATTGCAATCACCATCATCATCATTGCAATCATCATCATCACCATTATCATCATCATCATCATCATCATCATCATCATCATCATCATCATCATCATTAACATCATCAACATCGGCATAGTCAATCATTTTTATATTTATTTTCTTTATTATAAATCATTGAAATCATTGTTCTTTATAAGGCGTAATAATCTTGATTACAATCAAGCTTAATCGTGGCATAAAAAAAACATCAGTACCTGGTCTTTCGAGTTCGTCGAGTTCCTCGCTTCCTCTTCTTGGCGTCAGATTAGTGAAAATGTTCTGCCTTGACAGATGTAAGAGGATGCAGAAGAGAGAGAATATGACAGGTATTGTCAGAAATGCCTAGAACAGATAATGAATATTCATAGCAATGCGTTGATCAGACAAGAAATTATCGAAATCGTCTACTCTTTAGCGATTTGTGATTTGAAGGCACTTCGTCAACCTCACGGCATCAATCATCTTTGGAGCGTAAACATGTTGTTTTTACTGGCTGAATTTAAAGTGCACCATTGAAATGTAATGGCTAGGTGGGCAGGTAACGGCTAGGTGGGTAGGTAATGGCTATACAAAGCCCCAGCAAGGGAAGAAAGAAGAAAGCGAAAGGCTAAAGGAGAGAGAGATCAGACCAAGCTTATTGATCTTAGATTTGAAAGTGGCAATTTGTAGGATTCAGGAAGCAAGAAGAAGGCAGGACGTTCCATGAATTGCATGTTCTTGGGATGAATGATGCGCTGTGGGCAAGACGGGTAGTCACAATTCTTTTTCGTCCTTATTGTATTGTCCTTTAGCATTACAAATGTGCGTTTAGATAGGACCGTCTTCTAATACCCTTTGGAAAGTTCAATGAAATAAAGAAAAAAGCCTTGAGTTGAAAAGAAGTACAATGATCTCCTTTCCAAGAGCTGAAAATCCAATACGTTATAACTTCAGCATTCCAGGTGCTTAAGATCAAATTTATTGGGAATGACTGCTATGAGCCATTTTGGATTCGCGAAGGAAGCTGCTCTTTCTGTCAAGAGCACGCTTCTTGAAGGCGCCACACCAAGCAGCACCTTCAATAGGATCTGTTCAATGAGTGCGCCTTTAGGGTTTAGGCAAATTTTGTGTAGCAGTTGCGTTTTGATTCTTGTAAGTTGTTGTACTTTTTGTTCGCTTTGGAGATTCTTCTAGATACTTAACGGGGTATTTAAGCCAGAAAATTCTGTTGCCCACGATTCTGCAAGCAGTGGCAGAATGGAGCAGAAATGCTTTTCAAGATGACTTATTGAGATTCTGCGAAAGAAAAAGTCCCAAAACGAAGCTTATTGGAAAACGCAACACTACAAGGAAAAAAGAAAACAAGAGAATGCAAAGGTATGTCCCTTGAGCTTATTAATTTTCTTAATGCTCTTTTTTTTCATTTATAACTAGAATCAATCATCAATTTGGGCGTTTTGCCATTATCTGCTCGATAAGGCAGGATTTAGGCCAGCCAGGCCGAGGCGTTACTCGGGTACTAGTACTAAAATACTGTCTTTGAGACATGCCTTCTAGCATAGGAAGATTTTCTTTTTTCCATTCTTAGCACGCTGATTGAGTTTGCACCTAATATCAGTGAAGTCATAAGTGTATCTTAAATAAGATAGTCTTGGGATAGGTGCATTTTACAAGAAAAGCACCTGCTATTAGGTAAAGAGAAGAGTCTGTCTTTTTCCATCTTGACTTCTTTGGTTTGCGCACATTTTCGTCCCAGTCAACTACGTGCATGTATCGTGTATGCCCAATGAAAATGTTGGCATTCTTTGTTTAACCCTGCGTCCGAAGTTTGATTGCTAATGGGAGATAGGCCAATTGCCAAGCCTGTGTGTGTCACTCCGTGTTTTCGATGCAGGGGAGCTCGCTCTGTTTACTTGTAGCGATGACATAAAAAGCATCGAAATGAAAGATTCAGGGAATAGAGATTTCGCGCAAGATGGCCTGTTAAATGAAGACAGTAATCAGCTGACAAATCTATCAACATCGCTGTCTACCCTGGATGCATCAACGTCTTCATCCGAAAATCCAGTAGGCAGCCCAAGTGGCCTACTCCTAGCAACACTTATGGCATCTACCAAAAATCCTCATCCAAAGATGCTTAAGGAGTTGAAATCCCCACAAATAATGAGACCATTTTCAGAGCGAGAATGCTGCAATCAAAACGAGGAAAACAAAATGGATAACACGAAATATAGCACAACTGCGCGTGCGTAACATTTGTTAACCCGGGTTCGCCCTAGGTTTTTTCCACACTGTAAAATATCAAATCAAGTGTGGACAAAACAGGGCTCGCCTGGGGTTAAGCTAATCCGAGCGAACCCGGGTTAGTTTGTGCGGTGTGGACAGGGGTTAAGATACTGTTAACCTAAGCACACCGAGCAGTGCTCTAGTCCTCTTTTCATCTTGCAACGTTCTGTCAAGGTTCCTATGACTTATGAACCATTAAGCAGATCTTAGGCTACTGATAAGATATGCCTATTAAGCAGTGCCCTGGTTCTTTCTCATAATGCGACGTCATATTAAGATTCCTGTGATTTAAGATTCTTAAAGCAGATTTTAGGGCACTGAGAAGCTATGCCTATCAAGCACTGTTCAAGTGCTTCCTTTTAGGATGGCGACACCATGAGATTCCTAAATGCAGAATGACAGAGCGCTAGCGACTCGTTTCACCCTAAGTCAAATGCAAGCCTCAAACCGCTCTTGAACCACTGACCTTTTGGTTTACAGCGAAGCACCTGACAACTAGCCCTGATTAATGACCTACAGCTTGACAATCTCTTTTATTAAGTTTAGAATTGCTGCGATTGCTTTATTACGAGCACATTTCACACCTCTGAAGGTCTGGCATTCTTTTTATCATCTTTCTGAGTAAGAAGCGTGCTCCTTCTTTTGGGGTCTTTTCTTGGACGGTCTCAGCATACTGAGCGCTCAAACGGCAACTTTCTTTACACCTATCCTTTAATGTCTTGCTTGAGATACTTGAACATACAATCCTTGCAGCTTTTACGCCAGTAAAACCAATGGATCTACCAATATAAGCTACTTAGACGTGTTCATATTACTAACAGTATTGCCTTTACTTCACTGGTATCAAAACACTGGTCTCCTTTCATCGAAAAGTTGAATAATGGTACAATAACTTGCCTCAAATTCATTGAACTTTAAAGCAAAACAAAAGGCTATTTCTTATTGAGTCATGCTGTAGACAGTTACGTGGAAGTGCATGTTATAAGAGTTAAGTATATGATGTGCGAGTAAGTGTACAACTGTTCACTTACCCTAAGACTTCGGGTCAAGCCCATTTCTCAATGAATTTTTAGCAGTCACATTCTGTTAGGTTTTCTTTCAATTTGATATATGGCAATGCTACACGATTTACCGGTAGCTGTAAGTCTGTTGACTTTGCAGTCACAATGAATTGCACAGTTCTTTAATGTTTATACCCGTAGAAGTCAATGACCTCTTGCTTTAACTGATCACATGCTTTCGAATCCCAGGTATCCGAGGCTTAATCGGTACGAGGCTTCCTGTACTAGCAGTTGTTGCACTCAGCTAGTTGCACATCTCTTCACTCGAAGTGATCATGCTGCAGGATTCTCTCTGTTTACGATAAACCGGTCTCCTTGCCTTGCTTTGAAATTCAGTCTTATCAACAACAATGGAACGATTTAGTCTCGTGGGATCGATCATTGCATCCCTTCCCTCAGGGCTCGCCTCGCAGACTCCACTAGCTGCATGTGTGAGAAAAAGGTGGCCTGTTCTATTTGAAACAGGAGATGGCGCAGAGGAAAATTGCAAATGTGACAGTTACTGATTAAAAACTAACGATTATGAGCTATCACAAACATTGTAAAACTACTGGGTATACCGAAATAACTTATAATGGCAAAAAGCGCGTTAACATATAAGTAATCATGTGTCTTTAATCTGCACATATTTGTAGCAATTGTTTGGCTAGTATTTCCAATAAATGATTGTTTCGGAGAAGGCCTTGAGCTCTACAATTCTGCTTGATTCTTCAAGGCAGCGTAGGATACTACCGACCATCGACGACTCTTGCTAGAAGTCGTAACTGATATTCGTCAAGCGATGCTGATTTGAGCCTTGCTCGCGTATTTGTAAGCACATTAGGCGAATGCTGCTCTCAATTAGAAAATGACACATAGATAGCTCCGTTAGCACGCCTCCTGACTGATTGTGTAGCGATGCGCATAACCAGTTAAACTTGCAACCTTTGCTGTACTTCAGGCCAGCTTCGATATTACACCTTGACACCATCCAGCCTTAAGAGTGGAGGTGAATTGGAATTATGAACTAGATATTGCAAATAGAATTAAGCATGAAAAGTGTTTACCGTTGCACTTTGCAAACTTTATTAAAGTGGCGATTTCATTTGACGGCATAAAATAGCATTGGCACTTTCCCTTCCACTAATGTTCTCTTTCCAAAAGTTAGATCAACCATGTTTACCTGCGAGTCGCCCACGGGATTTGACTCAACTGTAAGCCATTTCAGATGCAACTTCTGCCTCGAGCTTTGACCATCTACCCCTTCTGTATAGGTATGCTGGCTGCTTTCTGTTTACCGATCGATTCGAGCACGATTCTACTAGGTCCGTTGTGAAAGTCCTCCAATGTAGTTCGATATTTGCAACGATGTATCAAATGCAGTCCTTATAGAACTCCTTGGAACGTTGGAAACATCAAACAAGGGCCTCCATTTTTCGGTAAAAAACGGGAAGCGATTCAGCCTTAATTTTCATCCCATCCTGGAAATGGCATAAACTGGGGGGGGGGGGGGGAGGGGGTGGCAACAGATCTGTGTTAGGTTTTATGAAAGATAGTTTTTACCAATCTGTTACTTAATAGAAATATTTCACAGGAAAAATAGGAGCCAGGAAGTCATAGCTGTACACGGGAATGAAGCTTGAAGATTTGGTGAACATGCTTATTATTTTGCATAAGGTCTAGTGGATAGCGAGATTAACTCGCGAGAAGAAATTATGCAGCTAGAATCCTTTTAGATCGTTCGCTGATGCTAGGCAAAGCACCAGCTGTAATTATCTATGCTTAAGCAAAGCTCTGTGGAGCGGGCATTTTTCCCAGACCCGATTAAAAGGATGCGTGCATCTTCCCGAAGGAATCACAAGGGTTTTTACAAGCTAGCCATAGTTCAAAGTATCTGTTACAATTTGGCATTGTTGTCAGTCTACCAATTAGTTATCCTACCTTCAATTTTTCATCAGAATTTTTCAACGGCTTTGGAAATCAAAGTCTCATGGCTGAGGGGTAGGGATTGAAAAAGAAACTTTTGTTTTTAAGCCATTTCGAAAAATAGGCGTCATTTTCAATGTATTAACAGGTTTCAAATTATGCAAAATGACCCATCGCATTTGCAATTTTGTGATTTGACTGTGAGGAATCTTTTTTCATTTTGATAGCTACTTTGGTCTCTATGCTGCTGCTTCTTGCCATCATAGGAGCGTGTTTGCGGCTTTGGAATGAGATTCATATGAAGTACAGCATAGCAGTTGCAGCCCTGCAGCTGCAGCCAAATTTTTGAAGTACAATTGGATGCCATATTGCAGTGCTAAAGCGTGCGGACTCGTTACGCAAGGGTTTTGGGTTTGAACCCGGCACATTCCAGAGAAAAGTTAGTAAGAAAAGCAACAGGAGAGGGTATAACAAATGTCCATCTCCCTATAGAAAGCTGTCTGCCCTGCTGCTGGCTTCTCCCAAGCTTGAAATCAAATGTGGTAAAATTTGTTGGTGAGGAAAGCGACGGGACTCTACCTCACAGAGTCCACTACCAAATCTATTTCCCTAGAATATGCTGGGATACCTGCCTCTGGTTTCTTCTAAGGTTGGAATAGAGCATGCTACACAGTGCTATTTGCTTAACAGCGGTATAAAGCACGTGTGCTTTGGGTTATGTTCAAGATTCGGCTTAATTGACTCTTGTGACAGCCAATATACAATTTGGACTTAATCGACTGATTACAGAGTGCCTAGATATGTTAGAGGACGGCTGTCGCAAATCAAACAAACCATTAGTCCCAATGAACATTGTTTGAATGTTCATGGAAACTCACTGCCTTCCGCTCAATTGCTCATTGAGTATAGTTACATGGCTTGTAGACAGGTCGAACGTTTTTGCTGCTGAGATCATCTCAAGGTATGCTTCGTTAGCCGTGTTTGCTCGTGTCTACGCCCCCAATTGCTTTGTGTACACAATGTCAATGTACCTACGCCCTCTGGTAACTCGTAGGGAGAGGCTCGCAACCCAAACTCAAACGAACAAACAATAAGCCCCTTTTCTCTAAGAATAAAAGATTGCTGACTCTTGATGTCTACACCTGGAGACAGTGTATAGCATAATGAACCACCCTAAAATTCACATGCAGATATCTATCAATGCGATCCCTGTATTTTACAAATCAAATCGTGAACATTGATCGACCTGTTGTAACGCTTTAGCAAAAGCTTTCTCCCGACATCATAAATGCATAGACATACGGCGAAATTTGGCTTGGCACACAACTATTTCTGCAAAGTACTTTCCATTCCCTGTAAGGTTATTTCATAATTTCTTAGCAAAAAATAGACGAATTTTATCAATTACGTTAACACAACATGTTTATCTTGCATACACGGAGATCTATACGCTTCAATAACTGCCTGCTTCTTATGCATAATTAAAAAGTGATCAGTGAAGAGATTCGATGCATGCCATTTACCTCTTACACTTGACTCCAAGCAGGCAGCCAAAGGTAACGAATGCTGTACACCCACTTAACTTGAAACGACTAAACACTATTCCTGATTCAATTAAAGACTTCTTCCAAACCTCCACCGAAAAGTATCAAGCATGTGCGTGAGAACAGATTGCTGAAAAGCCTTGCCACGCTTGCCAGAAGGAGCAAAGTTTGAAAGGAGATATAGCTGATAGGTGCAGCAAAGTCGAACGGATAGATTGCTCGTGACTGCTCAGCCAACGAATGCTTAATCTGTTGGATGATTAAGCGCTGGTTTGCCCTGGAAAGTGCCCTGGAAAGTGCCCTGGATTTGTTGACTGCATATGATATAAAGAAGATATAAAGAGTGATGGTTTTTTGAATTGCTGATTGGCTGACCTTCGAATTGTTTTACAGATCTGATAGGACCATCTTCAGGTTGGAATATTTTTAGAATCTGATGATCAGCTGAAAATCTTCTATTGTTCAGTATTTGGTATATTTTTCATGATCCCATTGTGTTTGAGTCAGATGACCAGATGAGATTCTAACTTTTCTATGATTTGGCAAGTGGACGTTATAGCGCGGACAATAACGATCGCATTTTTACTGCAAAGATCTGCTAATCATCTTCAAGCCACTGCTGCCAGTATCCGATCTATTGAATAAATACTCTGCTATACACGGAAACTTTTGCAAGTTTCTACCTGACTGGTCTTTTTCTCAAGCTCTGTTAAGGCTTCTCTGCAATCCCTCCTGCTCTTTGCAACACGCAGCAATCACGGAGGCACTAAAGAAGATAGATAGAGCCTCAAATCAAAGTATTACCTCGTTTGCTCCTGGATTTGGTCTTAGGAGCATCACCCCATGGCGACTTGGGTGACAACATTGCCTAGCTCCAGCCAGCTGTCGCTAAGTCCGGAAAGCAAGCCCAAGGTTGGAAGTATCGATTGTGGAGTTTGTGGGGACAAGTCTTCGGGTAAACATTATGGTGTTTTCACATGCGAAGGATGCAAGAGCTTCTTTAAGCGGAGTATTCGTAGAAATTTGGCGTACACATGTAGAGCGTTTCAAAACTGTCCTGTCGACATCAACCATAGGAATCAATGCCAGTACTGCAGATTGAAGAAATGTATCAAAGTTGGCATGAGGAAGGAAGGTAAGATACGATACTAATAATACCGTGCTTTAATTCATTGATATGCTTGCATGAAATCAGAAGTACACGCATGTAACTAGAGTTCGGCGGTGGAAAAATAAGTGAAGTCAGAGTAGACTCAATTAAAAAGGGAAGAAAGTTGCTCTGGTGATTGCACATTCGTGCGTTGTTAGTCATAAGAATGCCTTTCTAGATGCCCTGGTCTAAATTTGTGTCGCGCCACATTTGACTGATTGATTGTGCGGACTCACAATGCAGGGGTTGTGGGTTCAGCATCTGCAGACTTTCCAATGAAAGCTCTATTGGTAAGGAAGGAAAAAATGCATTTCATTCAATCCACTTCCCATAAATAGACTACTCGAGCCCATGTCTCTGGCTTCTGCTAAACTTAGAATCAAGAATGCAATGCAGATTCTTTTAATCTAAATGTGCCCGTTTGTCTAATTGCAACAAGATCCATGCGATGCGAATCAAAGAAATCAGCTGAGACCACTCTCCTGCTTTCGTCACATTCGCACAAAGATCATAGAGCAGCGCAGGTAAAATCAAAGAAGCAAGGTGCTATGGAAGCTGCAACCAAAATCAAAGTGCGGAAGGCGGTTGAGACTAAGTCGCCATACCTCCTTACAGAATCACTTTTCCCAATAGCGAGTTGGCCGTACGCATTCAATTGTGGGACAGTATGTCATCCGAAATTGCTTTTAGCCATCCGAAATTAAGCAGATTTGCCACTTCTGCTTTTGAACATGCTTTGTGGATATCATGCAAGTGACGCATGATAGACAATATTCAATTTTATTTGCCATCCGCAAAAAGAACTAATGTCAGCTGCGTCTCCCATACCGTATCATGAATTGTCACGTACTGGCCACCAATTTGAAATAGAACAAAAATTCATTTCATGCTTCACTTCACAAATTGAGTCAGTGGAACTTTCTTCTTTGAAGCTTCCTGTTGGACTTATCTAACTATCAAAAGTTCCCTATGCTTTAAGTTTTTTATGCATAAGCTTCGTGGCTGAAATGCGTTTGGCCAATTTTACGGAGCAGGACATCGAGTGGGCTTTTCTTTCTTTTTTTATATGATTCTACCCAGATGTCAAAGGTAGACCTTTGGACAATGAGAAAAGTTTTTTGCTCATCGAGCAGTGTCCAGCTTATTCCGTTTGATATGACCACACCTCGTGATTCCTACGCCTGAAATTACAGAGAGCTGGTGACTCTCTTCACTTTAAGTGAAAGTTTAGCTGAGGGCGGATTCAAATCACTGACCATAGGATCAATGCGTAAGAATCTCACCAACGAATTGTTCTGACACCTGATTTCCTGCGTTATCTCTCAGCACTTTCATCCTTCTTTTCAATTTGGCAACACCAGAAGGCTTCTCCGCTTCATGTTGCATTGGGGCGGTTTCTCGGTCTTTGGTGAGGATTAATGCTCTTGACCTGAGAGTTTGTTATCAAACATCATCCTAACGATTGGCTTTCCTTTAACATATCGTCTTGCTCATCTGTGACAATAGCAAAACTACTCTTTGGGACTTTTCAATTAACTGGCCTTTCACATTGTATTAATTATTGTCATCGCGAAACCTTGTCACCTTGTCCCATCGAGTCGTGTCCGACTCCTGGTGACCAACCTGGTCATATCCCTCCACTCGTCCCTATCATGCGCCACCCCCACCTAATCATCAGCGTCCTGCCGGTGACATTCCTCGTCCATTCTCAATAGCTCTTGTTGGGTCTGCCCCTCTTTCTCTTTCCATCCGTCATTCCCGTCAACAGATCCTTCTCCATGGAATGGTGCCGTCTCAACTTGTGACCAGTGCACTGCAAGTCATCTCGAAAGCTCCATTCTAAATTGCTGTCTTTTGCGAGGATCCTGGCGGATATGGTGAGCTTGCTGCAAGAGTGCTGAGGCAAAAGACTGGGTCTGTAATTAGGCTAGTCTGGGCTGACACCGTAGTATATCAAATGCGATTACTTTGCATAGCAAAAGCGCTATCGGTGACGAAGCCAAATAGGAATTACCTCACAAATATCAACTTTCACTGCACAGATTGGGAGCCTTCTTCTTGCTTCTGTTACGCTCAAAATCGAGTTTACTACGCAGCGAACTCATGGCTATGTCTCACCTACATAAATACCTTACTTAAAAACTATCCGGAGAAAAATTCGGAGCACTTCTTTTTGTTTCTGCTATTCTCTTAATTCAAGTGTTCCAAGCAATGTAACTATGGTATAATCTACCAAATTGTTTATGTTCTCTTAGTAAAACCTGAATGCTATTCTCTATTGATTTAGTGTGCAGATTCATGATATAGGGGTTGTGAGTTCGAACCCTATAAATGTCACAATAGAAAAGCCATTTGTGGGCAAAACAACGGGAAACCGCCTCACAAAATCCACTTTCCTGGAAAACAACTCAAGAGCCCTATCTCTGGTTTATGCTTTGCTTGAAATTAAGTATGGTGCGCAGCATTTTATGAGAAATCTACATCAACTAGAAAAAACACTCAAAGCTCTGTTTCTTGATTCTGCTACGCACGAGATAGAGCATGCAACGCTTGCAGTGTGCAGTATTCAGCTATGAATTGCTCTCGATTCACGATTGCTAATTATGCGCATCTCAAATCACGGACATGTTTACACTATGCCACTGAAATCCATCGCAATTTGACCATATCCACAAACAATTCGGGCTTGGCCGAGAACGCTTCAAGATTCTCAGTGGTACAGCCCTGTTAATTGAAGCAGGCTAATGAATGCCATTGTCGTTTGGTAAAACTTCGAGCATGCTCATAAACATTGCTTGAAACTTATTGAACATGAGACTGGCTTGCATTGTTCACTGCTTTGTTTGAGTCCGTATCAGATGTCAAAAACGTCCTCAGTTGTTCATTGGCATGTCCAGGTAATTACCAAAAGTCAGTGGTAAGAAACTCATGAGTTGCAAAACTGCCCCCAAAAGTCAGTAGTAAGAAAGTCATGAGTTGCAAAACTGCCCCCAAAGTCAGTAGTAAGAAAGTCATGAGTTGCAAAACTGCCCCATAGTCTTTTTGGAAGAAGTTCAACTCTCTCTTTCATTGATGAATCACCAAGATTTGCTCTATTTTCTTATTGACTCAATGCTATTTACGTGTCTGTGTGAAACACCTGTTGCAAGCATTATTGCAGCTGGAACCAGATGACTTGCAGTGGCCGGTCCGTTGCTATTGTTGCACATAAACTGAGAGGCTTTTTCCTTGATTTTGTCTGAAGTAATGAAGTACCAATAACCTGAGTCGTGGATCCTACAAATTAGGCTGCGGTCTGTGGGCTTAATCCCGGAATTCTCTACGGCTGCACCCATGAAAAACTCGGAAAACAAGACAACGCCTTTTAGGAGCAGCTTAAATCATGGCGTTGACCCTTCGTACCACCCTCGTATCAATCATGGATGATATCAAAACCGTGATGGGAGACTCCACCTTAAAAATGTTGAGCAAGTATCTTAAACCATGTTAGAAGGATATCTTTATAAACAGGCTCATGTTAAGAGAATTGCGAAAATCGTGCCTTGCAAATGGTATAGCGTTTGCAAAATAGTTTGATTTACATAGTCTGCCCTAGAAGGGTTGCAGTTGAATGTAGCCCGTTTATCCATGGAAAACATTCGCGCAAATTACTGCACTGTAGTTGTAAAGACTGCAGCTGCTGAAAGCAGAAATCCCTGCAAAATTTGCTGTTCGGTCTTGGAATAAAAAGAAACACACAGACAGAGCAACGTCATGAATAATGCTATGAATATTGTACATAAAAGTGGAGGCACAATTTGCTGATGATGTTTTGCAAAATAGGAATAGCATGAAAAGGCGAAGGTAGACTCCATCTTTCTGAAGAGAAGCTATGCGAAGTTATGGCCTTTCTGTGCAATGTTCAAGCCATGTGCGTCAAAGCCTGTATTCAAAAGCAAACTATTCTATACCAAGTGTCTATCAATGCCAACCGAGGGCCGTTCATTTCGGATAATTTGTTGATTTGATCAAGTTTGTTTGATCAACACGATCTTCTTAGGCATATCAGAGTTTGATATATCAACAAGTTCAATTCATGGCGAATGACAGATTACAAACCGATCAGTAACACGTGTGTCAAGACTAATGTCACGATGTACATAAAGCAAAGCTTGACCGTTGAACTTTTCCTTACAAATTTTCCTAACTGAACAAAGCAGCGGAAATGGGTGACCGTACTGGCTTGCCACGCACACCCAATCAACTATTTTCTTCTTGCAAGTTGAAGCCTTACTTGATTAGCTTGCTATTGAAAGATGCTCTACCGCTTACTTCTCTGCAGCAGGTGCTAATAACTGCAACAAAAGTTCTGGTATTTTCGTCGGCTCATTAATTTCAAAATGATCCAGAGCTTCGACCAATCGGAAAGGTGTTATTTCTTCGTAGTTACATGGGATGGCTCTAGGTTGCTTTGCCAATTCATAATCTTTGTGATGCCCATCTTTATGCTTTGGAATTGACTGCATCAGCCAAGAAATTCTTGAGCGGGGATTGCATTTGATACTTATTTCTCAAGACTCGACTGTTTTAAAACTGCACCTGTTATCATATGAAAGCATTCTTCAGAAGCGGCCTACTGAAGACTGTACCTGTATTCAACCAACATGTAATGATCTTTTCTTTCTTAAATACTTTGAACGCAGGTTAACACGTTTCGAAGCTCTTTCGCACCTTCTCTGCTTGCGGCTTTCGTCTTCATTCCGCTAAGTGCCATCATAGATCTTCAATGTAAAGTTGAATTCCATACTCGAAACAGCCATCAAAGATCACCTTGTTAGGGTGGTACAATCCCAGGCCATGACTTTGTAGAATGACCAGATCCTTTCCTCACCAGAATTAATTTTTTATACATCAGGTACCTTTTCACTCCCGGGTATATACAGTAGGTAGATATCATCAAGAATGGGGCACAACCATGGGACCATACCCGGAACACGTTACAGTAAACACGTTCTCGCCACCCTGCTAGCTACCGCAATCTTTCCAATGCGATTCATAATAATTGTCCCGATGATAAAATATGCGATACCCAGGAAAACTATTTCTTGTCAAATTTCCACTGATGCTATAATAAAAACCTCTTCCCAACCGCGTACTCGAAAGACTTTCAATATAAAATCTCTTTGCGATGCAATTAACTGGATTTTTTTGAAATAATAATAATAATGATTTCTAATCTCTATACTGGATGAAACACTTCAGCTTTAAATTAGCTGTTATCATTGTGTGTCCTGTACTTGTGCCCTCAGAGTTACTTCTGAAGACTCATGTACCGACCTCCGAAGGATGGATAGCTGAGTTGACTGCTGGCTTGTGGTTAGTGGCTCCAACGTCGAGATTCGAACCCACGCGAGTAGACCTCGCATGATTCGAATCACTGCGCCTTAACCATTCGGCCACGCCACAAATATGAATATAAGATTACAGTAATGGTCACCTTGTGCTCACTCTCTCTCCCCAATCCCCCCTGATCTCGATCACAATTCCAATGTTCATTACCTTTGTCTCCTAATATCTCATGCTCTTGTGACTGGCCTCGTTTCTCTTCAAGAAACCTCGTTTTCTGGCTTACTTATGCAAAATCTCGACCAAATTCTTGCTTCTTTCTCCTTATTACTTAAGCTGGCTTCCATTACAGCTGTAATACTTTTGCTATCGCGAAAGAGTCTCTTGCCATTCGCTCTCGTGGTTTCCATGTCAACTTGAAGTTGCTCTCTCTGATCACAAACCCATGGCATATTTTCCGCTCTTTTGCAATCAAGCCAAAACGGTCGCACTAAACAGAAAACCAATCTGTTGGCTCGCTGCCTAGATATTTCGAAAGGAAGTAAAAAGAATCGGGCAAGTGAAGAAGTCGATGCATTTTAGACGACTATTTTTGGAAAGACAGTCTGAATGGCTGCAGATCGTATGATCTGGTGGGCGGATTACGTCAACATGAAAGTTCTCTATGTCATCTTTCAGCTGCTCAACACCATCAAGAATTTTAGGAGTGGACCCTCCAGCAGTGAGAGTCTCAGTTCCTCCAGGTTGAAATTGCTGCTGAGTGCTAGCATTGTTCTGGTTTGGGGTTTGATTTTCCTGCAAAAATAGATCAAAATCATTTCCTGTTTCAGAAGGAAGCCAATTGCCACGCTTTACCACCTCGGTTTGTTGATCAACGCGGAATTAATCAGTGCATCTTAAACGACTGGCTGTGCTATGTGAAGCTCGCCGCATGAATGTATATTTATACATACTCTACTGAGCTGTTATTCTTGACGCATTTTCGCTGAATATATCAGAGATGGCTCTGAGAATCGTCTATGGTTTCTGCTACCCTCAAAATAGAACATGCTAAGCTTTGTGGATGAGTAAGGCAACAGGAAACCAACTCATAAAATCCACTTCAACACGGAATCCAATATTTGGTTTCTGCGAAACTCTATATCCAGAATACTATGCAGAAGTTTCCTGGTAATTGGCGTAGCTAGAAGTTGCGCACTTCTCTTGTATGCATTGCTTTTTCCTGCTTACCACCTCGTTCTCTTAAAAATAGTTTCGTTCTGCTTACGCTGTTCTCTTACTTTCTTCCTTGTAGCCAATTACATCATCTCGGAGCTCGACTTCTGTTAGCCTTATCCCATTTCCATTGCTTTTGATTACAGTTTTATATTCATTTGTGCGATGTACATAAGTTCCACTGCACTGCCTTCTTTTACAGTTCCTCTTCATGCTTCTTAAATAGCATCTGAAAGTGGAGTTTAACGCGCTGAGAAGCCATCCTTCATGATTAGTGCTCTAGTCCTTCTTCGCGATGTGGCCGCACTTCATGAGCGTAAACCTCATGATTCTAGTGCCTGGAGCTGCATCAAGCTTTGGACCCTGCCCTCTCTAAGTGCAAGTCAAGCTCCACGCGTGGTGCAGGCTACTCGCCGTAGGATCTGCGAACAAGTGCCGCGCCATTGAGCTTTCGTCAATCCAGAATACCTGGCGGCACCTTTTCCCCTTGCCTTAGACCATTATCTTTTCTTAGCCTCCTTTCCATCTCGAGTATCTCATTTCTATGTGAAGTTTGATATTGTGTGTTGCTATGCGACATTGATTACAAATATGCAAATTATGCAGTTAATAGCCGCAGTTGACCTGGGCAACCTGTTCTCGGGTTAATGATGAACACAAAACTGGTAAGCAAAAACAAGGATCAATTGTTTTGAATACAGATCAAGGGTGCCTCGACAGTCGTTGATTCGCCAAGAACAAGGGCCCGGGTCGCTACACTTACACAGGGGACTGTTGGTACAGACCTCTTGAACCCTTACGTAAATCGGCTTATTCGCATCACTGGACCGGCCTTTTCTTCTTAAAGTTTAAACAGTAATAAAAGCCTGCGAAAACACAGCACCCATGGCTGTCTAATGGAAGAGGAGCTTTTTGGATTGCTAGTGAATATGCCAGGATTATTAAAAGATGAAAACTTTGACGATTACTATGGTAAGATTTTGAACCATTGTTTTGGTAAACAACTGCTCCACAAGTACTGCCTCCAGCGCCCATGTTGTTGACTGCTTTTGCGTTCTCTACCTATCTGAGTGGCTAGTATCGCCACTTTACCTTACGGCAGATCAAATTTTTAGCCTATGATGATAAGATGGAATATGGCTAAGCTTATCAGCAAGTTGTTTTTCTAGCGCCTTAATTCATCAGCTGTTATAAAGCGCTTTACACATTGGGAGTCCTAATCTTAGATCCTTCTTGACTGTTGACATTTTTTGCGAAAGGACCCACCGGTTTTGATTTAATCAATGGCTTAAGTAGCTTCAAGAGTGCTTCTGTTTTCCCGTTAAGTCATTTTTATCTCAAAAGAGACTATCCTATTCTACTGTGGGAAATTCATCTAAACAGGTAAAGACTGTGTGTTAAAATAGAACCAGAAACATGACTTACTTAGATTATGAAATTCCTCAAATCAGTTTCTCTCAGGTTTGATTATATTTCGAGCTGATAGCATCCTTCTGAAATTCCAAGCCACACTTTTTGCAACGAAAATTTTCATAAATTCAGTCATGGTCGGTGTCCGGTTCTAGTCCCACCTTTATTTTCCCATGAATCTGATATTCTGTAGCAAAGAAAGCATTCACTAAGATTCTAAACATGCTTCTAAGCGTATTTTTCAACTTCCAGGTAGAATAGGGCTTATTTGGAAAAGCTTTTACCTTGAGACTAGGAGAGCCAAAGGTTTGGTATAATTTTATGAGAAGGACCTATATCTAGAATTAAAGCTTCTTGAAAAGTCATTACAGATTCAATATCTACGTTTGATTAAACTGAATTGATTTGTGTTGATTTTTAGCCGTTCAGAAAGGAAGAATTCCAAAGTCACCACTTGAAGGCTCCGTTATGGACCAATACGGAGCCCTTGCCAGTAACTTCAATGGCTCTATCAATGGCATGCAGAACCCGCAGAACTTCATGTCAGCCTACACAAACCTCCTCTTAAGAGCAGATACATTGGCCAGATTTCAGCAGACGTCCGCGTCAGGTTATGGCATGTCCGGATCTGAGCACGTATATGAAATGGCAGCAAGACTGCTTTTCAATGCAGTCGATTGGGCACGCAACGTACCATTCTTCTCTGCGCTGGCGACGAATGATCAGGTTGCATTGCTCCGCAATTGCTGGAGTGAGCTGTTCATTCTGAGTACTGCGCAACATTGCAGCACGTTCCAGTTCAATCCGCGGTCCCTTGCAGCTTACGGCAACGGCGAGGGAACGAACAATGGTCACATGAGTGGAAAAAGGTCCCCAGAGGACAACGGAGGGAATAACAATCAAGACAATTTGAAAATGTTCGAAGATCTGATTGAGAAATTCAAAGCCTTGCAGACGGATGCTGCAGAATTTTCTTGCCTGAAAGCATTAGTACTCTTCAATCCAGGTAAAATTTCAACTCTGCACCGAAAAGTTTTTCAAATTGCTTCAGATTGTGTAATAAAGATGAAATCTAGGAAATTTGCACGCTAAAGAGCAGAATATAAAAATATCCCCAATGTTACAACATGATACGAAAGCATAAGGAGTAGCAAGATAGATTCAGTAGGTATTTAACGGAGTAAAGGGGATGTAAATTGAGGGATTCGAGAGTGTAGCAGAACTGTTTTACGTGACTGGCGAGGTTCGTAGTTGATAAGTATTAACGGTAAAGTAAACCTGCTCGAGGTCATCATAGGAAATTTTTATGCAAGCAGTAGAACGAGTGACCTAAGTTCTTGAGTGAGCTCTGCAGCCAGTAAGGTCTACAGGTCTACCAGTATCACAAACATTTAAACCAGCTTGACAGCTCAGATCAGAAAGTCGCTGATCTTTGGTACTACAAATCATCAGGGGTCATAGGCGTTGAGCAACATAATAATTAAAACGATAAAAGAATAAAGAAATATCAGTACCATAGAAGTTGAGTCCCAATGTAGTATATTGACAAATGGAGTAAGACTTTAATCCACTGCCTCATCAGCGTTGCTAATCATTTCCATGTAATGTGAAAAGCATATAGAAAATGACACAAATCAGAAAGTGTAACATAGTTTTATCTGTTTCATCGAGTTTGATTCAGGTATAGCTGAAGGTGTACTTCTTCTGGGAAATAAAGCCTCTAAAATGCTTTGATAATGTATGTCCTATTGGGACTGCTATGTACTGACTGAAATGTGCAGACTCACAATGTAGAGTTGAGGGTTCAACTCTTGCACGGTTTACAGTAAACGTACTATGGCGGAGGAAGGCAGAAATCATCTCATGAAAATCCACTTCTCTAGAAAAAAGCCCTTCTCAGGCTTCTGCTAACCTTTGAGTCTAGTATGCTACACATTAATTAGGTTTACTATTATAACATCAGAAAGATCTCCCATTTGTATATCACTAATAAGATTTTAACATATTAGTCATATGAAACTGCTTCTTAGCCATGCAATTGTCATATATTTACATTTTATTTTAAGCACCTTTCTTTTTACAGGACTAGCATTGATAAAAGCAATTTTGTAACTGTTGAAGTTTTATCCTGTTAAAAAATTCGTTATTATTATTTTTAATTCTTTGCCTTCACCCTCTCTTAACCTATTCTCTTAACCATTGCTACTCTTTCTGTTTCAGATACCCCTGGAATAAGTAACCCACATTTGATTGAAAATTTGCAAGAGAAAGCTCAAGCTGCATTGGAAGAGTACCTTAGACAGCAACACCCGTCGCAAGCTAGTAGGTTTGGTAAGCTGTTGCTTCGTCTTCCAGCATTAAGACTAATCAGACCGGGGGTGATCGAGGGCCTGTTTTTCTCAAGGATGATTGGGAATTACAGCGTTGAAAACCTGCTCAGTGGAATGTTAATGTCAGGAAACTCCTTCAACAGTGCCTATTGCGGCACCAACAATACTGGCATGGTCAACAATTTGGGTGGAACCGGGTGCGGTATGACACTGAACGGCAACATTGGGACAGTACCATGCACCATGCCGGCACAAATCAGCAACTTCTCAAATATGCAGCTGAATGGCAATGTGGGTATGCCATCTGTCAATCAAATGAGTGGTCTTGGAACCAGTCAAAGCTTTGCTGGAAACATGAATGGTCTGGGAGGCACAGGGATATCAAATAGCATAAATGGATTACAGAACATGATGAGTAATGTCCCCTTACAGTTCTCACCAAATTACACCACCATGAGTGGTATGACATATAACTTTGGTACCACTACAACCAATGGAATCAATGGCATTGCAGGACTCGTTGCCAGCTCGTCGCTCAATACAAGCGGCAGTGGGTTGTCTCGCAGCCCAAGCAGTACTGGCTCGGACGGTGAACATGGAAACGGAAGCCCACCTGGGGGAAGCAATGCAAAACTTCTTAATGGGACACCCCCTCGGTGAGACAATTTACTTATGGGCCAAGGTAAAATTGTGCATGACTGTACCCTAGGAGCCGTTGAGTATTTCTGTAACATTGGCCTCAACACCGCGGCATCAAAGGGGTTCGAGAAGGAGCTATGCAGAGATTTTTCACGCGTCTTATTCAAAAATGAACTCGCGTTTCAGATAATGGAATCATTTTGAGCTAAGCTATCATTGGTTATAAAGGCCTTTGCCTTGGAGTTCGGAGCAAAACTTTTGTGAATGAAAAGGCAAGGAATTCTTGCTGTGGAGGGTAGCACACATTGCCTTTTTAGATTGAAAAAATGTGTTTAAGAATTGATAAGTTCTATATTTCAAGCATCGAGGAGAATGTAATTTTGAATACCAGGCAATGTGTATTGAGGCGAACAATTCGTTACTAAGTAGATACAAGTTTGATTAGGAAAGAAAATGTATTCATTTAATCATTTTATTTGACATTAGGAGATTTAAGTTCTATAATATATGTCTAGAAACTTGTAGGTGTATGAATCATAAATACTTTGCATACTGTACAAAACCATTGGGTAAAGCTTTGCCCAAGTTGCTAATTATATCAATAGCAATTAATCACAAGAACAAATTCTCACCCGGATGATGCACTCCTGTCTTAGGCCATAAAGTGTGCCATTCGACAGGCTAATTACACAACATAATCCGTATGCACAGCAATGTATATGTGATAGCCTAAGATTTATTTTTGCTAACTTCAAATCAATTTTTTAAATTCAAATTTGGATGACACTGTATAATAAAGATATTTTGATGAAATGAGATTATCAACGATTCTGCCTGTTTCATTACCAAAGCATTATTTACTTTCGTACCATAGCATAATATTTGGCGTCGTTTCTGAGCAATTTGTCGATAAAATGCCCTGAGGATTCAAACTAAGTTGGATCTTAAGACTCTCAGAATCTGTGCTCTGCCTTTTCATCTCCCTCAGACCTTATCCAGTTATCTGTGCGATCCTGAATTTAAAGGTAAATGTTGCTACGTTAAGAAATGTGTCCCGTTAACTGTTCCATCTGCCGCATTGCGTTCTCCATTTGCGAGCAAGTGCTACTTGATTCGCACACAATTTTGTGTCAAAGAATTGACACAGGTGAGTATTTTCATTTTTTACTTTCATTTGCGATGTCATATATGATGATTTGGTTTTTTTTAGAATCTTTTGGGAGTCTTGAGAACTTTTAGAATTTTCTATTTTAGGATTTCAGGAGTATCTCACTTCACAATAATAAAGACTCGATGAATAGGAGTATGTCATGTGTATGGAAATGTTTGTATTGCCATATACAATATTCAAAACTTTCTTCTTTACACCTACCATGGTCTGCATAGCTGCATAGGTCCTTCATCCAGCTGTGACCCCATCTCCTGATTCTTGCTATTAAAGGTTTTTAGGATGAATGTAAAAAAGATGGTAGTTATTGAGCAATGGCTTTTACCCTCCAGTCAACTGTATCTCATCCTTTCGGGACCGCAGGAAACTCATTGTCCATTTAATCTTAGAAGGAATTCTCAAGCTAAGATGAAGTGTCATCAGCAAATAAGAAGAGATAAACAGCACGCTCATCAGGGTTACTTATAAATGCAGCATTCAATAAATCTTAAGTTAGTTTCAAGAAACAATTTTTTATAAATATTATTTTAAAAAGACACTTCGAACATTAAAAAGTAACACATTTTTATCCAACTGGAAAAGATAAGCATTTCGTTATTTCTTGCAATGCTTCTCACACTTCAATAAAAAAAACTGAACAAACGGTACGATTTAATAAATACTTCGTAAGATCCATTAGTCGCGATTTCTCGCATTTATTACTCAAATAAGTGTCAAATGAGAAGCTTTTAAAAGTTCCAGGATGCTTCTCGATATAGTTCTTATCACTTTCAACTAAAAAAAAACCTGCTGGAAATCTAAGTGAGATAACTAAAATCAATGAAAACTAAGATGTTAGTCGAATACACATACTAGAGTTTACTTACATTAGATAACAAAACAAGTTTAAAAATGCAAGTTGATGTGAAGTTAAAGAAAAGAATCCCTAGAGATAAGAACTGATTAAATGCCTGGCACCAGCTGGAATTATTTTTACGATGACCATTAACTCCAGTAAATTTCTAAAATTTCCATCCTATGTAGTAAAAAAAATTCGGGATTGGAAGCCACGAGGAGAAATTAAAAGAGGGCTTTGCAAAGTTATATCTACTGATTTATTCATTCAAAATGTTTGGACCACTTCAATTTTTTCGCTCTCTTCAACGCCATCATCATTATCATCATCTCCTTCTTCAGTGTCTCCATAGCTCTGTTTATATGCACCACCGTTTCCACTACCCACTGGCAACATTGCCTCGATCGCTATCGGATCCACACATTTGCAAGGCTTGTTATTCCGAAACCTAACAGTCCTCGACCTCTTCAGTGTCACTGCGCAGCAGTCCCCATTGTCATAGCTACAATGTTTATTGTTCTGGTTGCAGTCACAGATTCTGTCACCAAGATACATATCGTTGCAGGATTTAGTGCAGTAGATTCTATTGGCAGCAGGATACCATTGCGACCCTGGCATGCAAGTCAATGTTATGTCTTTCAATTGCTCTTCGCCCTGGAAGAATAGGACCTCATTAGAAACACTCAATGTGATAGTTCGTACAGCGCCTTCAAAAGGTTGTTAGAATGGCTCATTCATTATGCCACTTGATAAGAGATCCAATTATCGGCAGCTTATGTATCCCAAAACTTAATTTTCTGCTAGCGTGAATGAGGTAAGCAGTGGCAGTTTTAAGGAGGCCACGGGCACACGTCCCGCACTTTGGTAGCCCAGAAGGGGCCACGCATCTAAGAGAAGAATTGAAAAGACTTTTTATTTTAAACAGGAGCAAGAAACAAGAAGAAAAGAAGCCATTGATAATTTTGGTTAAGGGAACATTTTGAAACAAGGGTCCCGCAGTCCCTAAACCGCCAACGGAGTTCTAAGTCGCCAACTTTCTGCAGTTCCAAGGCTTGTAGTAATCGCAAGGAATGATCACATCGAAAGGAGGACCAATGTACTGTTTGTAAGTATAGCTTCTCATAGAATCACAGTCTAACTTAGAAAAAAGAATTCTTAGGAATCGTGAGGTAATTTAATTTTCATGGTGAAGATAGACCAGGGCACTGCTCGATGTGTTTAGCTTCTAAAAGGCCTTAAATCTACCCATTGATGCTAGGTACAGCATATAAAGATCTTCAAAAAAGAATGAGTAGCTAGCAATAAGAAGGAATAGCAGACTTCTTGATAAGTAAAAACGATTTAACGGGAGATGGAATGAAGAACTGTTAGAGAACTGAACACGAGTTTGCCTCGTATCAGTGAAATGACAATCGACTACTACATCATTTTAAATGGTGAAATAAACAACTAAGGCGTTAGAATTCAACCCTGAGGGACACCAGAAGTATCATAGACTTTGACTAGGCATTCCTAGATCCCATATGCGCGCATAATTCATTATAACATTTTTTTATGAAAGGGAGGCAGTTGCAGTGCATATTCTTCGAAATGGTACTTTACCCTAATAGCGACATCGAAGTCTTTCCTTCTGCAAGTTGGTTTGCATGAGCCTTTTACGTTGAAGTCGCATGAATCAAAGTTCATATCACGTGAAAAAGGACTGCATTTGCCTTTGTGTTTACAATAAGCAAAACTGGAAGACCACTTTCCATTCTCTTGGCACCGTACTTCATGAATCTCCTGCAACGATTAATCGCACTTTCATAGTAGCGTAATTTCTAGCTTCTTGTAACTACGGGTCTATAAGCTATGAAGTCTGATGACTAAAACGCTGCCTAGTAATTAAAGCATTTTATTGCTGCAGCTTCTACCTTGCAAACTAGAAATACCAAAGAAAAATAAGCTCAAGGAGACAGGTAAAGTAGCCCCTGTAGAAGAAATTGTTTATGACTATTGTGCAAAAATAAACTTTATCGGATCTCTCTTTCCTCTCAGCCTTTCGCTGGCTTCTTTCTTCCTTTCTTTTATCGGGGCTTTGTATAGGCCGCCATGGCTTCTTCTCAACATGATAAGCAGTTATGTGCGAAGTATGCAGAACAGGGTTGGGTGGAGAAGAATTACCAAAGGATTCTGAGTACGCTCGATTCGATGATGACGATATGTAAGCTAAGATAATGGAGCAATATGTAGGCGAAGATCAAATTGTCCTCGAATCAAAGAGTAGTATTACATTGCTTCTACCTGGCTATTAGGGCATACTGTTTTGCAAATACTCCCGAAAGTGTTGCTGTTGCTGCAGTTGTAAACCAGGCTATCAAAGAGGGATAGTTTGTTGCACTGTAGTGCGACACATTTGGAGTCACTCGTCCATTTTCCATCTTCATTGCAAGTTAATTTTCCAGAAAATCCTACTGTATTTGAGGATATAGCGGCCAGGATGTACCCAGGGCGACATTGGAACCTATAAAAGAACATATAAATTGAGCATGTTTTAAATAAGAAGATGAATGTCTCGCAATGAATGAGATTTGAATTGAAATTTCTACATAGGTTTAGACAATACTGATACTATAAAGCAAATTTTTAAAGCGGCAATAGCTATATGTTTTCCATTTAAAATTCTTCCCTTTTACAAGAAAAAAGTCGATAAAAAGAACTGCTTAATTTTTTAAGCTTTCTTCCTGTTAAAGCTTCGGTATAATTCATTATCTATTATTCATACTCATTTCTAAGAATGCTGCCGTTGTATGTAAGTCTTGATCGTCAATAGCAATATGTTTTCCACCGGCAATAGCTTACGTTTTAATCTTTTCGCTAGCTAAAAACTTATTGGCGATTTTTCATGGTCTTAGCTAGACTTGCAATTAAACCAGTGTTGAAATACATCGGCGTCAAGAAAAACATGTTTTGAACGAACCTTTCTCTTATAATCATAAAAATGTTGAACGAATGACGGAGAGTATTCGTTAGTCTAAAGACTCCAGCCGTTAGGCATGAAGTCATACAAAGCCGAAGGGAATGCTCATGTTGTTAGGATTAAACTCCAGTTCACTTAATGTTTGCTGACCATATACATTCATATGAATACACGTATCATAAGAGAGCTGGAAGAGGTGAGTATAGCCAATTCTTAAGTGCAGTCGGGTGGCTGATGCCTCATAGGAGAAAATTGACACTGGAGAATCGAAGAGAGGTGCAGTAAGGTGGATCTTAACTTGCACTCAGTGCCCATATCATTGGAACTTCTTGCTTTCATGTGATTTGAATCGCATCTATAATCCAAGGAGTAGCTGTTTTCAATTAGTTGTGGTGCTGGGCAGTACAAATGGCACGCTGCTCTGCTCACAGACCATAATCCATCGGCTAAGCATGTTACTTTGTTACTCACACCAACTAACCGTGACGGATAGATACAGTGGAATGTGCAAGTTCGTTTGTACGTCGTCCCATCTCGGCAGTCTGCAAAAGAATTCACTGCTCTTCTTACAGTTGAAGAATTAAGTCATGCTTCAGATTTTCCTTCCTGAGTAAACCAAATGCACTCTTTTGCGTCCAATCTTCTTATGTGTTTTATCCAGCGTCTAAAACTAGGTTGCAGGAAAATATAACCAATACCCTTCACTTATCGGGGAATTTTCTGGCTTTGCCTTGCAATGAGACTACGCCTTGTGATCCATACAAGCTCGATATTACAGAGATAGATAGGCATAGATAAGCATAGATAGGTATAGATAGGCATAGATAGGCACAGATAGATAGAAAAATAGGTAGATAGATAGATAGATAGATAGATAGATAAACAGATAGATAGGCATAGATAGATAGGCATAGATAGATAGGCATAGTTAGATAGGCATAGATAGATAGGCATAGATAGATAGGCATAGATAGATAGGCATAGATAGATAGGCATAGATAGATAGATAGATAGATAGATAGATAGATAGATAGATAGATAGATAGATAGATAGATAGATAGATAGATAGATAGCCATAGATAGATAGATAGATAGATAGATAGATAGATAGATAGATAGATAGATAGATAGATAGCCATAGATAGCCATAGATAGCCATAGATAGCCATAGATAGCCATAGATAGCCATAGATAGATAGATAGATAGATAGATAGATAGATAGATAGATAGATAGATAGGCATAGATAGATAGCCATAGATAGATAGCCATAGATAGATAGATAGGCATAGATAGATAGCCATAGATAGATAGATAGGCATAGATAGATAGATGGATAGATGGAAAGATGGATAGATAGATAGATAGATAGATAGATAGATAGATAGATAGATAGATAGATAGATAGATAGATAGATAGATAGATAGATAGATAGATAGGCATAGATAGATAGATAGATAGGCATAGATAGATAGATAGATAGGCATAGATAGATAGGCATAGATAGATAGGCATAGATAGATAGGCATAGATAGATAGGCATAGATAGATAGGCATAGATAGATAGGCATAGATAGATAGGCATAGATAGATAGCCATAGATAGATAGATAGATAGATAGATAGCCATAGATAGATAGATAGATAGATAGATAGATAGATAGATAGATAGATAGATAGATAGATAGATAGATAGATAGATAGATAGATAGATAGATAGATAGATAGATAGATAGATAGCCATAGATAGCCATAGATAGATAGATAGGCATAGATGGATAGATGGATAGATGGAAAGATGGATAGATAGATAGATAGATAGATAGATAGATAGATAGATAGATAGATAGATAGATAGATAGATAGATCAATAGATAGATAGATAGATAGATAGATAGATAGATAGATAGATAGATAGATAGATAGATAGATAGATAGATAGATAGATAGATCCATCGATAGATAGACCTTGATAGATTGCTAGACAGATTTAGATTAATAAAAAATTCCTTCAAAGTTTAAATGAAAACCGTTCATCTCACTAAGAATGGCTCTTCTGATTTTGAGTCTTCCACAGTCGACTGGTATGCATTTGACGCCAGCGTTTTTCCACGTTCCTACAACACATTTAGCCATAACCGTTCTAGCAGGAAGATACCCAAGTGAGCATGTGATCTTGCACGTGTCCCCATCATCTAACCCTGAAAGGCAATATCATGTATGACTACACGCGCAAACTCTGAAATCCTTACGGAATGGCTGGCCTGTAAGATGCTCAGTGAGTACTTAGAATACCTTCAAATCCTTAAATATATTTGTATATAAATGCGTATACAAATATCTCTATTTCTGTTTATATACATATACATATATATATATATGCATATATATATATTCATATGTAAAATATATATTTATATGTATATTTATATAACTATAAATATTCTCAACTAATACTGCTTTCTCTCTCTCGTTATGAATATATATATCTATATATACATATATATATATTTATATTTATATATATTTATGTGTAAGCATCTTTATTTATGCATTTTTAAGTATTCGCATCATTTAATTCAAAACATATACACTGAGCAAGGAACTGAACAGAAGCCTCTAAGAGGTCCCCATAAGATGCCAAAAGGAAATAAAAGAATGCTTTTAAAAGCTCTTTGTTTGCATTTTCCATTCCAAGGGCTTGGGTTTCCTGTCTAGGTATGCCCTAGACTTACAATCGAAAGCGGAACAAATACTCATTGGATGAAGGAAATATGCGAGTTGAAAGTTCTTTGTTATCGAATTTGGTTGCTTTGAGCCTTGCCACATTAGCAATTTTTGTCACAGGGGACTGTAACTTCACAAATTGTGAAAATGTAACTGGCAAGAGAGAAAACCATGATACTTTTGTCATCAGCTACGAAAACAGATATTCATCATGTCATATTATATGCTGTTACCAGAGAAGAAAACAGAACATCACAATTGTGTGAGGTCCAAATATTTTTGTGAAGTTGATCAACCAACCACTGGCTGTCTCCACTATAAATGAGCATTGGAAATCTACTGACTTCATTCCATTCTCCATCTTATTCAATCGTCATGCGGCACGGTCACCACGGATATTCGCCAAGCAGGGAAGCAATTTAGTCCGTGGTGACAAAAGTCACTAGCTTGCGCTTGGCTTTACCTTTGCATTTGATATTAGCGTTGTTGATGACCAACGGCTTGCATTTTGGCACATGACATTTATACGAATGGCAACTGTGAGTTTTCGGGTTGTAATACTCGTTCTTTTTGACGTCACACGAGCTGGCTATTGCAGGGTTTAGAGTATTAGATGAATGTAATGCCACAGAAGATATTGCCACACTATACACGGAATAACTGATGCGCACAGCTTTTGTCTTGTGATAAGGCCTTGTCATGTCGTGTAGGACTGGGATCATCAATGGGCTCTTCGTGCAATGCGCCTCTACTTTGTCCACTCCAATGCTGTGAAGTGCACCACCATTGGCGATGAGCTTCACTCTGATGAAGTGCTTGCTAGAAACCTTCTTAAACGGAGACAATCCATCCGAGGCTAGATACACAACAACCGCAGCAGCAACTACTGGTTCAGCGAAGCTGGCCTCGATCCAGTAATTGTCTTCTTCATACGAGATTTTTCCACAGGGCAGCCATGCCTTTTTCATTCCATCTCTCTCTATTTGATAACATTTCTATTGAGGAACAAGACAACTGTTAAAAAAGACAACAGGTGCTTAGAGATAGAGTTGTATGATAATGGTGTTTTAAACTGTACACAGTGAGTAACCCTAGAACTCGGTTATGGATAACAATGTGTATGGTTGACAGGATGTGACCATAAGATAGATTTAAGCAAAAAAGCAGCCAAAGACAAGGAAACATGCCCGAAACGTCTCTTTCTGGCAGAAGTACCATTCTGAGCCGTAGCATTGTGAGGTAGAGTGGTCAACTGCTTTCCTTGGCACTTTTCCCTCGATTTTCACGCAAGGTACTCGCTTGCTGCCGGGTGGACAGATAGAGGGCACCCAGAGCTGGGAGCTAGCGTTTTGTAAGAGGCAACTGAAGAATCAAAGACCTAACGGGCAAGATCTAAAGAAACAAGACCCCCTGGAAGAACAGCTCCAATTTAAAGAGGTTTTTTTTCGTTCTATCTCTATTTTCTGTTTTAAATAATTGTTCTTGATATTTGCTGAAGGAAATTTCTTGTGTGAACAATTTTATGATATTATCTGACATTATGTGCTTATTTGCACCCAAGACCTTTGGCAATGCAGACGTGCATTGAACACAATGCCAATGATCCCCTTCGTGAACCAGACATTTGATGATTGAGAGGGAACGAATTGCACGCTGATAGATCAAATGGGATATGAATTCGAATAAACAAAAACTGCGTTGCATACTCGATTGCGAGCGTAGGAGAAGCTATAGGCAGGACTCAGAGTTTTTCCGAGTGAAGTGGAATTCATGAGGGAATTTCCCGTTGCCTTCCTCACCAGTGGCTTGTTTTAAGAGTGACAGATGGAGGAATCGAACTCACAACCCCTGTGTTGTGAGTCCGCATGGAAATCAGGAAAACTGTGCAGTTGCTCTGTTTCAAAAAATCTGCTCATGCACAGTATCACCTGGACAGTTTTTTCTACACAAGGGTGAGCAAGATCGAAAATAGGTGCTTTACTGAAGTATAGCACTATCCGAAAGTTTAAGTCATTTTGTTGCTGGTTGAATTGAATCTTTAGATCCTTAGGGCAATCTTTATGGACAACGGGGCACTCGACTCATAGGATGCTGGGTGGGAGCGTTTGAAACGCATTCCTCATTGTGCAGGTACACTTAAATCCAACATGTGTTTGATATCACCTTTAACTGTCCTCGATAGAGGAGTAGACAGAAGAATGATTGCTTAATCAGCGACAGTTCAAGCACTTACGAGATCCAATGGCGGTGGACCTGCAATGACATTATATGTCGAATGGCGGCATTTGTGCTTCGGGTTTCCTGTAACTGCAACAGACCACTGTTGGGTGAAGCCATCTGGCACATAGAATCCACAGTCAATCGGACTTATCTTCTTCTCGAATGATTCGCAAATGCCGTCTCCTTCGTACTTATAACATATGCTTGGCTGCCCTTTGCACTTGAATACGTCTTCGTGTTTGCACTTAATGCTGCACCCATCACCGTCTCTTAAGTTGCCATCGTCACACTCCTCTTTGGCATGCTGTATGATGCCATCACCACAGAACCCTGAATTGGAACGGAACTTGAGGGGGGCAGAAGGGGGTCCTACGTGCTCCCCTACCACTGTCCGCACGCGGTATTCATAACTGACGTCTGACTTGATGTCACTGTCAATGAACCTAGTAACTGGTACCTTGAGAGGCTGTTTTGACTGGAAAGGAGGCTCTCTGTTTACGATGTATTCAACACGAGGGCATCTTTTGCAGTGTTCATGTTGCTCTTGCGAAATCAATTCAACTGCATCGATACCAGTCTCTCTGTCATGAATCCTAAGTCGCACGAATTTGGTTGGCTTTTTGGTGAAAATTCCCCGTGTGTAGGGTATGTCGCACTGTGCCACAGCTGAGCCTGCAAAGAGCAAGCTTAAGGTTGATAGAAGCGATATTGAAATGTATTGTTAATCTCAATCTACACAGAGGAATGAAAGAGTCAAAAGAGGTATACATTTGTGTGTGTGTGTGTGTGTGTATGTGTGCGTGTGTGTGTGTGTGTGTGTGTGTGTGTGTGTGCGTGAAGTGTGTCTGCTGGTCTGCTTGTCTGCTTGTCTGTTTGTCTATTTGTCTGTTTGTCTGTTTGTCTATTTGTCTGTTTGTCTGTTTGTCTATTTGTCTGTTTGTCTGTTTGTCTATTTGTCTATTTGTCTGTTTGTCTATTTGTCTATCTGTCTGTTTGTCTATTTGTCTGTCTGTCTGTTTGTCTGTTTGTCTGTTTGTCTGTTTGTCTGTTTGTCTGTTTGTCTGTTTGTCTGTTTGCCTGTTTGTCTGTGCATGTTGGGAAAGGCTGGTTTCTTAAGTACGCCAAGAGACAATAAAATGGATTTTCCCGGTCTCTGGAGCTTCATGGTGGTCTTGGAATAAGAATTCTTAAGGCTAGAGTGAAAGGGAAATTGAGAAGGAGAGGGCCGAAGTTGGCACGAGGAAGCACCACAAATAAGCATTTGGTTCGGTGGTGGAGGGCCAAGAGGGGTGCGACTGAAAGGTCAACGTCTTGGCAGAGGATTCAAGAAGCCGCGTTCTGACTGATAAAGTGAAAGATAAAAAGTAAAAGATTTATTGATTAGTTAAATTATCATGATGACTCAGATGATTGAAAAGGTTGAGTGCGTTATCAACATGAAAATGTGTCTCAACCTACCTATGTACGTTATGCTTTTGTCAGCATGAAGTATTTCTAGATCAAACGGGAAACTGGCTTTGTTGTAAGTTACCCAGATCTTGATCCCAGTCGGAATTACTTCTTTTTCAAACCCCAATTCAAGGAGAACCGACTGGGCTGTTCTCTTTTCTTCAATGCGCATGAACGTACTCGAATCAATATCACACCTTTTGGCATCCGGAGGACCAGTTGCCTGGTGAGCTGCGAATCGTCCTGAGTCCAGCGGAGGAGACTTTGAATGTGCTGTTACGGCAAATTGTCGTAATGTCGTATCTAGTGCATTGCAGCGATTGCAGTTGCTCATTGTGAAATCGTGGCCCATGCCTAGTGACTGCATCCACTCAAATCTCAAGACGTCTTTCGAGTAGGAAAGGATTTTTGGTGCCAATGGAATGGATGATGGATTGTTATCGAAGCTCCATGTTTGGTACATTAAATTAGCATAACAATGCATCCTTGAAACTTGGTCCATCGTGAATTCGCTTGTACAATCCCCTCCATACCCCATGTAATTCATGAAAGGGGCATTTTTGATTTGAGGTAGCCCGCACGAGCCAAATTTCGGCTCCTCGCAGCGATAGTTTTCTGGTGTGGGGTTGGTGTCTCCGCATAGATCCCCTAGTTCCAATGATGCATGCGTTTCAAAGCACGGGTCATTGCAACGTTTTGAGCCGTGGTGCACGTGCAAAAGGCCCAGATTGTGCCCAAGCTCATGGACCATATCGTTGAACCCTTCCTGCTTGCCGAACTGGTTCGCTTGCAGCAGAGTGCCTCCTTCGATGCCCAGCACTGTTTTTTCCCATGGGAACGTGGCATACCCCTCAAAGACATCTTGAGCAAAATTGGCAACGAACACGTTCAACTGACGTTGGTTATCAAGGTTCACCGCTTGCTTGAATTCCTCGATGGTCATGTATACGCGGTTTGGTGATTTGGGATCGAAACAAGTCTCAGAGGTTTCAGATATACGCTCATCACAGCATTCCCCCCCGTCAAAATCATACCACACCGAATTGCATTCTCTGTCACACTTTCCGTTTCTGGTCATTTTTGCGCTGCATTTACCATAACTGAAGCAAGTACCACCATCGTAGCCCGTTTGCTTCAATTGGCACTCTTTCTGGCACACTTTGTCACCAATCTTCTGAGGATCACAGCCTATGAGAACAATTTTTTTGCGCAGTGTGCTGTTTTTCACAACGTGTATGCTCACATCCCAAGTTATGTTGTATTTGGAAAAGGCTTCGTTCAGCTTCAGGTGCTGCTTTTTTATTTGCTTTTGCGAAACGATCGGGTTTTTTCCATCAGTCTCAGCCAGGTTGACTACCCGGTACCTCAATATCTTCAACTTGCGAAGATTGCTGTTCTTCCTATATCCTCGTACTATGTCAGGATTATCGCAAATGGTTACACCACAAAACGGCTTTTTCAGCTCGAAGTGATTCAAATCTATCGGTACAGTCGATCGCACAAGAATCGGACCCGATTTGGTTATTGGAAAATACGGTGGCTCAAAGCTTTCATGATTAGTCAGTCCATCAAACTTCTCGTATAGAACGAGCTCTCTTCGACTTTCTCCGATTGCCGTACGAAACATGTCACCAATAATCGCTCGTTGACTTTTCGCTGTTTTCCATATCCTCAAATCGTCCACGGTTCCACGGAAGAAAACGGCTCGCCGCGAGTCGCCGCCCATCTCGAGTACCTGGCATTTATTCACAGGTGCTGCAGTTACCGGACTGCGCGATTTATGGCTTGCTGAAACTTGGGCTTGATTGATGAACAGTTTCAATGATGTCCCATTGAAAACAACGGCAACATGAATCCAGATGCCAGGCCGGTACGTATCATGAGCAGTCACCAAGTGCCATTCCTTGACCCGGTGTGCTTTTAGTGTGAAGTATATCCTACTATCACTGTCTTGCTTAAAGTTTTTTACTCCTAGTTTCCATATGCTCAACGCTTTGTTGCTCTGACAACGATCGTAAAAGTTTAGTATTGGTACATCCTTTGTCTGTCCTCCATCCGGCTTTACCCAAAGTTCAATCGTAAACTTTTTATTGTAAGCCGGTGTGCGAAATTCGATTATCTCATTACCGGAGAAATAAGCAGATTTTCCGATCGCTTCTGAAAATGGGTCTCCATTGAACTGCTGTCCAAGAACTTCTAGGTCATCTCTACGAAACCGGCGCTCTGATGAAGAGTATCTTCTCCGAGCATTATTTCTCTGTCCAATCAATATAAGTAACTGTATAAGGAGCTTGCATGACAGTGGGAAGCAAGTTTTCATTGCCATTCTCAAAATGACAGTTTTCTTGAATGGGGATATCAACCGACCGCAGTCCTCACTTGATTGAGCCAAGAGTGCTGTGTGATTCTTAAGCTCTGATGTACAATTTGTGGTCTCTAAGCTGAAATACAAAATGAATAGAATCTTCTAAGCAAAAATTCCCTTATTCGAGAATTGTGATTGGCAGGAAGTTTCCAGTCCAATGAAATGGCCCAAGTCAAGTTTTTATTTGCGCATTCGCTATGTTCAAATTTGACACTACGTCAGATAAGGTCAAACCTCTGTATGGAAGGAAAAAATACCCTTACGATGCACAAGCTGATCACAGCATTAATTTTGGCCTAAAATGGGAAGGAATCAAGGCAAAATCATCACGCAATAAGTCTCTTAAAAATTTAATAAAATCCTTTAAATCGAGAAAAAGGTTCCTTCTTCACCTGAAAAAAAGCAGCGTAAAATCTCTCCAATTTTTGCACTTTTAAAAAACCCCCGTTCCTTTTCTTTATATAGTGCAGTACCCCTCGACGAGACACATTTGGACCAATGCTCTGATGTATAGAGTCATCAAATTACTCGTACAATGCTTACAAAAAGTGAGCAAATGTTCCCATATGGGAACAAATATTGGCAACCCTTTGCCAATTCCTCCCAGAGATTTGCGTTGCAGAATCCAAGCGCAAATTGGCTCATGAATCAAGAAGCATCAACCATCACAAAGCAAGGGCAAAAAGCAAGGAAGAACTTAGCTTTCGAGCTTTCGAGGTACTGTAGTTTGACCAACACACAAATTACTTGACTAAACCTTTACTACGGATGTCTAATTGCTAGAAAACTCACATTCAAACCGTCGTCGCTGCAGTAGCTGTAAGCAATAGAATAGACGCCTTAACTCGGCTGGGCCTTCTGGCATATTTTAGTCCTAGTTCTGCGTCTACTAGTCGACCTTTAACTGGCCTTAAAGTCAAAAGATTGCATCACTTGTCAATCTTTCTTCAAGAGCAATTTCCTTCGGTGCGCTCTGTCCTGCTATTGTGAGGATCAACCAATTACCCACCTATTAATATAACGGGTCAAAGTTTCCTTGGAAATCTTCCTTTGGAGACACGTGAAAAATTGACCGTGTTTGTGATAAACAAAGCCATTCCGTTTTGTTTTGGACAATTGGTCAGAACGGTAAACAACCTGATCACGCAAATATCCTCCTCCACCACCTTCAAATAACAAGAAATACTTGTAGATGGCGCGGCCAGGATAGCCCATGTCCGTTTTTCGTAATCCATGGCCTATAAACACCCAGAGTTTTAGCCGCCCTCACCTGTGTAAGGATGCCGTTACCAATGGAGCCAAGGGCATACTCAAACCCTTGGCAAACTATTCTGAATATGCATGATTCAACAGCTTTGCTCGACCTCACTTGCTCCCGACCTTTCTTTTAGCAATCTCCCTTGGATGCAGACTCTTCTTTATTAAAAGGGTATGCACACAACGGTAGATTTACGGAATGATTCCCGAGGCATATGACATCTCAAGAGCGTGGAATACTCAGCGGATGATGATGTAAAAAGGCTAAGAAAAAAACTGTAAAGCGTACTGCGATTGTGTTTGCTGCAATATTTTCACAACTAAGCTGGCTAGTGCCAACCTATTGGAAATCCAAAGCTCGTTTCAAGCCCTCGTTCATTCACACAACACTAGTTCATTCGCGTATGCATGCTTCACTTAGAAAAAGCTAGTGTGGCTTTTTCAGAGTATGTACCTTGATGAGTCGCACAAAAAATTGAATCATGAAAAGCCAATGGTTTGCATAAAAATTAAAAATGATATTCAATAACGCAGTTGCAATCGACGCGGTTCCAACCAATGAAAAATATGCTGGCATCTGATCTAAGGTTTGATCGGTTAAATTCTTGGTAATGATAATATACAGTATAATATATATGTAGCTATCATAATAAAAACAACAATAATACTAACTATGATGATGATGATGATGATGATGATGATGATGATGATGATGATCATCATCATCATGATGATCATGATGATAATGATGATAATGATGATGATGACGATGATTATTACTGCATTGTTCTGATGATGATGTTGATGATTATGGTGACGATGATGATGATCATTATTTTGAGGATGATGACAACTATGATGATAATGATGATGATGATGATGATAATGATGATGGTGGTGATGATGATGATGATAACGATGATGATAATGGTGACGATGATGATTATCATTATTTTGAGGATGATGACAACGATGATGATAATGATTATTATGATGATAACGACGATGGTGGTGATGATGATGATGGTAACTCATTTGCACTAGACCAGGGAGATACTTTTTGGTAGATTGGAGACAAATACTTCATATCACCAATATCTGGACAATTTAATGTTCACCAAAGGTTACCAAACTGAGCTACACATTTGACGAGTTTGAGAGGGTGGAATCGAACCTAGAGCCTTGAGATTCGTCGGTGAGCGCTGTGCTAACTGAACTGCGAGCCTTTATAATCGTCAATACCTAGAGTTTTCTCTGACGAAATTGCAGAGCAGGCTCGGCAACAATCGCAGCAGAAAAGGAAGACAGTTTCTTAGCTTTCAAGGGAAGATAAATTCTTTGAGATGACTTCCCGTTGCCTTCCGCAAAGAAAGTGCTTTGGCAGTGCAGGATTCGAACCCACAGCCCTTTTGTTTTAAGGTCACACTCTTAAGTCACCATAACACAGCGCCACGCACTAACCTCTCCCTACGTGATCTTGCGCTACTCCAACTCATGGTATTTTGTAAGTGCTACATGGTCGAGTATACAGTGCATTTAATTTCTCTATTACGACTAACTTTATTCATTCATTTTTGTTTGTAAGCATTTTATTTGGTGGTCGCCGCCCATGATTAGCAAGCATTATGTCTATTGTGCCAATGGACAAGGTTTGACATTTCGTAACAGCAATGCATTAGTTTGATCAACTTTTACCACTTGTTATCGTGAATTGACAACAACTAGCTAATAGTAAAATCCACTCTATAATCATATCGAATGATTTCATTTGCTAATTCAATCGGTTAAAAATGTACCCCTCTCTTTATTAAGATGTTGATTTCGAGATAGCAGAAACGTTTACTGCTGGTCACACAGTGTATTCATGGCTTCGATTGGATTGGAGCTCTGCAACTAATAACTCAAAAACTACATAGACAGATTATGCCACGCATATGTGATTTTTTCAGAACCGAATTAAGGTTTCGAGCTGTCGGAAGCGTATTATTTTTAACCTGTTACCGGCCAAATCAGTGTACTAGGCAAAGGAATGATTTTTCCACATCAATTACCTGTTCTAGCCGTGAGTTCGTGACTTGTGTTGCAGACTTGAGCCATGTTGGACAGCATGGATGTAGATCGCCGGCCAGGTTGGATAAAGAAGTCTTGAGCCTACGATTCACAGCCAAAAGCAACAATGCCAACCACATACGGAGTTGCAACATCAAATTTGTTGTCAATCTCTGTTTTCACTGTATGAAAATTTCAAAAGGATACTGCTTAGCATAACATAAGACAGATTCAATGTAGATGTGAAAGGCGAGGAAGCCAACTTCGCATTCTCATTGTTTCGGTGCAAGGGTCCACCATGCCGTTTATCCGTGGGTAATAGAAATCCTATTGATATTTATGGGCGCAATTTCTATCATTCTGACAGCAAAAAGGCCCCGAAAAAGTTATTGTTCTCGAAAGATCCTCTGCGCCTTCAACAAATTAAGAACAGCTCTTGTTACAAATGAAATGACCTTCCAAAAGGCTATTACTCATTGGTAGTTCTGCATTTGAAAATGCGAATCACTTCCAAGCTATCAGAGATCATGTTGGGGTTATTTTGTTTTCCAGCTTTGCTTTGTTTACAACGGCTTTTGAGATGTCACTTACGGGCAATCATCGTACGATCAAGGTTGCGTCTGAAAACGAGACTGAAAATCGGAAGATTACCAGGAGGAGAAAAAGAGTTACTCATTCGCATTGACCATAGATACGGGGAGGGAGATTCGTCAAGCATGCATGAATTTCTGACAATTAGTAAAGGATGCGGTGGCAATGAAGGCCAAAAATCTCTGGATAACCTTGTCTTCTTGCCCCTCCTGGATAAGGGGGCTTCTGACTTGAGGCTTTCCCTCTGGTGAACATTGTGAGTAATTGCAACCAGCAAGGAACTGTCCCATTTACCTCTCTCTAACCATGATGCACACCCTAGACTTGTTGAGAGTTATACGATTATCTAAATGTAACCTGGAATAGAGAGGGACAGACCGACTTTCCCCTGCTTCAAAAACATTGTATCATTACATTCCATATCAATAGGACTGATGGTCAATTATCACTTATTCATTTTAAGCATTAAAGTTTCCATATTTAAGCTGACATGCCGATACGAGATACCACTTAGGCGTACGATAAGTTGCGGTTAGAGAAATATTCGCTGATTAAACAAAGTATATGGACTGTCGGTATTCTCCGATGTGTGTTTCAGTCAAGAAGAAAGCAGTTTTATTCTCTCAGTTAGGATTGAAATGGAATGAAGATGGCGTTGGAGAGAGAGGGAGAAATGAAATATTTGACACGATGAAACATCGAATAGCAAATATTGTAAATTCAAAATGAGTCGAATCAACGCTGACTTTTGTTAATGCAGTCATGCAGCTTGCCACTTATGGGCAAAAAGGCATTGCCATCCTGTATGAAAATTCCATTATTTCCCTTGACATCACTCCGAGTTAGGAAATGCTTCGGAAACATTTCAATAGATGCTCGCTTCATAAACACACGTTCAGAGATCTCTTCTTAGAAGCGTGAGTATGTTTTCCCAAGCGAATTCCTTAAGACGTGTGCCTTTACCATAAAAAGCAATTTTTTAACTCACGTTGATCCAATTTGACGCAATTATAAAAACTTCTGGGCAAGCAGGATATCTCGATCAAGGATGCGAATTTTTGACCTTGTGAAATGATGATTATGAGCATAACAATACGTATATTCCATGGTTATCTGCCGAAAACAAACGCACTCGTCGCCCTTGCAAAATTTGGCACACAATATCGTCTTTGGTTAATCAACCTAACAAATTTAGATAGATAGAGAAAACGCTGAAGGGTTTCATTTTTCATTAAGTTTTCCCTTCGGTTAACAATGTGTCTTTCCTTTACTTATTGAACACACTCATTGCATTGTGAATCCTCAATAAGTTTTCGCCACCAAATGCTTAACAAATTCAGAAACATAGCACATGTCAACTTTCCCGAGAGAGGAGCACTGCAAACCAGTAGCTCTCCATACAAGGCAACTGCTGCGTTGCATACTCGATTTCGAGCGCAGCAGAAGCCGGAGAAAAAGCTCTGAGTTTTTTCCAGGGAAGTGGAATTAATGAGGTGGTTTCCCGTTGCCTTCCTCACCAATGGCGTTTTAAAATTGACACATGGAGGAATTGAACAGACAACCCCTGTGTTGTGAGTTCTCATGCTAAGCCACTACGCCACGGCACCACTACAACGCAATTAACAATAAAAATATTAATGAAAATTTTTCGAACTTCAATTTCATCAGAACATGTGCCATTATGAAACTGTAAACCTCTCTAATTTGCTAGAATAAGTAATGATAACATTAATAATAATGATGACAATGATCAATAACGGTGATAATAATAACAAGGATGACGATCATGGTAATGATGATCAAAATAATTGAATTAAAGAGTGAACTGCTATCAAGATGAAATGGGAGTTTAAAGTTAGCCTAAAAACTATTTCTATTTGAACTGTTTCAATGTAGAAATAGTGATAGTAAAAAAGAATTCATCACGAAGTCAAATTGGTCATTTTCCGGAATTCTTCTTCTTCAATATCGTTTGAAATCAGCTTAAGTGAAATAAAAAAATCAAAATCTAGAACTGTAGAGAGAAAATGCGATTCCTGTCGTGACTGGGACGCTGGGTTCGCTTCTAGATGGTTTCCAATCTTTGCGTAAAGTTGCCAGCCCTAATATCTGCCTTGAGACCCTACAATAGGCTTGCCATTGAAGATCTGCGAGAATGCCAACTTAAACGCTGAATATCTGAGAAGGCAGGTTTCAACTTCATGTTTAGAAAGCAGCCAGTTCACAGCAACAAGGACTGTGTTAACTCAGATGTGTACAACAATAACAAAAACATTGATGACAATGGTTTGGCAGGACAAGAACAGGTGGTGAGAAAAAATTTATTGAAAGCAAAAACTTTCAAGACTCAGCAAGACAGTGAATGCAAGGTGTGCGGAAAATCCAGATGAACGGATCAAGCACCTTTTAAGTGAATGCAGGGAAATGGCACGAAGGAATACAAATGCAGGCATGCGTGGGTGGGGAAAAGATACAGGGAGTATGGTTGAACAGGAAATATGGTCTGGAAGCAAGAAAAAACGGTAAACTCAGGTGGATTGAATGAAGTTGTTTTAAAGTGACTGCTGCATAATCTTATAAAGGTGCATGAAGTCGTGTAACAATTCCTCTCCACAATATGAGTCTTCATCGATGCTCATAGAGCATTCAAAGAGAAACGGCAGCGTCAAACATCACATCAGCACAAAGGCGACTGAATTAGTCATTCACTGAGAAGAGATGCAATAAGAGGCTACAGAGTTGCTCATAGGAACTGCGTTTCGTGGCTCGAGTGCCATCTCTAGCTGGACTTTCACTTCATCATTATCATCATCATCAATCGGGCGCACCCGAGTCCACATGATTTCTCAACAACTCTCTATCTGACATGGCTGAGCGGAGTTCTTCGCAAGTAAGACCGGGATCTTGCGTGAGGAGGGTGACAAAGTCAAATTTAGGTCTACCGGGTCTCCTGTAGCCATGGACTTTCACTTAGCATGAGGAAAGTCGTCAGGTCCCTGCAATTCTATGCTTAGGAATCATGAGGTGTTGCCGAATCCAGAGGAAGGACAAGACCACTCTTCGATAAGCATAGTCTTCTAATATCTACTGTTGAGTGCCAGGTAGAAGTCATGAAAGCACTCAGACCTGTGAAATGCCAATATGACAGTATAGAATCATCTACAACAACGGGCATTAAATCATTTGGTATGCCATTTACCTCTACGCAAAGTAGCCTCCATGCTGCTTCACTGAATATGCAGTTTCCTGAATTCCGTTATTCCATCTCATTTGCATCTTTTTATTTTCTAGCCTGCATTTTTGGACTACGTGGATTTCCTGTTTTGCTGCATGTCACAGTACCTGCTTTGCTCATGAATCTTGTACAGACGTGTCTTGTCTAAAACCTATGGCATGGTTCATGCATCAGTGCTATCAACGGATTTTCAATGATGCCGAAAAGTGGCGAGTCTTGTTTCGTATTCTACCATATCATATGTAAATGGCACCCTTGCTAGACACTCTGCTATCGAAGACATGGTTAATCTTATCTTTGGGACGTATGAAATATCAAAATGTGCATAACAGGTGCTGCAAATATCGAATTCGAAAACATTCTAAATGCATTGGTTTGGAGCTTTCCTCGTTTCTAAACAGCATTATCCTAAACATTTCATTTGTGGTTTGCCTGAAACTATCATTAATTATTCAGATCTTAATTTACTTCTCCATCCAAATCAATCATTGATAATTACATATGACGTCATATAAGTCATTCCTACCCATGTAGAGTTTTATTCATCTACACTGAGAAGTTACAGGCTTGTGAGCAATAAGGAGCATAGGAGCATGGCAGCGCGATGTTCCCCATTCACAGGAGATCAAATTTTAGCTAAAACATCAAAGTAGTACACTTCGATATTTCTAGCTTGAGTAAAAAATTATGAGGCTAATTTCACGTGAAAGCACTAAACCTTATTTGGATCACCACTTCAAGCTGAGTTCAGCGTTTCTAATCAAGATGAAAAGTCATGAATGCTTCCCAGTAAATCTTAATAATAATATGCTATGATAATGCATAATCCTTAACGTAGGTATCCTGTAATAATTTATCTTCAAAGACAAAGGAATCTTGACAACAAGGCCCACATTTTTTGGTCGAAAACAGAACAATGTCTTTACGAACAATAACAAATTTGATCCTTCCATGACTCCCAGAAGTGATTGACAAGTTTTGAAGCTTTACCCGTCAATCAGCATCTTCTTTCTCATCAATGATCCAATTTTTCACTTTTTCTTTATGTTAGGGAAAGGCCTTGGTAGCGGTGCCTAGCAGAAAAAAGCTAAAAGAAGAGGAAAATAAGCTGAGGTTTATTGATTCTATTCTTGAAAACAAATTTTAGGGCTCCGGAAAGGAAGAGGATTGGACGTCTTTCAGTCTATTGCTAGTTCTTGGAATGATTAGCAATTTGTTGGATAAATTTTTTAAGGGTATGAGTGAGTCAAGCTTCAGGTGGCTTGTCTCCCCTATGTTTTAGATCTGTACATCTTATAATCACAGAGCACAGATTCACATCAAATTGAAAAAGTCAACATTTATTCCTTTCATCATTGTTGGTGGTAGGGCAGAATCCATCTCCATTCGTTAGGATTTGGGTCATAAAGCTTTGCAAGCATAGTGAAAGTACAGCTGGGATTTGCTAATTGGTAGAGCCTTGTGTTTATCTCCCATACCCTTTCCCGAAGTGGCAGGCAAGAATGCGGTATATTTACGGCAAATATTCAAAGAAAGGATTTCTACAGATGAAAAATGCTTCCTCTTGTTTATAAATAAGAGAAAAACCACACGAATAGATTCAAAGATCCTTAAAGAGCCACACATATCTTTTTCCTCTGCCACTATCAAGTGAACGAAGTGACAGGTGGGACTTGACCTACTGAACGATGCGAACAGTGGCCTAATATCTTCCAGCCAACCTACCAGTTCAATAAAAGTGCTTAGCTGGCGTTATAGATCAAGGTAAATCATTTGAGAAAGGCAGCTAAGCATCCCTGGCTCAAATCAGCCAGTAGAGCCCTCGTGTTTCTTGTTTGGCCATCAGCAGACAACGTTACTAAGAAAGTTGTAAACCCCTAATGCGGAGGAGCGACAGCTGTTTTTGGTGGATTGTACATGAAGTACTTAGGTACGGTCACAAGAGAGGAGGTGGAAGAAGACTTCGACTACTTTATTGGAATCTAAACGAAATGCCCGGTTCAGCTCTAAAGAGTGTGAAGAGAAAAAGTTTTGTGCATCTCCAAACCGTTTGTTAATATGCTGCCATCTTGATAAAAGAAGGAAGTTACTTTGAAGCACTAGAAATAAGAATTGGTGAAGGAGACAGGGGCTAGGCCCACCACAGCCTACATTGGAAGATGCGTCTGCATCAGGTTTTAACTGGAGCTGCGAACGTATTTGAAAACAACGTTGCAGTATCAAATGGCACGATTGATGGCAGACCATTTACGGTTGGTTTTTTCGAGCTTTTATTTTGTTTCATTGTTGATTGTGTCTGTACCGTTGTTCATTTTCAGATAGTCAATGCGTGTTGCCCATAAAGATTGAAGAATATATTATGAGCAACGAGTGTTTATTAAAATTAACCGTCAATTTCTTCTGCCTACGAAAAACAGGACATCAAATATCGGAAAAATATGTAATGCAGCCAATTCAAGCATCTAGCTACAGATTGCCAAGTTATTCCTATCCTATTAGCTTAATCATGTTTTCAAGTTGTAATCTTCTTTGCCTAAATTGAGAAAGTTTCACACATACTGAATATTTCTAGAAATTGGATTTTTATATACGTTTGATACATCACTTCCACGCACAGAAACCCATCTTTTGTTCCCATACTTTTTAGCCTTGTTTTAATGAAATGTTTTCCCATGCTTAGAATCATTTTGTTGGAGCAATTTCTTTGGAGCTTTTAAATTTGCTTTGATAGTACTTTCAAGGTATACATACCCCTGAGTTCAGCATTAAAATTGTGGACTTCCTTTCCTCATGTAAATATCTTGTTTAAAGAGTTTCATGGACATTGCTCTCACGAAATGACAGATCTTGTACCTGTTACCCCAAAGCATATCAGAACCATCAGAGGCTGTGCTTGCTAGCACCCTTCCCATATTGCAGTATCTAATCCTTCAAACCATTATTCATTCTAAGAACTTGCTATCCATGGAAAATCCTGCAATTTATGGAACGTCTTGCCTTCTTCTTGCTTTCCAGCATCCTGCAGCTTTCCTTTCAAATCTAAAATCAATCAAGTTTTGCTTATCTCCCTCTCCTCTTAGCTTTCCTCTTTCTTCCCTGTTTGGAAATTATTGTAGGCCATCATTCCTCAACATAAAAAGTGTCAAAACCGTACCAATTTTTTAACTGTAATTTTTTAGGCCTGGTAGTTTGATTTTCCCCTTATAAGCAGTACATCTATCGTAGTTGATGATATTATGTAGCTAATAGAATCCTTCTGTATGAAGTGGGTACTATTATTGTACAAATTTTGCTGTGTTTCCTGTTATTGCACTCTACAAAAAGAGGTATCCAGTACTCTTGTGACCTCATTGTCTATTTTCTCTTGTGAAAACCATAGGCATATGGATCTGGTTATGATGTGGCTGTCTTGGATGGAGATTTTCAAAGAGTGCAAGTGCTATCAGATTGCATGCAAAGTAATGATTGCATTGTAAGATGCATTACTTGCAGCGATGGAAATGGAAAGGTATTGAAATTTGTTTCATCTGCATTGTGAATGTAGACTAGCATTGCTTGTCAATCCCACTAAGTTGGTTGGTTCAGGCCTGGAGGCCATTCATAAGAGCGTTTTTCGTGAAATTTCGCAATTTCCGATTTGATACAGGTCCCTGCCAACTGTGTTTACAAACAGCACAGTTGAGGCAATCTGGCCACTCTCATAGATGGTATGGGAGCTGATTATAGGTATTTTGCTCCACAATAGAAGTAAGATTTTCCCTGGTCTTTTGCAATAAAAAAGGATAGAGTCCCTTGCTATGTGGCTGGTACTGACATGTAATGGCTCAAATCAATTTTCTCAAATGTTCCATCATATATGTAGATTCCGCATCATTTGAGCATGATCTTGACCTTCAAACTAAAGCAAGGTCCATGTTAGTTGAAGCAATTGCATTGTCTATTGTGCATATATTTAGAGGTATTCTTCATATCAACTTATTCCTAAAGATAATATCTCAGTTGATTGAGCAGATAATCTAAACTTTGTTTCATATTTTGTTTTGGCATTTAGAAAATTGTTTTGCAGCAGCTAAAGCATTTATAAGTTCTTATAATTCCAGCATCTTTTAAATTAATTTTCAGATTGCAGCGTCATTTGGAAGCAAAGTTTTCGTTTTTGAACCAGAACCAATAAATGTGAGAAGCAGTGAAAGTAACAAGGTGGAGGAATTATTTGTTTCCCTCTAAAACGTTTGTTTCTTAAATACATCACAAAAGCTTAAAGCTGTAACTATAAAATAGCTTTGTTCAGGAAAATTGAAGGTCGAAAGCTAGATTCAGAAATGTAGTACTGGCTCACACAAGTACACTAGGGACATGTCATTAAAGTGATAATGATGATGATGATGATGATGATATGATGATAATGATTATTATTATCATTATCATGATTTTGATGATCACAATTATTTCAATGCTTTAATTAGCAACTGCCATGGTTTCTTTGACATTCACAAAAGTACATGCCTTGTAAAGTATAGCTAATGATCAATAGGGTTATAGAGGCGTAGATTCCTGAGAAAGGTTCCATTAATTTAATTACTTGCTTTGCAAGAGTGCTTAGAATATTTCAAAATATTTTAAGATATATTTATCTTCTCGTCTTGTTAGAAGGCACAATACAAAATTTCAGTTGAATACTAAAGCGGGAAGATTGCCAAATATAATTCATTGCTCAGTAGTAAAATGGATCGGCTTTGATTTTGTGAAAAAGCTGCTTTTTCCATCTTAAACATCTGATGAATTATCTAAGCTTCCTTTTTTAAGAGTCCTGAGCATTTGCCTCGGTTTTTGGTGTTGCCAAGCTTGGGACCTTTCTTGCTTTTGACATGTATTCATATGGCTTAGTTCTATTTGTCAACGAGAAGAAACATGGCTTTCTTTGTAGGAATCATTTATTTGCTCTTTGCTAAACAGCTATCTTAGATGTCTGCATTATAATTGCTCAACATGATAAGATTAACTTTGTTTTCTCAAGACATTTTGGAGTGCTCTATCGCTTTGTAAAGCAAACCAGGCAGGTTGCCATGTCACAATTAGGTTAGATCTTGATAGCTGTAGAATATTGCTATGACAGGCTATCAAAACTTTTAACTGGTCAACTTTTGTTAGATAACCTAACCTCAGTTTGATCAATATTCGAGACAAGAATCCCATTTGCGCAAACTTGTGTTCAGTTTCAAATTTTTTTGCTCTCATGTTTATGGCCTTAAGCACTTGATCTCTGTTTCAATTTCGTTTGATGTTTGCGCTATCAGTGTTTGTGATATTTATGCCAGTATGACGACCTCTTCCTCTGGTCGTTATGACATATGCTATCTTTCTAGACGGTAATCACCTTTAAATATCGTACACCTGGCTGAATTTCCTCATTTAGTCACGAGTTTGATGTTGTTATTCCTTGGTAAAGACCACCGAGTGAGCTTTTATGTTGCTGAATACAGCAGCAAGAGAAAATCTATTTTGCAGGCTATCTTTTTTACTCTCATGACAAATAGCGGACACGTTTCATTCCCTCGTGTTGATTCTCGCGATTTCTCATTCAGTTGAGCTCAGCATCACCCGTGTCGATCGAAATTTTTCGTGTTTGGACGAAGCAAGCATTGAATCCAGATAGGAGCACCCAATTCACAGAGTTTAGCACAGCCTCCAACTAGTTCTTTCCAGTAACGATGCAGATCAAAATTACTGATCTGCTTTTGGTTAGACACCAATCAGAGTCTGATATTTCACCTAATCCTGATAAAGTTTAAGGATAATTCCGTTTCAAGGCACATGCTCACGAATGCTACGGTGAATTATTTTTGGCCCGTGATGAGTTAAGCGTTCGCTTAGGGGAAGAGAGTCACCAGTTTTTTTACTGCCTTGCGTAGGTAACAAGAAGTGTTGTCATACGGAGAGGGAGCACCTGGACGCTGCTTGATGACCGTAGCTTTTCAATATTAAAAAAAAAATGTACCTAGGAGTCATGAATCATAGGAATCATGGCCTAGCGCTACTGTATGAGAAGGTATCCGGGACACTGCTCAATTAGCAAGGCTTCTCATTCTCTTAAGATCCACCTTCAAATGCTAAGTATGCAGCATGAAAAGTCCAATTGTGACCACGAAAAATGTTTTGAACTGTATCAGCAAGGAAAAAGCGCAAATATTGGGTCTTGTTGTTTTATCATACTTTGTTGGTTGTTTCTGCAGCGACTGCCTCATCGATGGGCTAAAGTACACACGATTGAAGCTGACAGTGATGTTTATACCATTTGTTTCGACAGAGATGGTAAGCTATTTCCGTCTTCTTGTTTCCCTGAATAGGAGGAAATTTCCCCGTTAAACTCTATTGTTAATCGTTGTCTGATACGTTCTTTGAAGTCTTCTTTCAGACTCCTTCCTTGTAACTCGTTACTCTGTGAGAAGTCTTTGGGACCTTGTTTGGAATTATTTGAACAAGCAAGAGAGATTTGCACTGCAAAATAGGACATATGCGATATAGAATGATGCAATGCAGCAATTTGTGGTCAAGTGCAAGGAATCATGATAGGTTGGGATTCAAGAGAAAGCAGACAAGCAACTAATGCACAGTGATTCGCATGAAGCAGAACAGTGGCTTCATATTTCAATGCCGTTTGTTTTCCATTTGTAGGTAAGCGCCTACTTGTTGGCAGCCAACAGATTAGCATGTGGAGGTGCTTCGCAGTTCTTTCAGATGATGTGAACGGAAGCTTGTGGGAAAATGTTTGGAACAGAAGGTAGTACTGAAGAGTTTGCATTTGGTTGTACCGTTGATCTCCGTCCGATTCTGTTAGATCTTGATTCTGTCAGTGATTATTTCTATCCACCGTGACAGTATCACGTATTTCTTACAAACAATACTGCGAAGAGCGTTCCTATTAGTGGGGCATAAGTCTTCAGAATCATGATTGATTGAGACTCACAGAGTAAATGCCGAGTCACGATTTGTCGCTTACCAGCATACAACTGGAAACACGATGCCCTAGTGTGGCAGTGAGCCGTCAGCTTTCAAAAGACAATTTCATTGTTTTTGAAAATTTCTTCAACGATTTTCATAATATCTTAACCTCCCTTGAATCAGTTTGAACCGCTGTGATAAATGTGCGTCTGTCTCTATTAGGATGGCAACTCCTGTGAGGTATCTGGACTTCTCCCCAGATGGACATTATTTTGCATCTGCTGGCATGGTAGTGCTCTCTTTTTCCTTTTTTGCGCTAATATTTCATGTTTTGCTCATCTATCATTTGAAGTTTCCCTGAATAGTTTTCTACAGTTGATTCCTTTTTACTTTCTACGCGTTGTACATGCCACCCGAAGGTATATTCTTTGCCCCTGTCAAGTTGTATTTAGTGAGATGTGTCCTGGTCCTTCTGCTCGGTGTATCCACACCTCCCGATTCTTAAACGCTTGGATTTACAGGGAGCTAGTGAGTCTGCTCACTGAAGTTAAGTTAAGTTGAGTTAAGCTCGATGCTTGCCTTAAATACCGACCAACGAGTCTTTGAGCAAGATTTCCAAACACTACACCATCCTAGCATTTTAGCTAGAATATTTTTGCTAGTTAATCACTTCAATACTTATTGTCAATTCATAATTGAGGATGTACTTTTGCCAGACTTTGATAAGATATAATGCTTTAATTTCTTGTGGAATTTTATTTTTACAGGAAGACCGAATGATAAAGATTTGGTTTCAAGCTTCCAAAGGTTTGAAGGACTTTAATTTTGTTTTACAGCCAAACCATATCAATCCACGCTGATCGCTGTCACATGATACCAGGCCATATCATGCCATCAGTACCACACCGTGCTGCATTTCCCATGTCATGCCACACGATGCCGTACCATAGATGCCATCCCATAATATACTGTACCTTACCATACCATTCATACGATACCATCTTCCATACTATTCCATACCACTAAGTGCTGTGTTTACCGTACCGTCCCATACCACACCGTACTATATCGTACAATTTCATTCAATACCTTACCATGCAATGTCACATGATGCCATGACTAATGGCGACATCTAATATGGAACTATACCATGCAGTGCAACAACCTGTGACGCAGTGCTTTGCAATGCAATAAAATGCTATACATCATATCGTTTCAATGATTAAAGGTACTTTTATGGTTGTCATACGTTTCTAAAACTCTTTAGCAAATTTCTAATTCAAGCCGCAGAGAAGCTCTCAACTCCACATGTTTTGTAAATCAATGACTTCCTCTGTAGATGCCGAATTATAAATAATGCGATTTTTTGGTTTCTGAAAATAATATAGAGCGTTTCTCAATAAGGTTAGAAGGATCGCTATTTTGTAAATAAATGCGATTGTATTGTTGTCCTTCTGTCGTTCTACAGTCATTTTCCCATTAGACTTATGTTTCTTCATAAAAAGTGGTTCATGGTGTTCCTTACGTGAAGTAGCCTTCAACTTCCATTAAGTTAAAGGAGATTCGCCTGGTGTTCGCACAATCGGCGTAGTAAGCAGCAGATGCGATCGCGCCAAGTACTAGGACAATGCTTGATAAAATAGTAGCTTCTTAGTGTCATAAAATCAACCTTCGAATTTTTCGTAGGAGTTATGAATTTAGAACCCTGCTCGATTGATTTAGGGATTCATTGTTGGAGCCTTCTTCTACTTCTCTTGTTATTTGTACAGTTTTTCGGTTCTCATCAGGACTCTTCCTGGGTTTCTTATTTTTCATTTTGCTGATATTTCTGTTGAGCAGCAGACGGAACGATTTTATCCAGTTCAATGATTTGTCTATATTTACTGGCAGCCAATTATTCAACGTATTTTTACACAAATATGGGGATCTCGCATTCTTGTAAGAGAGCATCGCCACTGTGCTTATTGTCTCATTTATGGGTGCCCTCTGTTTGTCCGCCAACCATTAAATGGGCGCCGGCGTAAAGCTTGGAGTTGCTTGCGATGGGAAAAGGAACTAACCGCCCTGCCTCAAAATGCCGTTGCGCAGGACGTTACATTCCTTGTGAGGTGCCTACAGATGGTTGCACTGAATATGGGGCTCCACCATACTTTCCATCTACAACATTAAGTGATTTCATTGTGGCAATTTCAACGTATTTTCTATCACTTTTGTTTCCCATTCAGTTAGCCACGGCAAAGACGCGAGGAAAGGAGCCGTAGAGCATACGTACCAGCAAGAGAAACACCCGTCCGATAATCTTAATCCCCAGGTTCACAGAGAAATATACAATTTCATTTACATCTTGCACCCGAAACCTGTCACAGGGTTCTCATGGAGACAGAAAAGCAAGCAAATGCCGTTGTAAGTTTTTATCTGAATGGCGAATTTGACCTTGCAATTTTAGTGGTCAATGGTAGCGATCCTTAATGGATGGCATAGCTATAAATACATATATATATATGTATATATATATACATATATATATATATATATATATATAAATATATAAGTATACAAATATATATATTTATATATATATATATATATATATATATATATATATATTTATATATATATTTATATGTATATATATATATGTATATATATATATTTATATATACATATAAATAAATCTATATATATATACATATATATTTTCTTATTAGTATTTTGTTGCCAGGCCGCATTTCTGGAATGCGGCGAAATTCTATACAATCTTGTGTGATTAAGCAATCTGTGATTGTAGTCGGATGCTGCACATTCTGGTTTTAGCTGTTCCAAATATTTTGCTGTATTCATACCTCCATACTCCGGTGGTTTCAGCACTCTTGATGGGTGCACAATAGCATTTCAACTTGAATCACGCTCAACGGAGCTGCAATGGCGAGCCATAGATGGCGAAACTTTTGGAAAAGTCTGTAGCAATAATTATGTGTATATTAGTATGTATTTACATTTACAGTTGGTTTACATTTATATATAGGTCGTGCATATTTTCATGATATCACACGTGAATCATAGATACATTTAAGCTGTTGTGAAGAGGCTTTCCATCTTATCGTCCAGTTCTCGTAAAATGGAAAAGTTGCTATTAAACAGCTAAGTAATACTTGGTTTTTCTCTTCTACCTAGAACGTGTGTCCTGAATGTCCTCCTAACGTCTTGCGCAGACAATGTGTGTCGCATCTGGGCTGAAACTGTCAAACAGAGACCATTTCATCTCAACTCGACTGCGACACCCTCAACTCAAACAAATCAGAGATCTCAGACAGATCTGCTCGCCTCGTTAGATGTTCCGTCGAAAGGTGTCACAGCAAGAGACAGCTCAGTATCCCTAGCTGATGTGGATTCGAATGCCGATCGTAAAATAAGTGGTTCTTTTCAAAGGTACTTCTCATGTGTTTTGCTATTTCTTATCCAGCATCGATAGACGTAGTTCGCATACTGGTCAGAGGTCATACCTACTCTGCTGAAATCCCAGGGTTTGGATCCACATTCTTAAATGTTTTTGGGTACCTGGTCACCCTGCAGCGAATAAGCCTACCTGGCATTAAGCTGAGAGTAAAAGAGACGAGGAAAAGAACTAGCCACCTTGTCTCACAATGCTGTGGCGCACAACGACACCACCATATCAAGGTGCTCATACAAAACTGAACTTTACTGTATTGATTACTCTGTAGAACGATGGTTATTGTTTTCTTTCGATGTGACCCTGATTCTTCTATCTTGCGTTCACTGTTTTTTGTAAGCATTCAAATGTGTGTTTTATGCCATTGAGAAGTGGTGCATGAGCATAAATGGTCTAGTCTTGCCTGTTCATCTGACCAGTGTACTGCTGTGAGTTCTCGGTGTCTGTACAGCTACTGTGAAAGCTGAAAGAACGGGGATGAGTGCGGGCTCCTATAGCAAATAGTGTGAGAATCTAGTTTTCTTATTAAGTATGTATTTTGTTTCAGATATCATGTGATCTCAATGTACCATTTTCATCTTGCCTCGGTTATCAATCCAACCGCGGACATCGCTTTGTTGTCGACAATCCCAACTGGCTCAGTTTTCGGAAAGAGCTTTCAGCTGCAATGGCTGAATAACAAAGAAATCCAATTCACTACATCGTACGAGCTCCTCATGAGTGGTCAATTGAGTCAGAAGGAGCGCAGTCAAGACGACAGCTCATTGGCTGATGAGGACTATGCTGTGCTAGGTGGTATGGAGTTTGACGGAGAAATGGAGGCAAATGAAGATACGATTATTGAAGATAAAGATGACATCACACAGTCAGATGGTAGGTTATGAACTTGCACATCAGATACTGCTAAATAGGTTTTTCTGGCTGAGACCAGAATGACTTAGTATTAAGACGAAAACACCACTCAAAGCACCTGTTGAAGCCAAGGATTTTCGTAGAAGAGAACTGACAACACTGGTTACTACGCTCCAAAATGAAGTCAAATGCACTCAGGGTAATATTTTCCAAGAAAGTACCATTAGCCGCGCTGCCTCTGAAATCATCTGAGGCCTTGCAAAAATGAATAGAATTGATATGAAATATTTATTTAATAGGGCTGTTTGGAGGGCAAGTTAAGCATTCAATCGCATCTCAAGACGACATCCTGATACAAAACAGGGCAACTAGATTGCCTTGAAGAGCAGCTAGTAGATCACAACACTCTGAAGTGATTTTTCCCCCGCAAAATATGTATTAGATTATATAATAGAGTTAATATTGTATTATCCCTGTACTGAAGTAGCGTGTATGAATAATTTGACCGGAGTTTGAATGAATGAATATGAATGGACTTGACCAATAGACAATGAATTTTTAACTGTATTAGCAGTGCTCGAAGAAGTCCTTAGCATTAAGATGTGGCCTAGCTGAAGGTCACATCGCTTTCATCACATATATCGTAAATTTCTAGATTTATTCAAATAAGTCTCTATCAAGATTGTTTAAGCTGATTGAAGTTAAGAGCGGCTGAGGTAAAGAATCAACAAAATCGTAATGTCATTTTGGTATGATTGTATGACATTGAAAAGGATCTTCTTCTCTATTAAGTAGGTTTCTTTTTCTCGCTGATGCTGTTAAACGCGATCGCAGGATCAGATTAACCATTAAAATCTTTGTGGCTTTTTGAATTCATCAGATTTGGATATCTAACTGCATCAAGCATTCCCTCAGCTGCACGCTATCTTTTTGCACGCTGGTCTGGCAAAAGCATTATATTGAACTTTGTTTCTGTGTTTGCAGAGGACGACAGTGACAGTGGATTTGACTCAAAAGGAATGGCAGATTCACGGTCGCCATCCGTGGCATCAACGGTATCCCTAAACGCATCATTAAGCTCCATGCCCAGTATAGCCAGTGAGAAGTCAAACGCAGTTGCAGAAGACCAAACCAAAAAGAAAGGAATACCTCTTACCGTTACTGCTCAGGTAGTTAGCAGCTCTTTTATCGTCCCAAATATAACCTTTCATGTGCTCAACGAGGTAAAGAGTATATGAAAGACCAAGTTAGGCTAACATGTTCGCTCTAATCAGAACGACATTGTTAAGACAAATGAGTAGATCGGATTGGAGACTAACTAGCACTAATTTATGATAGACCTCATAGCTTGAATTCATTTCATTTAATGATAGTATGGAGAGGTAGCCCTTCTGCCGAAGCTGATGTAGCGTTTTACCCCATCTTCCAATAGGCGTATTGGGCATACTAATCGAAGCAGACGTCTTATGTGTTGAAGGTTCCGGGCTCGAATTACGCTTGTTCCTGTTTCATGATGCCATCATCCTATCCACCCAGTAGTAAATTATGGGGTAAATTACTGCGTGAAAAGGCACTGGCCTTCCTAACTCACAAAGCTGCGCCACATGGTGGTACCTCTCTAGCAAGGTGCTCCATACACTCTTTTTGCGTACGGGGTTTCGCTTTCTTTTCTATTGTGGTTTACTAAGCTTAAGTTAGGTCTTCTTCAATGATTAGACTGTTAGTATCAATGCTAGAAGAATTTATGGGGTAAGATTTCAAACGCCAAATTACATTGTCTTTTTAGATCAATCAACTGCTGCGTGACTGGTGCACATCGGGTGACACGTTGTTCTGCATTCATCCCGTCGACGGCTCACTTCTCATTTGGCTCGTTGACTACCTCGATGATTTCACCAGCGCGTTTTACCGCCAGCCGCAGGTCAGCTTCGCAAGTCGAATCCCAGCTGCATTCACAAAAGCCGATGCTAGTAGCTTAAACTGGATGGGGACGTTTTATTACAAAAATCTGTCTCGATTGATCAATGCTGATCCGAAGTTCCACAAGGTTCTTGCAGTAGGCAAAGAACACGCGACTTCGCAGAACTCTCTGAACGCATTAGCATCTGACTTAGCACTGACGCATTTGTTTAGCCTTTTGGTGACGGCGCATTCGGATGGAACACTGAACCTGTGGCAGCTCACCTTCTCAGACGTCTCAAATTTCACTGGGATTGTTAGCGTGACCCATTTGCGACGGAACTGTGGTCCTAGGTTTGCCACTTCTTTACTAGCAACGCATCCCACTCTACCGCTTGTCATAAGTGCATCTCAAAACAGTGGATCGGGAAGCAAGGACACGAGAGGAGCAAAAAATTCAACACATCATTGCGTGGAAGAATGTGCCAGTGAGCTGATGATGTATAGATCAGACTTAGTAGGACCACTGTCCCAACTTGGAGGTGTCACAGAAACTTCAAGAATCTCCTCGAATGATGTGTCAAATTTCAAGAATGTAGCCTGGTTCCCGCATTTATTCGAGCATTCCTTAGTCAGCTTGCCAGGGCCAGATGGCACCGATGTCCTCCCTTGTACCCCGTGTGTCTGCTTCGTCACTTCGTCTGATCGCGGACTTCACATGCATCAAGTTGTCCTTGATTCAAAGACTCTCCTGTCTGCTCTAACGTCGCGAAAGGCGTCTGCGACGAATCTAAACCGCGAGAAGCTTTCTGAGCTGATCGAGAGTGAGCAAAGTGGATCGAAATCGACTTGTGTAATGCCCATTTGTGATGTCACTGATTCAGATGGCTTGTATAATATAAAATTCCTGCATGTCTTTACAGAAAGAGGATTGGAGGAGACGACTCCTGTCGATAGTTCGCATTCATCGGAGAATCCAACGCACTCCAACTGGGGCCCTTTTTACATTGTCGCCGTCTCAGAGAGCTCGGACGGAAGCTCCGAAGTTCATACGTGGATAGTCCGTTCTCACTCAGAGAGGACGTTCTCTCCAGTCACTCCTATCTCCACAGACAGCAGTTCTTCGCAGTTCTCACTAAGCCCAGTTCTCTCCACGAAAAACAGCCAACGTATCATGACAACGACCTGTTTACAAACCAAAAGGCTCTGCCTGCAGAAGCTGCCGATTGGCGAGAACGGTAAAACCGTGCTATTCTCTGCCGCTACGGACGTGCCAAGCTCATCGTGTCAAAATTCGACGTGTCCAGCTCCTTTCTGGTTGACTGTTGCAACATCGGATAACGTTTTGAGATTCTTTGGTTTGACTTATGATGGAAACGAAGAGAGAGCGAGTTTTTGTGAACTGGCAAGTGAATACAGGATGAATGCTGCAATGGACAACAGCAAGCTAAAAGTGCTCGCGGTTGCGCATGCGCATCCATTCAGGCTGGCGTGGATGGCAGCAGGTCTTGCTGGCGACAAATCCATTCCAAATATCACGTTGACTATACTTGAAAGCGAGAGTACGGGTGGCGATAACTGGCGAGTTGAGGACTCGATTGAGCTACCTTATAAGTTTCCGGCTAACATCACTAAGAATCTAAGCTACCTTGACACGCTGCCTATTGGATTGACATGGATGTCGCTGGAGAACGGGGCGTTTATTCTGAGTGCGGCTTTAAGCAATGCTGTCTATATATTCTATCAAATGAGAACCTTGAAACAGCCTCAAATCGTCTCCGTCACGTCATCATCTGTCTCAACAATCCAATGGAAGCTCCTCAATACAATTGATTTGCAGGACAAAGCTATAAGTACTATCACATGGACAAGGGATGGGATGCTATTGGTCGGTGTGAAAAATGAACTGAGAGTTTACTCGCAGTGGGAATTCATGAAAAGTCTTGGGAACATTGACTCAGAAAATGCGAAGCATGATGATGAGGTAAGATAGAAGGTTTTTTATGACGATATGCTTTACTGTTATGAAGAATTTCCAGGAAGTATCGTGATTATCTCATTTTATCGTGCTTGCCCTATTCAGTCCGAACTTTGGCGATCATATCTTCCTGCAGTCTCCTTTCTCTTGTTGGCTTGTTGAAGTCTAGCTTAATAATTTCTCAAACCGTTCATCCGCTGCATATCTAAAATATAAAACACAGTTCTCTTATAGCAGGATCTGTATAATTATCTGTTACTAATTATTACTGATAAATGAAAACGGAAAAATAAGAAAGCGAAGGTTACTGTTACTGTTACTGTTATCCAGCATTTTTCTCCCACTGCAGGGAATATGCCTCAGCATTTCTTGACCACCCAACTCTCTCTTGTGCCTTCTGGTACCAATTTTTATGTTCCTACAAGTATTTTGATGTCATCAATCCATCTCAGACATTGTCGACCTTTGTTTCCTTTTCCTAACCAGGGTATCCATGTCGTTAGTCTTAACGTCCATCCGTCGTCATTTCTTCTTGCCAAGTACCTACCCGCGTCCATTTTTTCAGTCTTACTTGAGTCTTTTCAGACTGAGAAGGAAAATTATGCAATGTTAGATTAACCGAAATGATAGTTCAGAGATCCATCCAAGCAGGGTCTGTGCTATCCGTGTTCCGTCGGCAGACGGGTAATTGTAATTGCAATAATATCACATCTATATTGGATAAGCCTTTTAAGTTCATTTAAAATACTGATGTTGTTTGTCTCCGTGCATTTTTCTGGGTGTTGCTATTTTGTAATTGTTCAGTGTACGGAATCGTAGCGCAGGGTTTGTGATTTCGAATCCTACATGGATCGCAATGAAAATATAAACGGCAAGGAAAGCAAAGAGAAACTATCTCATAAATTGAACTTTGAGCTTTGTCGGAGCCTCTGGTTTCTGCTATCCACGGATTCGAGTATGCTACACAGTTCATTCTTCCAAGCTCTATATACTCCAGTCTATTCATTCTGCTTCTTTTTTTCATATGAGTTACGAACAAATAACCTGCAAGAAGATAATGCAGGGAGCATGAAAATACATTGCAACCCTGCACTATTGCATATATAAATACTATATATACTTACTCTGCTCCTCTCTCTATTTAGTAATGATACTGTCGTGTTAAGATTGCTGTTTGCCGTTCGACGGTTTTTGTGCGCTCATTCTCATTTTACAACTGGATCTACACTTCAACCAGCGAAGCTACTATAAACGTGTGTCAATCAAAATATAACATTGTTAAAATATCGTGAATTAAAGCTTTAGAAATGCAATGAGTCCTTTTAAGTTTCAGATAAAGATAAATTTTTTTCATATAAGGGTTTAAGAATTTTTAAAAATCTTCCATAGGAGCGTTTTTCAGTCGAGAGTAGCACAGTATGTGAATATCAATCAAATAATGGAATATGATAACATTTCATAGTTATGATAGTTGTACAATCATTGTCACTTCACCTCTAAACATATGACATTTTAAGCATTTTGCTTGGGTAACACGATTACGAAATGGGTGTATGGATATTTTGTCTGTACTCTTTGATTCCAATATGACATGGAAAAGCAGCTTTGCAGTAATTTGTTTCTACTGTTGTCGTAATTTTTGCTTCTAGCAAAGTGAGCATTGAGGTTTTATATCCAATTTCAGGTCAAAGGGAGCATGCTTTTCAGTGATAACATTTTGTACACAGCTGCCAACGCAACTGCAGTTTTACCTCAGTATCATCCGAAAAATCTGATTGCCATGATGAATTTGGGGAAGATGAGAAGAGTACGAGCAATCTTGTGCCACCTGGTGAGTTCCTTCTAACGCTGTTTAGGCATGTAAAGGTTTTTAATGCTTTCTACGTAGCGAAGCTCATACGCCGGTCAAAAAGCGAATATTAGTGACATGTACTGCCCATGTTCAGGCAGAATTTAAGTGAGGCATTCCAGACGTGGGAATTTTTATTTCTTCTACCTAGCATAAAAAATATGCAGGATACCGAGCTCTGCGCATAGAGCAGTGCGCTACCATGATGTGGATTTACGAAAATAATGATTATACTTATTGAACAGTGTCCTAGTCTTTTCTCTCCAATTGACTACACCTCATGCCTCCAGTGCCTGGAATCATGGGAAACTTGTGGCCCTCTTCAATCCTCAATATGTTGAAAGTTAAACTGTTGCTTTAGCTGGAGCCTTTGACTATGGCGTCTGCGAAAAATGGCCCTTCTACTTATCAGTCCTCACACTCATCTTTTAAAGTCAATTATCACGTTTTTTGTCAAGAAATATTTATCATTAAACCGACAAATGACTTCGTGATTTACAGTTTTGGTGAAGTAATCTAAAGCTTTCAAAACCTGACAGACCTCTCTTTTGTTTGATATCAACTTAGATTTGGATAATCGTTACATCAATTCCTCATAGGTACGCTGTGTTGCTGGCCGCCAAGCTGCAGATGAAGCTGCCGAGGCTGGTGACATTATAAGAACTAGATCGAGAACACTTTCAAAGACTCTAAGTTCATTATCTTCGAGCCCTATGGACGGCAGAATGAACGACATGGAAGTTATGGAGGATGCTCCTGAAATAGACATAATACCACCGCTACCTTTGAATGCGCTCATGGCAGCGGATAAGGATGAAAGTGGTGCACTGCGGCAAAAGGATGATGGTATTGTTACTTTCCACTGATAATAATTACGAACCTGCTCTCAAATATCTTAGTATTTTTTTCACCAGCAACGCTGAGTACGCAACACTCAACCTCGCACATACAAGCACTGATTTTGGCTTGCCGTTAAAAATTTTATGCTAACAAGCAAAGAATAAGCTTTGCATTTGAGAGTGCAAAATCGAGAGTAGCCTTTCAACTGAGGCTTAATATGCATATTCAGTTAATGAGTTAATGCCTTAAAAATTCATACCTAGGCCTAGGTTGTACCTCCCTGTTGAATTCAGACTTCAGCACGAAGCATTAAATTGATCAGAACCTTGTTAATGTCTTCATGTTATAATGTCAGAATTGTATTGGAATTATTTGTAAATGGAGGAGACCTTATCAGCACTTGCCGAAGGGTGACCCTCCTTAACGATACGAAATGAAGTAGGAAATGAACACGTTCTAAACATTTTGCCACAATTTTCCTCTCAGCTTGTTCTGCATCAGTTTCATAGATTTACCTCACATTTAGCGTTGGTAGTCGTATCCAAGTATAGCTAAAAGATCACTGGCTTATCTTTCAGTGAAGTCTGACGTTTTGTCGGACTGGAAGCAACCTCTTGCTGTTTTTTTAGGTGAAACCGAAGCGGAGGATTCGTTGCACGATGATAAAGATTACAGTTCATTGTTCGACTCGAAGCCTGGTTCGTTTCTCGCTGCACAAACGGACTCAATCGACAGAGCAAAAGGAACCGGCATGTCCAAGAGTGCTGTTTACTTTGGCCTAGCCCAAGCTCAATTGTTAGCAAGGATCTTAACCAAACGTCAGTTACCTGGACTCAATAGTATTCACCAGTTGTATTTGCTTGCAATAGCTGATACAGTTGCTACTACAAATATGGACCTTGAAAGCGGAGATCTGCAAGAGCGAGGCCTAAATTTTGCCAGAAGGGAAACCCGGACAGGTACGTCATGTGAGATCTTGTAAGTCTCCAGTCGTAATAAAATAACTCAGTCCCTTGACTATATTTTGAAGCCATTTGAGGACTTTTATGTAAACATGACTAATGTGATTTTTCCCGAAATGTAATTTTCTTTATCTTTTCTAGTAGGTATAAATGTATCTTGTAGCTATGATAAATTATGGTTAAATGTGTTTATCATATTTTCTACAGACGACAAGTTGTCTCACTGGGCTGGTGGAGGTGGCTATGCTACAACAGGCTCGATCGGAGCTACAGCCGGAAGTGGTGGAGACGCCGTTGATGACTGCGGACTGAAATTCTTATTGGCATTGAGGCAACATACGACTCTACTTAGGTCCCTCCCTCATGGGCACAGAGCAAGCCTCGAGGATAAGGTACCGACATTTTACCGTTTTCATGTTCATAGATGCTCACTTAGATTATAGTTAATAGAGGTCAATATTAGGAATAGTTGGAATGGAAATGTGTTTATGTAAGCCCACATAAATTACAATACAGACTTGCAAGGTACACTGCAAAAGTACCACGCTACAATACCACTAGATTGATACCCCAAGGAGCAAGCGACTATGACTACCCCGGGGCTATTTGGACACAACTATTAATAAGAAGACAAGGAAAAGACAAAACAACTGGGAACTTTGATGTATATTGATTGTTTTCACCGTATGGAAGGGGTAGTCTCCATGCTGGTAAGAGCACATGTCCTTTTTGCTGAAGGTCTCTGGTTCTGGTTTCCCTTTAAATTTCCACCCAGCTGCCAATGATTTCCAGGTGTAAAGTTGGAAGTAAGTGCGGCGAGGGAAAGAACCACTTCACCATGCCGTGTCTCAGGATGGCCCCTCTCTATTAAGGTGCCCCCCCCCCGATGCTCGTACGTATCAAACATGGGGTTACAGATTTAGTCCCAGCATTTAGCCTTTAATCCTGAAGCTCGTCAGCGTTATCCGCCTGTAGCCGAAAGACTCCCCGTTTTAGACTTAGTTTACTGTATGTCATATAAAATTTGACATTTGTCAGCGTGTACTTATCATTCAGATGGTATTTGTCGTGCATATTTGGGTCGTTCTTAATCATTTAAAAATTGCGTTTGATTATTATAACTTAGCTTTATAGTTTAGATGTTGATCAATACATGCCATTTTCTATTGTTAAAACGAAGAATGCCTCTACTCGTCTCTAGGGCCTGCCCTCTGCAAAGGTCGCCTGGGCATTTCACTCAGATTGCCAAGAAGAATTACTCGCTATGGTACCGTGCATGCTGCGTGGGGAACCGAATTGGAAGGAGCTCAAGGCCAGTGGTGCTGGATGGTGGGTGAAAAGCAGTGATAGTCTAAAGAGGCTCACGGAGAAGGTATTGCTATTCTTTCCTACTTTTGTATCATACCGTTATAACTTGTTTCTTGGAACACTAAGCGTAATGAAGGCTCGTTGGTCCATTACTTGGGCAGGAAATTATCCATTGAGTTAATCCAACTGTCTTTCATGTTAGGAAAGGTTTCTGAGATTCTCAAATTTGATATGTGTTTGTGTCATAGCCTAATATTCTGCGTAATAGAATCCTCTTTGTTTTCATTTCTTAACTTATAGCTCCTATTTTAATTTTCATCACGAATCTTTCTCCAATGCATGTCCTGACAAGAACCGTGAGACGTGAAATGCTGGCTCCCTATACAATGTATCCCTTGCATGAACTAGATGGCTCATGCTTAATTTTTATAATTGTTGTCCTCTTCATTTTCAGTTGGCTAAAGCTCATTTTCAAGTAAAACAGGATCCTCTTGACTGTGCTATATTTTACCTCGCAATGAAAAAGAAAACACTGTTGTGCGCTCTTTTCAGGTTTGTTATGGATTTTCTGCTTGGAATCATTACAGGAACTGACTTGGAAGTTGATTCAAATTTGATGACAGATAATCTAACTAACTAGCTGACTGACTAACTAGCAAGCACCCTAGCTCAGTAAATAATGATCTAATTAGCAAGCAAGCTTAATAATTATATACCGAACTAACTAATTAACTAATTAACTAACTAACTAACTAACTAACTAACTAACTAACTAACTAACTAACTAACTAACTAACTAACTGACTAACTAACTAACTAACTAACTTACTAACTAACTAACTAACTAAATAACTAACTAACTAGTTTAATAATCGATTGACTAACTAACTAACTAACTAACTAGCTAACTAACTAACTAACTAACTAACTAACTAACTAACTAACTAACTAACTAACTAACTACTTTAATAATTAATTGACTAGCTAACTAACTAACTAACTAACTAACTAACTAACTAACTGATTAATTAACTAACTAACTTTATTGATGTCTTAAGGGATCGTTCTTAGTTCCTTCAATAATTCTGAGCTTCATTTCCAGGTGAGCGATTAATATTTCCATTTTTTTATTTAGGTCTCTTCGTGATACTAAGATGTCCCAGTTTTTCGGTCACGATTTTACGGAGGAACGATGGAGAAAAGCGGCTTTGAAGAATGCCTACGCCTTATTAGGAAAGCAAAGATTCGATCATGCTGCTGCATTCTTTCTTTTAGGCGATACCCTTTGGGATGCCGTGCAGGTGAGCTATGCTCCTTTTTCATGCAGCATTCTACTTTGTAAATCTTATGATGTTTATCTACAAATATGTTGTTGTATAATAGCAAGATGACGTGTGCCTAATGCTTAATGTATCGCATATGATTCTAGAAGTAGTGCTAATAAATATTTTCTTTATTTGTTCATGACTTTAAACAATGGTTTCATACATTTGAAAGCTCTTACAGCTTAAAAATTGTATCATCTGCTGTTTAAAATTTGATTCTTTGATGACTCAGATGGAAAATGGCTATTATTTATAGCTGTAAATCATATATGTTTATTGCTCAGGTTTGCATTTCAAAACTGAAAGACTTACAACTTGCACTGCTGATCTCGCGGCTCTACGAAGGAGATATAAAAGAAGGGTCCACATTTCATCGGATTCTGTCCGAATTTGTTCTTGGGGAATCGTCGATTCCACCGCAGCAAGGTATTCACGCTTTTCTAGATCTTTTTTCAAAGCATTAGCTTTATAGAATATCCCAAGTTGCTTTCAGAACCCCGATGGTGTTCCTGTTCTCTGGTCTATTGACTTATCGAGCAACTGAATTCTTTTCGTTCTGAATGAGTAATTTTCTTTGTGGTGCATCAAAAGTAGTTGCGGGAGGAAATGAAGGTTTTTCTATAATGCATATGGATAATATCTTCGAGAAAGGAGTTTCAAACGTGTAATTTTTCATTTCCGATACGATTACTATGTTATTAATCAACTGCATGTCAAAGTTATTCTAAGCAATATAATGCTTAAACATGCATTAGCCGTTCTACTCATGGTATTGGCGTACATATTTGGTTTCAAGCAGGATACTCAAGCCTATTTCATGGTATTGAATTGGTTCTTCAACCAATAGTATCTTGCAATTTGTATGGTAATGTATTGGTTGCTTTTTCCTTAGACCCATTCATCCGTAGTATGACATACTGGCTCCGACAAGACTACAGGAAGTCACTGGACACACTGTTGCATAATCCAGAAATGCGTGAGAACAATGGCACAGAACTTGCGTATAATGAAATGGCTTCAATGGGACATCCCGATATATTCAATTTTTATATGTACCTCAGATCTCATCCTTATGTGCGTAGGTGTCATCTGTCTCAACACACATCGAAACCCATGAAAAATCGTGGCATTATCAAGAAACTTGAACCCAATAAGCACGGCAGTACTGATCCTTCGACAACTGATGCTGCAATTTTCGCACCTAACGAGAGAGAGCTTGTTTATCGAACTGCACACACTCACTTGAATTCTGGCATGCCAAGTGTTGCATTAGAGGTGCTTTTGCTCCTCCCCAAAAACATAAGTGGGGAAAAGATCGAGGAAGGGAAGCTTAAAGTGGAAGATGATATAAACGACACTGCTCAGGATTCAAAAACAGAAGATATGATAGTTAGTGGAACCATTTCAGATGGACTTGGGTTTTCTGAGCGCCCTCAATGCAACGGAGCTACCAAAGTAGAAGATATTGATTGGAGTAAACCGGTTTCATCTAAAGCGGAAGATTTTGATTGGAGTAAACCGGTCTCTTCTAAGGCAGAAGATATTGATTGGAGTAAACCGGTTTCATCTAAAACGGAAGATTTTGATTGGAGTAAACCGGTTTCGTCTAAAACGGAAGATTTTGATTGGAGCAAACCGGTTTCATCTAAAGTGGAAGATTTTGATTGGAGCAAACCGGTTTCATCTAAAGCGGAAGATTTTGATTGGAGCAAACCGGTTTCGTCTAAAACGGAAGATTTTGATTGGAGTAAACCGGTTTCGTCTAAAGCGGAAGATTTTGATTGGAGCAAACCGGTTTCATCTAAAACGGAAGATTTTGATTGGAAAAACCCAGTGGTGTCTGATATCCAGTCAAGCCAAGATAGTAATTTTACCGAGGAAGATGCAAAAAGAAATGTTACCAGTAATGGCCTAACTGAAGATTCAATCGACGGCTTAATCGATTCAAAAAACGATGATGTCGGGAATCCTGATGTTGCGTCTCTTCATGTTAAGTATATTAGTGTTTTCAAATGCTTGATCGAAGAGTTACGTAGCTTGCCCTCTACGTGTACTTTGGAAGGTGTGAAATTGCGACCGACCGTTGCTCATTTGTTGGAACGAGAGCTAGAGGCCTTGCACAAGCTATGCGACTATGGATTCCAAGAGGGTGACGATGATGATAACAATTCTGCTGTCAACGAAGCCCTTCAAGATCCCATTCTCCGGCGTGATAGCGACTGTACGTGTTTTATGTTCATTTCTGTTTTTGAATTGTCATCAAAAGTTAAGGCCTAGCTAACTGGAAGAATGTTTTGAAGCGTGCTACGCTCTCTGCCGATTAAATTCCGGTTCTCAAGATAGCGAGTGACACGATGGTCTCACTCTTTTTTTTCAGCAGGAAGCTATTCTTACTTTTCATATTTATGAACTTTCCGATCTCATTTGTGCAGGCAATCTTTGCATTGAGTCAATATATTTGTAACCTTTAAGCAGAGGTCATTCGATGGGGCCCATATATAGGGAGCACAATAGTGATAAGAGTGAGGTTAAACTTATACCCCATACTCGATCGTACGTAGCCAGAGAATTTGCAGTCTGAGAGACTATGAGCAGGTACAAAGTGGGGCGGAGTGAGTGACTCCTTTCCTCGCCGCACTGCACCCCAGGTTTACGCCAGGTACCCATTTACTGCTGGGTGGACAGATAGAGACTTCCATAAAAAGGCATGACGTGAGGCATGAAGAGACGTTCTCTGACCGCTTTTTCAACTACCCATACTCTTTCTCTAGGGGTTGGGAAAAGACCCTTCCATTGGTATTGGATGCAATATTCACAAAATCTAATTTCATTAGCAGACTTGAGATCTCATGCTGTCTGTATTTGTGATAATTCTTGCTATTGCTCCAAACAGTGTCTCAGTTTTCGGACGATTCGTTGGCCGATTGGATGGGCGAGAAGAAGAGCTTGTCAAAGAAAGCAGAGCTGTTGACGAAGAAGATCCGATGGCTTCGAAAAAACGAAACGATACTCACAACGCTTTACAATTGCTGTGCGCTCCAAGGAGTTGGCGGAGAAAATCTACCTGGTAAATCACTGTTTCCCTTTCAAAACTTTCCTCGTGTTGCTAAGAGTGATCCGTATCTCGATTTGTTAAATTTATTTTCGATTTTGTGAGAAATTAGCGGGAGCAAATTGAAGGTGATTCAAAATTTATCTTGAACAGGACTCTTCTGAAAAGCATTATGCTCAACATAATATCAATTTATGCAGTAAAATAGCCAACCATTATAAATTTTTTCAAACATTTTTCTTTCAGATGTCTGATTCTTACACCTTCATACTTAATATTTCCTATTGTTTTTTTATTATCACTTGTCTTTTCTATTATCTTTGATAAAAGTCTCAAATTATTCCTCAATCAATTACGCATTCTTGCTACGATTTCATTTTTCCTTCTTTCATTAGCTGATAGATTTTTCCATTTTCTAGTCTGTCCCTTCTTTTGCAATTCATCCATGCATTCATTCATTCATTCATTCATTCTTCTGCTTCTTGTTTTGTTCATTCGACCATCCCTTCGTCTATTGCTTATATCTCAATCATAGAAGCTGATGTGTTTCATTTTTACAGCCATTTGCCTGGAACTCTTATTTCTGCTTCATGAGTTAGAGCACTATCGCTCTTTAGCTGCTCCTCTTCATGCCCTCTCTTCCGGTGAGACAGTGCCTCCATTGCTTCTTGCTACGATGACAACGTATTCACTCTTCGCCAATCCTGTTACCTACTTGAGGAATATGACACATGACATTTTAAGGATGTTACTGAAACTGCCAGAATTACCAAACGCGCGCAATCCAGTCAGTGTTGCATCAGCGTTGGACAGTCTGTCTTTGTCATTGTCCTCCTGCATATTTCACAGTCTTTGTGGAGGCCACGAGGATCAGTTGCTTGAGACAATACGAAGAGGTGAGGTGAAAATTGTCGGAAAAGAGAACAAGGAAGGTATGTCATGTGTTTTCGGTGAATTTGGTGCACATCAAATACGGTTTAATCTATGTGATAAAGCGCCTGAGATATGTTGCTGCCAATCAGTAATGTTTCTAGAAGAAGTGCATTACACGTAACAGACTATTTATAACGAAATCAGTATGAAATTGTTTCGTATATTTTGGAGACGATCTTACATATCATCAATTTTTCCAGGAAAGCTAGTTCGGCAGACCTCACGCACAAGTTTAGAAGTGCCTGGTGCACATAAAAGAGACCACATCACTCCAACATCATTACCATCTCGCTGGCCTGGAGTTCAAATGCTTTCTTCTATCCTCGCTGCAAGGAACAAGGAAGGATCAAAGAGTCTGAAGATTCTGCTTTGCGAATCGGCGGTAGCTGTCTACGTTGCTCTTCTTGTGACTTCGTCTTCTCAGTTTCTGCCTAACCAGCTTTATAGGTTGATAATGAACCAACTGTCGTCAGAAGTATGGGGGTTGGTGTTTGGTGGGGGCACCAAATTGATCATACTGGACGAAGAGGCTCAATCGGACACACGACCAGTTAGTGCTGAAGTATCCCCCCTTGTCAGAGAAGAGGAGAAGAAGCGCGTTGACACTGCTCGAATGAAATGGAATTTTAGACTGCTTGGCAAAAAAGCTACCGTCCCATCACCGGCCTCTCCTGGGAAGTTTGTACAGCAGGAACTTTTCATACCACCTCAAATGACCTTATACGATTTCTTTCTAAAAAAGGTAGGTACCCATGTTTGCATACAGGGATTTGCATCATTCATCGCCACTTTTATTTGCATTGATTTGGAGCCTCGACAAGGGCAAGAATCAGTTGAAAGAGTCCCTTGATTCATGGTATTATCAATGTGGGGATTTCGACGAGTTAACTGTCATCAAATGGGAGCATATGGTATTGTAGTTAGAGGGCATCATTACTGTGCTGAAAGTTGCGCGTTCGAGCTACGTCCGTTTCCATTTCTAGAGGACCTCTCCTTATCCGTCCAGCAGTAAATGAGCACTTGCTTTGAAGCTAAGGGTAAGATGCCATGTGGAGGGGAAGCGGACTCTCTAATGCAAAATGCTACCCACATGCTTAGGTCCTCCTCGGCGATTGTTACGAGTAAGGAACCCAATTCTTCTTTATACTAATTTCAAATGAACAAGTATCACAATATTGTTCAAAGAGTTTTGCAATCTACTGATTGTCAGATTAAAAAGCTTTGTATATTGACAACGGTCCGTTTTTCTTTTGCCATAACATGTCATGGTCGTTTCCTTTCAGCCATTATTAGACTTCAGCTCTTTCGAGTATAACTCGCAGGACTCGTTTGATACTGATGAAGATGACGATTATACGTACGATGAAGATGACACAGCATCAGATGCTGACACGAATTTGCCCCCAGTAGATGATTCCCACCTCAATCAAATGTCCTACAGTTGGAGGTTAATGAATCTCTGTATTCTGAAGATCGTGCTTGATGGTATTATGAGTTTCCTGACTGCCGCTGGGCTCGAGGTATCAGGTAAGATATTATGCGTTGAAGCGCTGTGCATTGACTGGATCTCTTTTGTGATATGACCATCTTTGCTTTCCATCAGTGCTAATAGCAGGTCTCTTGCTCTGTAATCTTAACTAATGCTAGACACTGGATGATTGTTAGAATTCATTTCTAGGTAGAGCGCAAAGAATTCACCTAACGAATAGGTTGCGAAGCTGGTGCTTGTTATTACTGTATCTGTAAAACATTGTCTAGAGAATGCTAGAATATGTACCTCAAATTGCCCCAATTTTGCTGAAGTTACTGTATAAGATGGTGGTTAATGTGTAAGATGGTAGTTTCTGTGTGAGATTGCGGTTAATGTGTAAGATGGTGGTTTCTGTGTGAGATTGTAGTTACTGTGTAATATAGTGGTTAATGTGTGAGATGGTGGTTTCTGTGTGAGATCGTAATTACTGTGTAATAAAGTGGTTAATGTGTGAGATGGTGGTTTCTGTGTGATATTGTAGTTACTTTGTAATATAGTAGTTAATGTGTAATATAGTGGTTAATGTGTAAGATGGTGGTTTCTGTGTGATATGGTGGTTAATGTGTGAGAGGGTGGTTTCTTTGTGAGATCGTAGTTACTTTGTAATATAGTGGTTAATGTGTGAGATGGTTGGTTTCTGTGTGAGATTTTAGTTACTGTGTAATATAGTGGTTAATTTGTAAGATGGTGGTTTCTGTGTGATATGGTGGTTAATGTGTGAGATGGTGGTTTCTTTGTGAGATCGTAGTTACTTTGTAATATAGTGGTTAATGTGTGAGATGGTTGGTTTCTGTGTGAGATTTTCGTTACTGTGTAATATAGTGGTTAATGTGTAAGATGGTGGTTTCTGTGTGAGATCGCGGTTACTGATTTGGTAAGGCCATACTTGATGTCATAGTTGCTTAGATTGTAGGATTGCAGCATTTATTTTTCATGACCATGTTCATGCTGTCAGTTCATAGCTACGTATTGTGTAAGATCATGTCTCCTTACTTATTTCAACGGTCATGGTCATGCAAAATAGACACTAAGTAGTATTTTTTGTCTTTTCATCTTCCGCTCGAACCGAATCGCAACATGTAATTTTCTGTATTTTTCTTCGAAGAATTGCCATCTCTGTCCCCATTGCTTTACTCTGTTGTTAAGCTGGTTTTGAAGTGGCAAGAACAAATCAGGAATACCTTTGAATCACGGAGCCCTCCTGAGAATTTTCTACCAATCAATTTCACATATGACGATGGGTTGGCTAGAGGTGGACCTACACTGCAGAAAATTAAGTTATTGATGGATCCAAATAACACCCCATTCAGGTAACAAAATTTGCTATTTTTTCATTGTAATTTATAGTACTTCTCGTTTTGATAATTTTGATTTGAGATATCGAAAGTAGATATCTAAAAATTATTGATAGTAAAGTTATGAATCACGCATGATATTGTGAATAAGATAAAATTGATAAATTTACAGGTAATTTCCATTTCCTAATATTTCATAAACTTATATTTTCATCACTCTTTTTGCAATGTCTTTTAGCATTTGCACTGCTGTACACGTTTATAGCCTCTTCTATCAGTTGAAGTGTTAGCCTAGATGCGATATTCGCTATTTTCATTATCTATTCATATGTTTAGATATAAATATTTATGTATATATATGTATCTGTATATCCTGTACTGTATATTTATATATATATATATATATATATATATATATATATGTCCTGGGTATGACGTTACACTGCTTCCTATGGTGAGACCGTAGGTCGGGATTTCAAGGGCTTGGAGATGAATGTCACTACCCCTTAGTCACCATTGTTCTGGGCCACCTTTGGGCAAGGTGTAGTACCCATAAGCCTCCCTTATCAGGGTTACGACATCCCACCCGTTTTGTGAAAGGCGAGGGAGTAAACCCCAGCAGGAAATCAGGAGCTAGAGTCCCGGAGGTGGTCTGGTAAGATAATGCTACTCCAGCAACTCCTGCGACGCTGTTGATGCCAAAGCAGTATCGGCACTCATCGTTCCCTTGTATCCACCGGCCGCGCGGAGAAGGAGGACTTGCTGCCTGGACAACAACTTGTCTTCCACACACCCTGTCCAGGCTATACAGCTCCACTGGAGAAGAAACTCCAGCGATACGCCATGGCCTCATGTAGACGGAACGATACTGACGAAGACGACGTATATGTATACATGAAATTATATATGTATATATATGTATATGTATATATGAAAATATATATTTAAATAGATAGCTAAATATATATTTATTTATGAATAGATAAATGTATGTGAATTCACCCTAACCCTAGCACTCAGTCTACTGATGTGTCGATACATTTTGATTATTGTTTTCTTATAGAATAAATCTATTTTCTCCCTTAAATCTCCATGATTTGTCAAAGGGAATAAACAAGGACTACAGAGGCGTACAATAATTGACAGATACATAATTCAGTTTCAAGACTGAATTTATCAACAGGCATTCTGTTCCTCGTTTTCAAAAATGTTGCCTCTCTTTAGCTTTAGTAACCCTCGTTTTCAAAGGTGCAGTCGCCTGTCCTATTTTGAAGTTGTCCAGGTCTCTTTGTTAACCGTACAAGTTATCTGTCCATACCTTTGTTTAGTTGACATGCCTATCCTTGAAAGCCATCACCTACCTTGCTCTTATTGATTATACTGTTTTATAATGTTGCTTTTACTGCCCTTGTACAGATGTTCAAAGAAGAATGCTGATCCAGCTAAACGACTTTGGCACTCATTAGTACATCAGGAGACGTTGAGAGAGACTCTCCTTGAGTATTCATTCCCCAAGGACAGCCTATCAGACGAGGTATAACCCTTTCAATGTGTTCAGAAAAGCATCTAAATGGAACAAAGTGACAAGATATATTTTAAAACTTTTTTGGTGGCATTTCATCCATCGCAATGTTTGCACTGCCTATTTGATTAGGTTTAAGTTATCTTGTAGTCGATTGACTACGTCACCCTCCTCACGCAAGACACCGGGCTTACTAATGAAGAAATCCGCACAGCCATGTCAAACAGAGAGTTATGGAGAAATTATGTGGATTCCGTTGCGCCCGACTGATGATGATGATGATGATGATGATGAAGTTAGCTTATTTTAGATTTCATAATTAAGACAGCACTGGAAATTAAAGTTTGGCAGGGCTAAATTTATCGTTGACACTAGATCTAGTTTCGTAGTTTTGATCGATCAATTATTTTACTGGCGTTTTGCGTCTTTTTGTGGCAGGTAGAATGGCTTTCTGGTCGTTTGTTATGCCTGTCTTTTCATATTAATCAATCTGTGTCAATCGATTAATTTGGCCTTTTAGACCTTGTTTTTGTTTCCCTTGATGCATTTGGATTTGTGGTGCCGTGGTGTAGTGGTTAAGCGTGCAAACTCATAGTGCAGAAGTTGGGGGTTCGATTCCTATACGTGTCATAATAAAAAACGCTATTGACGAGGAAAGCAACGGGAAGCCACCCTGCAGATTCCACTTCCCAAGAAAAGCTCAGAGCCCTGTCTCGGGTTTCTGCTGAGCTCGAGATTGAATATGCGAGGAATTTTTTTTTATATTTGGATTTAATTGAGGTTAGAGTAGACGCCTTCTCTTTTAAAGGTCTCAGGCTTGGTTCCATGAATGGACTCATATATGAATGCCCTCTGTCTATTCTCCCAGCAATAATTGGGCCTTCCTGGCACGAAGAGACGTGAACTGGCCACCTTGTCTCACAATGCTTGTGCCCAGGATGGTACCTCTAGCAACGGGCTTCCTGAACCTCATTTCGAATACGAGTCTCAGCTTACTTGTTTTCTATTTGCCCTGATTTTTCTAATTCATTAAAGGTTCATTTGTACCTTAATATAAAGCATGTACGTCAGAAATTTATATTTCTTACAGGCGCTTGAAAAGGAAAATACCTTATATGCATCGAAAACTATTTACAAGGATGCCGATCTTATCATGGGATTTAATTTCAACAATGTAAGCTACCCAAATATATCACCGATTCTTTGTTCATCATCACTTTAGGTCTTTTTAGAAGCATTATGAATGATTGAAAAATTATTTCAGAATCCAGAAGTCATTAAAGTAACTTTTTACTAGATTTTTTGTTTACATAGCGGCTTCCAGCTGCCGCGGTGTAGTGGCTAACTGCGTGGGCTCATAACATAGGGGTTGTGAGTTTGAATCCTGCACATGTCACAATAAAAACACCATTGATAAGGAAGGCAACGGGAAACCACCTCATGAAATCCACTTCCCTAGAAAAGAACTCAGAGCCCGGTCGCAGGTTTCTGCTATGCTCGAAGTCGAGTATGCGACGCCATTTAATAGAACACTGCTGCGAATCCTTGATATATGAGCCCCCTAAGGAAACCGCAATATCACATCATCCTCCTATTCGTGTGGAATGAGCCCGCATGGAAAAAGTTTTGGAAGTTTCCCGGTGACATCATTTAAGATGACCAGCATCTATCAAGCACTTCTTTAAGTTATTGATAAATTCAATGTTGCTTCCATGCTTGCATAGGATTTAGCATCTTTCTTGAAACACATCCCAAGTTTCACTGCCTAATCCACGAACTTCTGTCCCACAAATCATCATTCATCCCAAGAACATGCAACTTATGGAACGTTGCCTTTCTCTTGCTTTCCTGAATCTTACAACTTGCCATCTTTCAAATCCAAGATCAATAAACTTGATCTGATCCTTCTCTCCTCTTAGCCTTTCGCTTTCTTCTTCCTTCCTTTGTTGAGGCATTGTTTAGGCCATCATGGCCTTTCCCCAACGTAACTCACTAAAAAAAAATCTTTTTTACTTTTGAATTCTTTCTACAATCATCGTGTTCTTCTTTTTTGTAATCAGTTTCATTAAATGCTATCGATTGCTAGTCGATTGGTTGAGTTAGGCCAAAATCCTGCATAGGCATACGCTCGGAGGTATGATGGTACAACTCAACTTACAGTCATTCGGAAGGGACGTTAAACTAAGGGTCCCATACCTGGATGGTGCATGAGTAGTGACCTTGAATTGGCTTTAAATAGCTAGAAACCCTACCAGCCCACTAATACAGGGGGTATTCTATCATTGCGCTGTTAAACAGATTTTATTCGAATTTTTTTATACTGATCAATTCTCATAAATCATGATGGTTTTTTTACTAATTCCCCTTTCGATGTTACTGCAAAATCTTCCCCATGAATAGTATTAAACCCTTTTTCTTTCATTTTCCCAAGGCAAATCGCAATACCTTGGCTTTAGCGGCAACTCATGACGTCGTCGAATTAGATGTTTCTGGCTTGACAGAAACTGAAAGTAGCCCATCTGAAGATTGGAAGGACAGACTAAAAAAACCGTACGTTTTTAGCTTCAATTTTCTCTTATAAATGAAATAAAATCAAATTTAAAGAAACTTTGTTGAGGCATTGTATAGGCCAACATGGCCTATCTCCAACATAACTTACTAAAAAAAGAAGATGTGGCACGTACAACAATCCTTGCATCCCAGTTTCGTATTTCTTTTCTTAAAATTGATTGTGGAAGTTGCTAGTTTTTTATGTTATCACTTAGTGCCTTCCACAAAATGCTTCATCAAAATGACAGGGAGCTTATTCCTTAGCGCTGAGAATTCACGGAAGGAATCTATAATTCATTTATACGAAGATTGTAGGCAGTATCTCTTTTTGTAAAGAATTCCCACATACATTAATTCTTAAGATGGTTGATTGCTTTTATATATCTCAACAATAAGTATTTGTAGGTTCCTTTTGTGTGTTGTCTTACTTTCAATCAGACAAGCCCATCCTTCCTGGAAGGAAATGAGATCCTCATTATACATAATAACACAGAAAGCGAAAGCAATTGCACCCCGCCAAATATATATCAGTCCTATGCAGTTATTGTGTCGCTATCATGTTTCCACATTTCTGCGCAATATTTAAGCTTGTAGATCGAAGAGTTTATTCAAATAGGATTTTGTGTTGTTGTTAATGGTGTCACCGGGCGTGAGTTCATGTTCAAGTTCATAATTTAATGCTCCAAGCTACACAACCTACACAAATTTCAACATTGACTACAAATTACAAAATAACAATAAATTTCTGATCGGAACAAAGAAGAAGGGAACAAAAAGAAAGCAATCATATGATAAGGAAATTTGTAAGTTAAGATTTGCTTAAGAAGGATACCTCTCCATAGATCGACTAATCGGGGAAATAGCCCCCTCCCACCTGTATAAATTTTCCTATTCCATCATAGTCATACACCATTGAGTCTTTCACTAGCATCCCGTTTTATACCTAGCTACAGATTTAAGCAGCAACATAAAGCACTTGATAAGACCGTACATGCAAGGATCGTTTTTAAGGAAAATGAACACACTCTCGTGTATAGCACTTATTTGTTTCATTTATAGTCCAACTCTTTCTGCGTTCTACTAGATTCAACATCCAGATTGATTTTTTTGTTTATTTGTCTTTGTGCTTCATCTAAAGCACGTAAATTTGCTTTCTTTTTTTTGTGCTGCTGATAATGATGCATTTTCAAAACTCTAAGAAGCATTTTTTGCCACTTGCATCATTGTTATACACGTTTATCCATCATTTTCTTCTGGCTTTAATCCTACTTAAGCAGGGTCGTCGGATTTTGTTTGCGCCTCCAATTCACACATCCTGTATGTTCTGGCATAGTGGGTGAATTAGACAGCTGGATGCCCCACCTGACACTGCTGCAACAGTCCACCCCATTCTCTCCCATTTACCTTTGCTTGGGACCGGCACTGAGAATTCACTTATCTGGGTCGGTTATACACGTCATGTATATTATATATTACATTATTATTTGTTTATCATAATTATTATAGTTTTTATCATTTCATCAGTTATTTGTTGAATTATTTCATTGTGTCATATAATATCTTATCATATCATATAATGTTATTATTTGTTCATTCTGAAGTTATTGCACAAGTCTTTTACCTCGTAGAGGTTCTGATGCCAATTCGCAGAGCAACAGAAATGGCGACCGGACATTTTCAGTGGTATCCATACATGAGTTTTGATTTTTCAATTCTTTGTTTTATGTAGGTTGACGTCTTCTTTCAATCGTTTGTATCTTTTTGTTATATCATCAGAAAGTGCAGAAATGTTTCGCTCTTGTTCAAGGTGCTGAGGAGAGCTTATCCAGGTATACGCCGAATGGAATCGCATCCCAGTCTTCCTTATTGTAAGTCGACACTCCCGTCTTTATTCATTTTCTTGCGCATTTATTTCAGTTGACTGACATAGATAGATTGCAAGGATCATCGTGAAAGAAAAAGTTCCGGAATGCGGAATGAGTTTGGTTTAAGGAGCAAAAGGTGTTTTTCTTTCTCAACCCAAGGACTTTGAGTGACGAGCCAAGCCAGAATGTAGGCCTACCAACATATCTTAATTAAGACGGCGTTAACCAACCTACCCTTTGTCAGACATAGAACATATAGCCTCAAGCTTTAGAGGGCTGGGCTCTCCACAGAGTATTGAACAAATTTTTGTTACATATACACATGATTCTACCTAGATGTCAAAGGTAGAAGTTTGGACACTGAGAAGCTTTTTGCTTATCGAGCAGTGTCCAGGTCCTTCCTCTCGATGTGACCACACCTCGTGATTAATACGCCTGGAATTGCAGAGAGCTGGCGACTCTCCTAAATCTAAATGAAAGTTTAGCTTAGGTGGAACCCGAACCACTGACCATAGGGTCAATGCGCAAGAATCTTACGATTGAGCTATCCTGACACATTATTGAACAAATGACATGGTATAAGCGAGTGCTGCTATGATAGCGTTACTGTCTTTAAGTTAGTATCCGACCCCCGTAGTTTCATCTGCTTTTTAAGGATTAATTGCCCTCTTAAGGAAGACTAAGTCATTCCTGTACTGTATACGTGGTAGGGCCTGGTTGTTACTGCGTTCTCACCTGTCTACTTGCCTTGTAGCGTGTTAGGGTTTACGCATGCTTAGTTGTTATCACGGTGAGCAAAGCGACCCGCCCCAGGCAAAGAGTATCAAACCAGTTTGATATCTGAAATTTTGACCCGTTAGCCAAAATTCTTACAGGAAAGTTGCCGCACACGGTGATAGTTATGGTTCACGAAAGATCAGTTGTTATCACGATGATAAAGCATTGCTACGTCGCGTTTTAATGTCACGTGTTTGCTTGTCACATCGTTATTCACTTCCTTTCCGGATGGTTGTTCCCTTGCCGACTTATCATGTGACGTTCTGCAAGAGCTAAAATAAGTCATTGGCTCCAAATGCGTCGAATAAACGGGAAAAAAGGACAAACCTTTTTATTAGAATGACTTATCAAGAGATTCACATTTTCCCTCCAAATGTCATGCAAGAAAAGTCAGGAAACCTGATCTCTTGATCAATATTACATACAACGCAATTAGAAAATTTTCTCGCTTGCTTTTATCAAATACGCTGTTTGCTAAATTAAGAGTTGTTGAATTGAGCTAGCTGTGAGTTGATGACTGTGGTAAGAGAGAAGAACAACTGACTAAGCTCAATTGGTGCAATTCTTTAGCAAGGCTTACAGGCGTCAGCAGTTGCTTCTCCACGCCGTAAAATCCAGACCCCCCAATGAACGTTTTTAGCAGGGCAACTCACAACATTAGTCCTTAATCTCCCCTTGCCCTTTCACTAATTTGGATTTTCTCTCCTTAAGATTAACGCAGTTCTTCGATCCTTTAATAATTGATTGGGATTTCTATCTTTCAGATGTGACCGGTGGAAATGATGGCAGTGTAAGAATGTTTGAATTTGGCCACCCAGAACAGATTTTGCCGTACAGAGGACCAAATGTAAACGACAGAGTGAATAGGATCCGATTTAACACGCTAGGAAATAAGGTAGGCCTATTCTTTCCAATTGGCGGTGGGAGAAAGTTTTCTAACTGACAGAATGGTTATGACAAAGATACATCTCATATTTTGGGGAATATTTTGAAAGGTGTAGACGATTAAAGTACATTTTACTGAGGTTGTTCCCCCCTATGTTCCCCCTTTGCTATGTATGCAGTAGACTGGAGTTAAATGCCCTTAAAGACTTAATAAATGAAGCATACTGCTTAACTGATTAGCATACAGCACTTCTGGAAAGTTTATGGGAGGTATTCACACATGAGTGCCATTCGCCTCTTACTATAGCATTTACTGTACTTCCATGCCCATTTTTTTGACACTGGGACTATCTCAGGGACTTGGGCTGCATGAGGTTTGGTGAATTATGTGGTGATTAATGGCAGTTTTTAAAGGAGCAATTAAAGACTCTTTGTTTCTAACCAAGAGATGTGCTAGACTGACTGAAGCAGTTGTGTTGAACATTAATCTTCTTTCTTTGCAAATGTAAGTCACCATGGCTGAATCTACTTTTTGAAACCAGGCTGAAGTTTTCACTTAAACAGTTCGTCGCTTTAATAATTCATTCGATCACTTTTAGTTCGGAGCCTGTGATGACAGTGGTTATCTTTCACTTTGGACTTTGACAAATAGTCTTAATCCTAAACCATATGTCGTAAGTTGCTGATTTTTTTGAATCTGTTCATTGCGTAGTTTTTAATTTTGCTGGTGCGTCTTAAAGATCAATAATTGCCATTTTCACTCCAGTTTTATCACTTCTAATGATGTGCTGAACATTGTTTTAGTGCAAGGTCTGCATACATGTGTTTTTAGGGTATCGTAATTAATTGGTTGAAAAGCGGTATTGCTTCTTGAAAGTTACCCTTTTATGGCAAGATTTTCACATGTAAGCAGAGAAGGAACTGTTAAGCAAATTTCTACCTCTTCTGATGTCTGTCAACTACCATAAAAAGAGGAGTGCATTGCTTCCTGACTTTCAAATGTTTTTGGAATTGTGAATAGACTTGAGCATTTCAATTTATGAGCATTTCATATTCCAGACCATCAAAGCATACAATAGACAGGCTTTTGATTTTGCTTTTCTTGGTTCGACAAGCTTGCTTGCAACTGCTGGCTATTCATCAGATTCAAAGTAAGTTAGTTCCGCTCGCAGTTGATTGAACTTTGTTCTCTATCAATTACTAAAATGTCATCTTGTGTTGTTATACACATCCATAGATATTGCATATATCATGCGAAATGTTTGATTCATTGTATGCGATATTGTTAGGAAATTGAAAAATCATCAGATAATTCCTTCAAAATTGGCCGATCGTTGAAAATAGGTTTAATCGAATCTAAGCTGTGTTGTTCATTCATTATGCTGGAAAATTGACCGACCTTGAATATAGGCCGACTTGCAGTCAATAGTAAGATACCTTTGCAGTATTTGGTCTATCGTGAAATGCAACAAGCCATTCAAATACAAGATTCATCAGAGAGCATTGTGAATTTCAGTTGCACTTAAGCGTGCTAAAATGGGTTTATTGTGGCTTGGGCATAGCAAACAGTTGCCATCTATTCCTTGGGTCTGTCATTTCTCGAAAGCATTAAAGATAAGCTGAATTGATTATAGTAATTATAAGAATAATAAAGAATATGTAAAATTGTAAAATTTTATAAAGAAAATGAAATATGATTTTCTGCAATCTATTTTCAAGAAATTATACAACTTTCTTTTCTTACTCATCTATAACCAGTTCAAGTAATATGTAGAAACTTTGTTCGAAAAGTTTGCCAGAAGACCATGTAAGATTTATTCCTCCACTGAAGATCTTTTCACTCGGTAGTTAGAGCTTGGGAAAATGGCTATGAGTAACGCTGGCTATGGCTAAAAGTAGGAATATTAAGGTTGTCGAAGAATTGTCCATCAAAACACATAATTTTTTGCTATTTTCCTACTTCATTTAGGACTGTGTGCATGTGGGACACATTAATGTCTTCAAGACGATCTCTCGTTCATTGTAAGTGGAAGGTTCTTTTGAAACAGCCTTTGTTTTATCTCATCATCATAATGATCATCTATCACATATAAAAAAGGCTTAGTTTAGATTTTGAGTTTCATGCTCACAAATTTTGCTGAGGATTAGTGAACATGAAGCCTAGAGCTGTTAGCTATCTCTTCTTATACCAATCTAATTGATCTAGTTTCCGCTATTGAGCTATCGGTGTTTTTGCCGCTTGTCTCTTGGGAAAATTCTGATATATACGTATCACATGGTAAGTTTGCATCATAGATTCCAGGTTCATTGTTTGGTAGACTGTCGTTTTTATCGTGTCTTAGTGAGTTCATTGAAAATGCTGACTTACTGATATTCATCGATATTCTCTAATATCCAACAAAGGGAAGTCGAAAATCGACAGAGAAACTAGTTTCATGTTGCGAGTAACTTACTACTAGCAACGATCTCAGTCAAAAGCAACTTGTCAGTAAATCAAAAGGTACTATTTAAAGGTGTGGAATGCCAAGCAAAGCGGTGGATAGAAAATTACCAAGAGAATAAACAGTTGATTCGTACTTATTTGATCATTGGTTTTATATTCATGTTGAGAAAAGGCTAACTATCCCATCCCATAGTGGTCATCATATTTTCACCCAGTTGGTATCAAGAAAGTTTTTAGGTGACAACAGGTAGTCTTTTTTGTGTATGTGATAGTAAGATGGACGAATTTAATCGATGGACGGCCGTTATTACTTGCATCGTGCGTTGCGGGTGTGTCAAAATCCTCGTTATAATGTTTTGTCTTCTTCATTCTGCAGCCTTCATTCAATCGAATCATGTATCTCAAGCAGTCTATTATATCCCTGGACAACAGTGCTTGCTCTCTGGAGGACGCAGAGGAAATATCTGTATCTTTTGAAGCTTAAATTCATTTATTTCATTGTGTAAATCTAAGTCAAGCAGTGCCCTGGTGTGGTGTTTAGGGGTGCTGACTCAACGCAAAGGTCGAATCGTAGATTGTCTTCAATAAAAATACAATTGTTGAGAAAAGCAATAAGAAACCATCTCAAAACTTATTTCCGTAGAAAAGTTTGGGGCGCTTTCTCTGGCCTCTGCTAAAATAGGAATCGAGTAAGCTTCGAAATCCTTAGTCAAGGAGGACTCTGAAGTCACGCCGTTGCTCTTTTCGGGATACTGAAACCCAAATTTATAAACTATCATTTTAAAATTAATTAAGTCGATCTCAATTCTACCGATGAATGGCAACTGCACACCTTGCTTAGCTTGATGCTGCCATGGATGGCGTAGGTTTTTAGAGGTATTTCTGGCTTATCGAGTTGAAGTTATCCAACATGACACAGCTAGTGTAAAGCATTGCACAAATGGTAATCGCAGATTTTCATACCAAGGAATCAGTAGATAGATAGTGTCAGTCATTCATTGAGTCATTCCCTCAAATGTGCTTTGAGGGAAAGTGGTTCAGAATTGGTTACGCGCCGAAAAAATGAGTCGAGATCACTTTTGGCGGTCGACATCCAGGGACACCGACACGGAGGTTTCTGCAATGTCCGATAATGTCAGTGAAGGATTATCAATAGTATGGTGAAAGTGTTAATACTTTTCAAAGTGCTTTTTGTGTCGTTGATATTCGAAAATGATTTGTCCTTAACCAGCATTTTCTCAGGTATATTCGACATCAGGCAAAGAAGATTACTGCATACATTTCAAGCACACGATTCGACAATTAAATGTTTTGCTGTTGACCCAAGTGAAGAGTTTTTCGTATCAGGGTCTGCTGACGGGGATATCAAGGTTCGATAGATATGTGATATTTTGTGTCATATTGATTGGATTCAGCTTGTCTCGGTGCATTTCAATTTCACTTATACTGCATCTCGGTAGCTGTACCAAGACTTTTCCTGAAAATGGTTCGAGGAAGCCCCTTCTGTACTTCATGTTCTTTATGTGACTTCGTCGCCTGGTTTCTGTCAGTTCTCAGCAATTGAATATGAGTTGAGCATAAGGTCTGGCAAAACGTTCACAGAAATGTGTACTCCGTGCTTCTTGGTCCCTCTTTGTTCCTTCCAACGACATTCCAGTTTTGACGTTCCTGCAACTAAGACTGTATGGCTGGGACTGGCGTGTGGTGCTATTTGATCATGCTTGGATCTCTTTGGCCCATTTCAAGTTCAACTGAAGCCCGTTTTCACAGCACAGTTTCTTTTACTTCAATGTCACCTCTTTCAGGTATGGGGCTTGACTGTCCACGAGCTCTATGATGTTTACAGACGAGACCATCTTCGTGGGACGTATTTGCGCCATGGCAGCACAGGGGTCCAACAGCTTCAAATTCTACCATCCATGCATCTGCTGTCCTGCGGTTCGGATGGAATCTGCAAACTTAGGCAACTTAGAACGAAAGATTCAGTCACTTAAGTATATCCTTGTTGATTTTTCCAATAGATGTATCGCCATTGGTCAATGTATCCCTTAGACTAGAATGTTTCTCGCTCTCCTTCGCCGTCTGTAGAATATATTCCCTGATTTTTATACCTTGTTGTTATAGCTGTAGTAGTTGTTGTTGTCGATTCGATTCAATGAAAACTGTGCGAGACACGATAATGATAGCGATGTCATCCTATAGCAAGTTGTAGGAGAGCTTTATCGAGGCCCTAAGAGCATACGTGCATTAAAGACAATAATCCCAGGTTAACATGGATTACCGAAGGGATCACTTGCGAATCCAGCATACTAAGCTCTCCAATTTGCCATTGATTTCCACCGCAGGGGCGATCATATTTGCTGCCTATTTTGCCTCCGCTGAGTGGGCTTTTTGAGACAGAAACTCTGGCTTTCAGAATATTTTTACGTGAATTCCGGTTAATAAATTGGGTAAGATCTTTATTTCGTAGATTTGATTAATTTGAAATTAAAGCATTTGACATCGGTTAAGTATTTTTATCTTACCTCGCTTTCCTCTTCTCACAATACATATGCTTGACATTAAATCCACGTGGAGATGTGTAGCGTGCGAGTGCTCTTGCGAAACGTTTTTGTAATCATCATATTCAGCTATTGGTCTGACTGATTATGTTGGATTGTCGTGTCGCATGTCTGTTTATCGCTGTCCCATTTTGGAAACCGAAACCGTGTCCTTTAGAATTGTTAAATCATGTTTGACCTCAAACCGAACATGGATTAAACAATTCACTGATTAGCCCGCTTCTTTAGCAACGGGACGGCAACGTTACGGCAACGGGAAGCGACCTCATAGAAAGCAACTTCCCTATAACAAACTCTGATCCCTGCCCCGACCTCTTGATCTCCTTGCTAAAGAGCAACTTGCGTTGCGGATGGAAGAACTAACATTTTTTTCTATATCAACATTAAAAGATTAGAACAAGAGCACCCAAACAGTATGACATTCTGCTGTCTCGTCCAAAGCATGAAGAACGCTTCGTCATCCAGTCCCCGCCTTTGATTAGACTGACAGTTCCAACATTTTACTTTACACCACCAAAGAAGTATGAGCAGGTAGAATCTGAGTGAGGTTGGTGCCAATTACAATGAGAAGAACAACAATGAAGAAACTGAAAAGTCTTAATCCATTTTGGTTGCTTCTTAAATTGCATTATTTAAAGAAGTAACACCCAAGAAAATGAGCCATTATAAGACCTTTGAAACGACTTATATACTTAAAGACTGCATAAGATGCAGAGAAACAGTCTCAACTTGCGTTTGGGATCCTCTCCAACTGCACCGCCAAATCTCATGATTCTTCTTGCTCTCTTCGATGCACTGCTTATGCCTGCAGATGCAGATACGCTGATAATTGGCCCACAGAGCTCTACCTAGTTCGAATAAAACTTGGTGAATGACAGCGCAGTCATTTCCAACGTACGCTTCTTAACGTACTCTTTGGATTTTCAACGTCACTTCGACTGTCTGGCGTGTAGGAATCAGGCCATGTCAATTGACGAAAAGGACAAGGGAATTTTTTTAAGTAAGTTATGTTGAGGAAAGGCCATGGTGGCCTATACAAAGCCCCAGCAATGGAAGAAAGAAGAAAGCGCAAGGCTTAGAGGAAATAGAGAGAGAGATCATATCAAGTTTATTGATCTTAGATTGGAAAGATGGCAGGTTTTAAGATTCAGGAAAGCAAGACGAAGGCATAACGTTCCATAAATTGCATGTTCTTAGGATGAATGATGATTTGTGGGATAGAGTGCGTGGATTGTGTTGTGAAACTTGGAAAGGGTTCTTATCGTCGGCTAAGTGTGCGAGAAAATATATCGAGTGTGGAGCCTAAGCATTTCTTGGAAAATGCTCCACCGTTCGACTACCAGCCAATTATTATTATCATCACTAATATTATGAATTTTTTATACACGTAATCCCTTCAGCTACATCAAAATACAAAAATTGATATAAAGTTATGTACGTAAACTATGAATTTAGGAATATAATCATATCATGTAAGTGCTCTTCTTCGAGGGAATCATATTTTGGCGGTGGATTGCTTGTTGAGCATATTTTCTCACTATGCTAATTTTTTTCTTTTCTTTTTATAGTGAGTTATGTTGGGGAAAGGCCATGGTGGCCTATACAGTGCTCAACAAAGGAAGGAAGAAGAAAGCGAAATGCTAATAGGAGAAAGGGATCAGATCGAGTTTATTGTTTGTTAACATCTGCTATCATATGCTAATGGAATGCATGAGAAATGCTCGTTTTAAGAGGAAGCTCATTGTGGAGAATTTTGAGAACCAGTAACACTTAGGCGTGCAAAGCTATGCCTGTCTTTGATATTTGCTGTGTTCTAGATCCATTAAAGCCGTGGAACAGGTAGATTGAGCCCTCAAACTCGGATTATACTTCATCAAGGCTACCTTTATGTGGAAAAAAGTTCATCCGCAAAAATTTCCGGAAACTCGGGAAGTATCTCCTGAAAATAACTTCCCTAAAATAGTGAAATATTTGATAAAATTGCATGATAAGAAGCTGTCTTCAATATTATAATGACATAGAAGCATCCACGTAATAAATTTTCTTACCAAAGAACCTATCAAAATGATTGAATTTTTATCGATGAAGGGGTTAAAATTTACTATGATAAGGATAAGTGCGTTTGAAATGTGGTGTTGGAGGAGATTTCTACGCATACCTTGGACTGCACGGAAGAGGAAAAAGTTTGTTCTAGACGCGGTCGGCATTCCCTTGTCACTGGAGGGCAGAGTGACGCTAGTTAAGCTCAGGCACTACGGCCACTTCATCCGGAAGGATGACAGCCTCGAAAATGACATCATGTTGGGAATGACGGAAGTAGAAAGGAGAAGACCACAGCGGAAATGGCGGGACACAGTGGAGAAAGACTGGCAACTTGAACTCAGTGCCGCGAACGTTTTGTGCCGAGACCGTGCGGGTTGGCGTCGACACGGTCGGGCTGTCCCCAGGGGTGGGCGAGGACCCGACGGTCTTTAGAGATGGATTTTGCTAGGGGCTTGATATCTGCTTGTTATTTCGCTGACGTCACCACGATCGCTACAGGGGATTTGGAACGAGGAAGCAAATTGCACTCAAACCTCAAACACCTCCTTTCTCGTCTACTATTATTTTTACCTTAGCTGATGCCCTAAAAATATATTGACCCTTTTCATCATATGGCTTTGAAATGTAACGTTGTAATAAATGATAGAATATCGCGCTGAAGTTGTCGTAAACAATCTGTCGGCGGCTTTTGATGTTTTGTCGGTGTCAAAGATGCTTTTTCGCATGTTGATGATTGCGTAGGAGCATTGCGAGGACGCATTTGAACTGAGCCAAATTGATATTTGGAAAGGTGAAATTTCAAGGTGAAATAATCTGTAGTTGTAGACTGCGCAGGCCAAAAAAAAGATCGCCTTAACAAGAAATATTCACGCTGGTATGTTGCTTTACTTTCCCATTTGCCACCATGAATTTATTGGTCCTGTTTACTTTGATTCCGGTTGATGTAAAAGGTATGACGCATAATGATGGACAGGATGATCATGTCGTCATCTTGGCCGTTGAAAATAAACAATAAATACACTTTGTTCCTTTTGAATTGATAGATGACCAATTTTGAACGAACCCCATATTCCAAGTAAGGCGTGCTGATAATTTTTCCCGTCCAAGATTCAGGAATATAAACTAAAATGCCTTCGGTACACTCAAGTGTCTGAATTCGTGTAACAATTTGTTGAACCAAATGCCCGGTTTTTTTTATTACTTTTCGACCCATTCTGAATATCAGATGTTGATTAAATAAGGCGATCCGCGGTTTCCTAAAAGTATTAATCCGATGGCCTATTTCTAGAACTCACCAAGTTTTATTGATATATTTTGTTATCAACTAGATTATGTCTTTCTGACTCATGACCGCTCTGAGAGCAGTATTATTTTTTTGTTATTTTTACAAGAATTTATCAATCAAATGTAAAATATTTTGGGTGTCTGAATGTGGCGTTAAGCATTCATGTTCAGCTTTTATAAGAAATTCAATGATTAGGTATGCAATCACAGTTCCTTCATAATGCATGTTAGAAAATCCATTTTCGATTCAGATGATACGTGTTCCTAGAAATAGTTCAGCTGATTGCATGGTGAAAGTGAAATGTTTTCTTTTCTTGTATTCAATTGGTCTGCATTATATAGTACAACCTTTCTTCTATTGAATGGACAAATTGCCTGAATCTGATGATTCTTCAGTTGCACTGGTTATCAGTTGTTGATACCATTTTGGATACGTTTGTTAGATATCAAGGTAATGTATCCATTGCCTCCAAATTGATATTTTTTACTGCAGGGTAGGCATTTCATAGGTCCTTCTTGGTTTTGCTCCATTCGCTGCTCAAATATTGTCAACCTTTCCTTCTGATGCTTCCAAATTCAAAGCATCCTTTGGGGATTGATGGCCAAGAGATTAGGCCACAACTTTACCTCTTTTGTTTCATTATTGATGCAGGTTGCTATTGAGACCATTTGGAATCGTTTGTTGAAGATTTTGTTAGCAAGAGGGAGCTTCCTTGTTTACTAAGGCGTACCACTCAGAATATCTAAGAAAGTACTCAGCATTAAGACGCTTCATGACCTCTGTTCACATCAATGATATAACCATGTTGAAACAATGCTTGTGATGCAAAGTTAATCTCATCTTCAATGCAAGGAAGTTGTCTTATCACACAGAAATTCATCAAGGCTAGGAAATGCTATAACTTAGTGTCTTTATGTGACATGTTATAGCTAAGGTGTGTCCGTGTGACAATGCCCTCTGCATAAATAGCTTCTCAAACTGACTTCTCATTTTGCTATCCTGTCTACCATTTATTTATCAAGCAGGTAATTTTTAGTTGTAAGCCTCAATTTTGTCTAAAATTGGCTAACTCTTCTTGTTTCAGCTTCATCCAGTTTTAATAGCATATTAATATATTCTTTATTTTTTGTGCTGCCTTTGACTGAATATTTTCATTCCTGAGTTTTTATGTCTCTTCAACAGGCTCAGTGTAATGTTTGGCTTTGTTAAGAAAGAAGAGAAGTCCCCAATGACAGAACCACTCATTTCTAGAGACAATGGTATTTTGTTATGAAATATAGCAGCTCATTACATTCTAGCAAGCAGAACATTTTTTAACGGTCCAACTGCTTTGATAGGCCCAATGCCTTCCTTTGTAATGAATGCTACTTTTAGGAATGCCCCTAGCTGTTTGAAGCATGTGCGCCACTGTAATTCATTTGGCATCACTACTTTGTGGCATAAATTTCTTTCAACATATGCTGCTAACAAGATCTAACTTCGTTTGGGAGCTTGCTCATATAAAATTTCTTCTAAGGCATTGCCTTGAATTCGTAGTGAATGCAAGTCAAGAATTTTTGCAGTCTTCTGTATCCAGAATTTGCCATTGATTTTAATGAATAAGCTCAGGCCGGATAAATTTTCTTCATAAAACGATTCTGCACATCTATGCTGAGGAAAAGTGAGAATTTGGTGCTATTATCAAGTAAAATCTCTTTGTTTAGTCTTTGAAACATGTTTTATTTAATTATATTTTCTCTTGAGACATTGGAATATCCTACCATGACGATCTGGTCGATGAGATCATTAGCTCTCTAGCTGAGACAACAAGTAACATCAACAATGCTCCAGATTACGCGCAGAACTGCTACTTTGGACACCAGAAGGGAACTGCACTGTTCCTAAACACAAATGATGGCTATGTCAATGCCAATGCCTTTGCCTCACCTAATGGCAGTATCAATGCTAATTCCACATTTCCAGGCTACAGTAATGGTGTTGTTACTGGCTTTGATAACATGGAGTTCCTTGGGGAAGAAATTGATACTTCTGCAATAAGTGAGCAAAGGGGATGTCAGATTGACTATATACAATTCCCAGATAAAGTTTTAAAGCAACAGGTAATTATCAATTGCAAGGACTTATTTTCACACTTGAAGTGTTTTTGGTTGATTCCAAAAGGCTGCATGCTTCTAAATTTTGTCTCAAGTTTGTCAATAGTTGATGGTAAGTAACCCACTCACATGCCCTATTGTCAATTATTTAAGCTCTACATCATGCAAGACTGTTTAGGCAGGTGTGGGCAAACTTTTCCGCAGAAGGGCCACAGTCACAAATTTCAAGTTTGAAAGGGCCGCACAGTATGTTGCCAGGCTGTTTCAAAATTAGATTGCCTCGCAGTAACAATGAAGAATATGCTGAAATCTTTTGAAAACATAATCCATCCTCAGTACGGTAACGCTTTACATGTTTATAATGCGTTTAGACGGTATCAAGCGATTAGAAAACGAGAATGACGGGAGAGTTGTTGTAGCTTGATACAAGTTCTTGGCGGGCCACAGAAAAGCACTCAGCGGGCTGCATGTGGCCCACAGGTCGTAGTTTGCCCACCCCTGGTTTAGGGTGAAGTGAGTCCCCATCTCTCAGAAAATTTGAAGATCACACTCTGTGCTTTACTGTGCTGGAAACTGAGTATGTTATGCAACAAAAACAAAACTACCACGTGGAATAAGTTTATTTTTTCACCATGATTTATGTTTCTTTTATCAAGCATCGATCTTTAAACTGTTTTTTTTTTACTTTTTCTCATCCACCAGCGTCGCGTAGCCGGCCGGGAGTCACATCAAAGGCTGCGAATAGAAGATGCCAAGGTGAAGTTGGCAATAAGGGTTGCTGGTGTCGCGCAGGTATCTTCAATCAAGGTGTTTGTTGCCAGAGCACATGATCCATCGTTCCAGCTATCAAATGTTATCCAAAACCCCATTGAAATAGAGGCGCAAACGTCTCAAGGTTCTTTAGGAGAGGTTAGTTCGCGAATTTTTTTTAACATTATTTAGCATTATTTAGCATTATTTAGCATCATTGAGCATTATTTAGCATTATTTAGCATTATTTAGCATTTATCTACGTGGTCGAGAGCAGCTTTGGGTTCCGTAAATCTATGAAGGTCCCGAAGCGCACAGTAACTTGAATGTGATCTAGGCCCACATTTTTGAAAAGGGTGAATAGGAATCGTTTACAAGTTAATTCAATTCCTATACTCAATGCGAGCGTCCGATAGCACCTTGTTAGAGAGGTAGAATCTCGAGCCAGCCATAGCATGGTCAGGTTGGGTGGTCGGTTCCCCATCTCGCCACACTTTCCGCTAGCTTTTCTTCTGCTACCTATTCATTGTTGGGAGGATAAAGAGAGAGCATTCAAACTCGTGGCAATGAATCTTGGCCTTTAGCATAGTAGATGTGCGCTCTATGTAACCACAGTGTCAACTAATCCCAGCAATGTTGAAGTTGTCGATTAAGGTTTGTCGCCAAAAGATTGTCGGTATTGATTGTTGGGAAATTTACCAGATATGGATAAAATATGAGGCGACGCTCGGCGTGGCATGGTAGAATGATGCGTTTTGAATTCAATTTTTCAGTATCGACTGCATGTAAACCTCGACTCCATCTATGAAGTTGACGGTAAAAAAGTGTATGCACTCGCAAAAAACAAGACAGAAGAGGTCAACCAATTCTACTTGAAGATTGTAATTATCTTCATCGATGGAACGTCGAGCGAGGCCAACACGAAATGTTTTAGGATTGTTGGTAAGGAGAAGAATCTCAACAAAGCAGGGCAAGAGACTTCGCAGGAAGAGTTAGTTACTGAAGGTAAAGTTTCGATATAGAATTCCATTTTTTGTGGAGTTGCAACGTACATTCAAAAGTTGAATTTTCAAAACTCAATTGCTTCATCCAATGACCGGGCACGGAAATATTTCTCGGTGTCGCCATACCTTGTGATTTCTCGCACGTTGCATCACAACATCATGCTCGGAATTGTGGATGCGATGCGCAATCCAAGTCGATTTGATGTGCATTGGTGCGACGGGATACGCACACGTCCCCGAAAAAACTATGCTGGAGTGCCACCATCTGGACCTTTGCGATGAAGTGAAGCAGGCAGCAGCAGCAGGTCTTTAAACGTGAGATTAAGGCATTTCTCGTGCGTTGATCGGACTGATGCCCCCCTCCCCCAGCGTTCAATTGCAAACGAGCGAAGGGACGGTGGAGTCACAGAAATCAGACCATTCTCTTTTAGCATAGATTCTGCTCAACTTTTAGAAGCCAAGTGATGCATTACGTCTGGTTTCCTTACCGCTCTTCAAACCGTTGTTTTCCCTAGACGTAGCTACACTGCCGCCTCCTGTTGTATCAGGGAGCAAGAGACAAAGAACGGACACGGACGAGTCGGCCAACTCTTCTGTATCTCTCAAAGGCTGTATTGGTATGCGAACCATTTTTGCTTCCTATTCGTACTGTATTAATTCGTATGATATTACTCTTCATTTAAAGGGCACATTGATGTTGTCTGCTCTTTTCCAACTTTTGATTGCGCTTCATTCAAGGGTTTAATTTTTTGCCTTGAAAGAGGGAATGCTTCAACCGTTTTCAGCTATGGCTTG
>OZ032122.1:5942469-6229969 GCA_964026355.1 Pseudorhiza aurosa
TCTCTAGCATCTCTCTCTCTCTCTAGCATCTCTCTCTCTCTCTCTACTCTCTCTCTCTCTCTCTCTCTCTCTCTAGCATCTCTCTCTCTCTCTAGCATCTCTCTCTCTCTCTAGCATCTCTCTCTCTCTCTCTCTCTCTCTCTCTCTCTCTCTCTCTCTCTCTCAGGGTCTCTCTCTCTCTCTCTCTCTCTCTCTCTCTCTCTCTCTCTCTCTCTCTCTCTCTCTCTCCTCTCTCTCTCTCTCTCTCAGGTCTCTCTCTCTCTCTCTCTCTCTCAGGGTCTCTTTCTCTCTCTCTCTCTCCCTCTCTCTCTATGTCCACCCAGCAGTAAATGGATATCTTGTGTATATCTGGGGGTAGAATACGGGGAGGAGGAGAACTGGTCACCCTACCTCAAAGTGCTGCGGCTCTTGACTTGATGGTTCCTCTTTAACAAGTGCTTCTAGCACTATGCCCGAGCATGGCACTCAACTTTCTCTTTTCTTTGAAAATGCCGACCCCTCTTACATTTTTCGAGCCTCGCCAGGTATGCGTTTCATGATTTTACTTCAGTCATCCTAAAGTGCTTTATGGGTGCCCAAACCAAGACATTGATTCTCAAAAATATGTTCCCTCTTCTCTATGCAAATTTGAAGCTCTGCATTGCGAAAAGTTTTTCCTTTCACAATCCCTGGTCGATACCACTGTTTATGCATCAAGCAGATTTCGAGTGGATTGTATTTTCAACCAACAAAGGGAGAAAGAAGAAAGCGAAAGGTTAAGAGGAAAAGAGATCAGATCAAGTTTATTGATCTATGATTAGTGAGCAAATGATTCCACTTCCCTCCTATCATGTTTATCAATGATCAATTGAATGCGTTTGTTTCCACTTACTCCATGAATCAATTCAGTTTGGATCTTATTGTATCTGCCGTGTGGTAGAGTGCACAATTCGTATTTGGTGGGTCGGGGTTTCAAGCACCGATCCGGTAGCACAAAGGGCATCTGAGATTTAACACGCTGCTTGAATGCTTAACACTTTGGGCAAGATTATAGGAGTTAAACACACAGTGCCAGCTAGCTAGCCCCTAAATGCTGCACGCACTGTGATTGTACAGGTGTTTTGCCCACAGGCTATTTGGACGGAGATGGGTTCCGTCATCTTCACCCAAACCGTGAGAGGAGGAACTTTGATTTTTTATGGCTTGAACTACACTCTATGGATCATACAAATGTTTGTGAGTAATAGAGCGTGACCATGTCTTTTTTCAGCCTACCAGCCAAATGCTTGTCCGTCTCCAGGAAATTTAAGTTCCATGAGTGGATATGCCAGTGCTGCATCACCAGATGGTTAGTGTCGTGCTCTTTGATGTTACCGAATGATTTGCCATGTTTCATATTAATGTTAGCTTGTGCAGAAATGAAAGCATTTCTAAGCAAAATTAGATTCTAGAACACTGAGAAGTTGTATTTATTCAGCAGTGTCCTGTTTTTTCCTAATTGGATGTCACTTCAGGACCTCTACGACTCATGATTGCTAAGGTAGATTCAAGAGAATTTATAGGGTATATAGGGGTAGCTGGTATATCAGCAGGAGCACATCCTTGCTGTGCTAAATGTTGCACGCCCAATCCTGATTTTTGACGCCCCGTGCATGTTTATCAAGCAGTAAATTGTTATCCGGTGCAATTGGCCAAACCGTCTCAGAATGTCGTGGCTCAGTGTGAAACCTCTTTAGCAAGGTGCTACCCCATGTTCGAATCGAATAAATGACCGAATCACTATTACTCAATCTTCATTGTCATAATGCTATTTCTTTCCCCCGTTTACTCTTGTGTAATACGACATAGATATTCGTTTGCTTGTTTTTAGATGGCCTGATAAAAGCCTCCAGAATAGCTGCTGATTACCTTGAAGCAAAAAACGCTGAAATCGGCTCTTTGATTGTTGCTGAACCAATTAAGACGAGAGGCGCTGATATTGCATATCATTTTATTTTGAAGAACCCGCAGGATCACCCGCAGTTTCTCGAGGGTGAAATTGTTGGCTTATTTGACAATGGGAAAGGAGATCGTACGTTGGATAAGATTACCCAAAATAATTCACTGGATGCCATACTTAAGGGAGTCATTAGCCAATCACAGTATTTGGAGGCGAATGTTCAGCCCGAAGGAGGTGATGATTTCAGTCAATTGGAAAATTGTCTTGAGTGATTTATATGCAGTCAATTTGTCTCATTAGGAATGATTGAATCTATTTTATATTTTTGTTAGGCATAATATGAAATTCCAATTGTCGGATTGATTGTTTCCTCTTGATATTCGAATCATTAGCGATTCGTCGCTTGTGGACCCGTGCTCGCATTTCAAAGTTCTTCTTGTTCATGCTAAACTTTGGTATAGAATGGCGTTCTTTAAGATATACGATTATAGAATTTCTAATCCGCAGTTCGCACAGAAACCGTTTGCATGTTTGGTATTGTTCCTGTAAGGGTCGAAGGCTCTGTCAAACGGGGGGAGATTCTCTATGCATCCTCAAGGTCACCCGGTGTTGCAGTTGGTAGTAGCAACCTAGATGTTGCTCCATCGTTGCTCAATGATGCAGCAGCCATTGGCATGTCATGGGAAACGATTTCAGCTTTTTCAAACGAGGTATGATCTTATCTTCATGTCCATCCTTGTCTATTCGGCGTTTTCCCATACCATTTGTGTCATTCTCGAATTGTTCTCTGTCATTCCACATTCTTCGTCAATGCATTAATGGTGTGCAACATTCTTACTTTTTTAGATAAACAACGTGTCTTGTTTGGTTTCTGTTACCATGGAGGTCTTCCAAGGAATGATAGAAAAGCGAATGAAATCACTGAAGAGAGCCGTGAAGCATGATTTGGACGATATTCGGAAGGCTAGAAAATGCTCCAGAAAAAGTAGGTTCCATTCTCGATGCAATCGTTGAATAGCACCATCTTAAGACGGTTCTTTCCTGGGCAAAGGTCTTTGCAGTAAGGTCGCTCTACATTTTCTCTCCCTCCAGTTTAAGGACATTTGCCTATTGGCACTACTGGGTAGACAGATGAGGGCCATTTACAAACGATCACGAGAGTTGGATCCAACCCGAAACCTTCACCAAAGTAGAAGGTAGAAATGTGTCGTAATAACTAATTTCATCTCTTTCTTGAGAGTGGATCGTACATCCGAAGTATTTTTCTGGGTCGATATACATTCATTCAGGTTTTTCCTTAGTTGTAAGCAAGGATGTATTGCCAGAAGGGCAGGGCTTATGCGTACTTGTTCTGCAAAGGGAGAATAGGTTGCTTTGTTTAGTGTGTCTGTAGGTGACTTAGACAGCAGGACCAATTCACTTTGATGCGATATAGCAACATGTATCTTTTCTCGATCGTTCATTTGAGGAGATGCTTACGTTTTAATCTTCCTTCTTCGTAGGGAGCATCATTTGTTTTACGTCCATCTTCCTTTTTCTTGTGTCGCTGTCGATTCTGCTATGGCAGATATTCATGCCAATGTCTGCTCTGCGTCGCGCTATTTGTGAAATTGGGAGTATTAAAGGTCATTCTGCCTCGTTCTCTTATATACCTACCTCGAACATTTATGATGTAAGTCTCAGTTTTTTAACATTTTTAGATACACACTTCTCGCTTTGAATATATGCTTCTTTTAACGACCTATGAACACGAAACGTGGCCTTCAGCTAGATCAGCCGAAAGCTCGATGGTAGTGACATAGAGAAAATTGAATGCATGTCCAAATCATCAAAACAGAATTCTTGGATTCCAAACTCAACTGCAAATGAAGACCATATCGTGGTAGTTTGCAAAAGCAAGCACAGATGTTCAATTCATATAGCCAGAAGAACGAATAACAGTCACATGGTATGGTACGCCCTGTGGACACCCTGCATTTAGTTGTTGCTAAAAGGAAGACTCAGAACTAGATGGGGGACGAATTCACCAAATCTGTAACATGAACTGGTCGAATGTGGCGGAAGTCTGGTGGAGGGATTCCAGGAAGGGTTTCGTCCGTCGGAATTGGTGCTAGCCCTGATTCTAGTGATCGTGATTAGATGGAGCTCGCTTTCATAAACAGAAGATTCAATTCCGTAACCAACTAATGCTGAAGACTATGGTAGCCTACCGTCAATTCGGCATTCGGGATTCAGAGATGATTTGATTTAGTCCCTTCGTCATTTTCACAATGAAATATCCCCCTTAATTATTATTTTTTGTTTTTGTATTATATTTTTGGCTTCAGCCCTCGAAGCAACTGGTGTTATGAAATAACCTTTTTCGTAGCTTAATCACGCGGTTTTTATTTGCAGATATATCGCGTTAGTGGAGATGAATTTGAATTCCATGCATTGATGACGAAAGTTGATTCGAATTTTCTACCCATCAATGGAACTGGTGAGAAAATATGAAATATATGACAGAATCGAATGTAGAATGAAAAAGACAGATGTACAACAAGTTGTCGTTGTGGTGCTCTGTTGTGCTACGAAAAACTTTTGGTCCATGATTAAGCTGATTCAAAATCATTACTTGCAACAGAAACCATTATACCTGCTGCTGAGACAGCCTTAGAAAAACAGGGACGTTGAATGTTATCACGAAATGAATGTATCTCGCAGCTCTTTGAGTCTGTGCCCTCAGGCTCTAGCCCTAGCCCTAGCCCTAGCCCTAGCCCTAGCCCTAGCCCTAGCCCTAGCCCTAATTAAAACTCAATCCTCGCTTAAAGCTAGCACTGTGGCCATCTCTCTCTAATTCTAGTGTTGCTGGAGTCGAAAGTTTTGTCACATGATAGATGACAAACAATTTTATTTAGATTTGGCGACTACCGCAGTGAATGAGCTAATTATATCGAACAATCAAGATTGACAAATGCTCCTAAATTGATCTAGAGATTTCTAGATACATTAACCTAAATGAAGCCTAAGTTTGCAATTAATGTTTCGTAAACCCTGCGAATGTATTTGTCTGTTTCCTAATTTTCTTGCAACCGTGAAGGACTTCTAGGTGTCACCATGTCGGAGGCAGATTAGAAGTCTGCTCAGTGAAGACCTTCTGGTTTTTCATGATGCACCTGAGATGCAGACGGGTTATTATAATTCAATCTACTGCGGTTATTTATCAGTTTCTTTCCCGTAGGGTATACCTACTATTACAACATAAATCTGTGTGCAAATGGAGGACGCAGTATGAAGGATCCAGTCCTGAATAAGAAAAACATTGGTGGACCAGTTCTTTTTGCAACTGACAAAGCTTGTCAAAGTGTGTATTATCATTATGATGCTATAAATAAATGGTGTAAATACAAGTCTGCTAGAAACATAAAATGCAGACCGTCGCAGCCAGCTCAAGCCAGTAAGCTTGCCGAGCAAGACAGTGGTCCGGGCTATTGTTCATGAACTCGTTGCTTGAGTCAAAAATCTTTATTTTAAGTTTAGCCTACTGTAGAAAGTTACATACCGATAGAATTAGCATTTTTAAAAGTAGACTTAGGGATTCACGTTACGCATTCTTCTCCAACCCCTCCTTTAAGAAAGCTAATAATTATGATGATGATGATGATAACAATAATAATCTCTTTTAGAGTTGGTTAGTTCATTGAGTATGATTATAGATTTACAATTACGCATTAAGGAAGCACATAGCTGGCTTGCACGCGTAAAGGGTTAGCTTACAATACATGAAAACGAAAAAGACAAAGCTCGAGGTGGTCCATCAAGTCGGGCTTTGTCTATCCTTTGTTTCTTATGCAAATGATCAAGTAGGTGCACCGAATTTTTACCTTCGTAGTTCTCGTTTTCATAGCTCATTGCGGCGTCTTGTCAAGCCTTGCTTGTTAAGGCATTTCAAGAAATAGAAGTGATGATAAGGACAGATATGTTTGTACAAATTGAAGCATTTTTAATGTTGAAGGAATCGTGACCAAGAAAGGTCCTGATATCTAAGAACAAGTAGGCTTTAGCTAGATTAACACACTCCCTATTCAATAACTTATTTTTTACTCTTCTGGCTCCTAACTTTGTGCAGAGCACAGTTTCAGAAAACGCAAACCGGGGGAGGGGGGTTAGTGATGGCCATTTCGACATACTTATGCAGAAAAAAGTTACCACTGGAAGCTGCTTTGTGGGTGCAATCAAGAGAGCCTTCACGGAATTTAGTTTTAAACGTTCAAATATTTTTTCAGGTTTGGTTAAACTTCTTTTCTACTTTCATGTAACGAGTAGCCGTATATATTTGTAGAAAATCATTTTTTCTAGTGATATTAATGTGAGTACGGGAACGTGCTGTGTTTTTAAAAGCGGTATGTTGTGCTTTATTCCATAAGCAATGTTCGTATTACTTCACGGCTCAGTAACATACAAGGATTTCGTGATCGATTTGTACAAGACGTGACGCTTGAGTTGACACGTGGCTTTACTCATAAGAACTGCTCAATAACAAAGCACTGTTTGCAAAGACGATTGCTCAGAGTTAAGGTGCTTGCGCGTGGATCCAATGGTTAGCGGTCCTGCCCACCTCCAGCTAGATTTCCCATAGAGTGAGAAGAGTCGCCATCTCCCTGTAATTCAATGCCTAGCAATCATTAGGTGTAGCCACACTGCGAGGAAGGACTAGGTAAGACCCGATCACCAGAGTTTCTCGATTCCCTACAATCCACCTTCAGATACAGGTGAAAGATAACGGGTATGATTCATCATAATTAGGACTTCTACAGGCTGCAGTTTCGTCCTCGCTTTTTTATTTCTTGGTCCGTTTGAGTCACATATGATTTAATGACCTGTATATCTCAGTAATTGTTCCACCCAAGCCACATTCCCCACCTCACGTCCTATCTTTAGCCCCCCTTGGGAGTTGTTTCTTACCCAGGCTATGAAAATAGCGAACAAGACTTCACTGGCCCATCCAGTAATTCAAATTCTGGTTGTTTTTACCCTGCACTTGGCTGCTTTCATAGCTTTGAATGAACTTGTGTTCATTCCGCCAAAGACTTCCGTTTATATCCCCGTACTTTTAGGCTAGAAGCTTGTCAAGTCGAGCGAAGTGTGGTTGCATCTTGTACCTTTCATTTCATCATGCCGTGGAACTGCATTGATTCGTTTGATTATTTGATTTTTATATGACAATAACTTTTTCATATGCCATCAGTCAGTCGCCGTGCGACTTTCTCCCCTACGTTCCGAATTAAATTTGGTACGATTTACATACATAGTTTTGTAGCCATGGCAATCTTGTAAGCATTCCGTAATCTTATGCTGAATTTTATTCATTCTTCCTTTCTGATGATGACTTGATCGAACTTCAAACTTTGATTCGCACGAACCAACAATCAACAGAATCAATGCAATGAATTCCATCAAATCAGGGAGATCTTGAATCGATCCTCTCATAAATCGTACAATGATGGAATGATTTTATCTAATAATTGCTTGATCGACTGGTCGCTCAATGAAAGATGGATTCACTAATTGTTTGACTGACTGACTGACTGACTGACTGACTGACTGACTGACTGACTGACTGACTGACTGACTGACTGACTGACTGACTGACTGACTGACTGACTGACTGACTGACTGACTGACTGACTGACTGACTAACTAACTGACTGACTCATCGAATGTTGATAACAATGATAACAATAATAATATATGAATATCTGAACTGGATTAATGCTACAAATTTTTTCGACAATCAGAAAAAGACAGTTCCGTTTCATGGGCCACCTAATTCGCAAGGGGAAATCGAATGTTTAGCGCTTCAAGGAAGGAAGGATGGAAGACAAAATATCATGGGGTCGGCAGAGAATCACCTTCCTTGATACGATCAGAGAAGTACTAAAGAACACATTTGGGCGCAAAACGAACGTGGCAGAGCTGTTTGCATCAGTGCACGGGACCATCTTATTTAGCAAGAAATGACATCCAATGCATGATACATGCATGGGACCAGTAGATAGATAGGTGCACTTCAACTACTTAAAGATGTTATAGACATGTGTCCAGTAAAGTAGAATATAAAGCAAAGGAAGAAATCATTTAGCATCTAAAGTTACGTTGAAAGTTAATTTTAGTGGATATCTGGAAAGATTGATTGATCGAATGATTGATTGATTGATTGGTTGATTGATTGATTGGTTGATTGATTGATTGGTTGATTGATTGATTTATTGATTAATAAACTAATTAATTGGTCGCTGATCGTTACAACCTCTGCTGGACTGTTACCATACAAATTGATTGTTCATTTCTTAGTCAAACAATTTCGACACATTGGCCTTCATATGGCCTCACCAAGCAAGATAACCGATGCATTGCTCTTTGCATGCACGATTCCCTCGTAAAGATTTCCGTTAATAAAATCTCTATCCATGTTGCGAAAATTTACAAAAACTGCACGTATAACGGGAAGCGTTAACTTTTAGTTATAGTGCATTCTGGGGGCCACCAATAACCATTGTCTCCGAGGCGAACATTGCCGTGTTTGGGAGTTGGTGGTGAAGAACACGTCGTCACCTGGTTTGTGGTCTTGATTTAGTTATGGATAGCGAATGTAAGCCTTTTTAACTGAGCCGCTGCAAGTGAGTGTTGCGTGGAGCACGTCCCAACACATCTAAATAGGGAAGTTTTGCAGTTAAAAGGAGAATTCAACAGTCTGAAACCCCACCCGTCGGTTTTATAGTTTTAGAGGAATCAATACTGTTAATGAAGGAACCGTGGTTAGTTATTCTGATTTTAGCCCCGTCAAAGGCATAAATAAAAATGAAATTAAGAAGGGTGAAAAGGATGTGAATTTTATTCTTGCTGAGATGTTTCATAAGCAAGCGTCTGATTGGACATCGAACCAGTGCCAAAATGTAGAAGTTCCTCACCATTTTTGATGAGTAGGGCGGCATCCATCTCTGTTTCATTAGCCTTTGGGCCACTCAGTTGTGTAAGCACAGTGAATGCTACAGTTGGGGAGGGGGGGCTGGCCATCTAGAAGCACTGTGTGTTTCACTCCCATGCTCTCTCCCGAAGTGCTGAATGCTAAGCAGGAAAATAGCTTGCACCATTTTTCAAGTCTTTGGTACGACTCGACCGGGTACCTATACCCGGCCGTAATGTAGTGACTTTTATTCGCTTGCCAACTCACAACCCAGTGACTGAGGTTTGAGTTCAGTATGTTTCAAGGGTAAAAACAGTATATCCGCGAGGAAGGAAGCTTTGAAATAGGCTGGATATTTGTCCCTAGCTCCTGGGCCTGAAAATAGGGATCACTGCAGTAGCCCCTCAGTTGGCGCATTTCTTTCCCATACCTGAGAATGATGACATATTTCTTTTTCATACTTGAGTCGGATGAGGACCGTCAGTTGAGTCAACACAACAAGTATACAGTTCAAGTCGCAATCATGTCACTTGCGGGTCTTAAAAAGCAATTCAATAAAGCAAACCAGGTAAGGCAGCTTGAATTTTGATTGTTAAAAATCAATCAAACGTTGAGCCTTTAATGTGTTGGGGTATATACTCTGCTCAGACGACGGGCCTAGCAGTGCTCACTGCATGGCTGTTGGAGAATTTCCAATTTTAAAAATTGCATTATTTTCCTGATTAGTCAACTCTCTCGGATTGTTGAGATGTATTTAAAGTCTGTCTCTATGCTAGGTCGTTATGCTGTGTTTTTTTTCAGTACATGGAAGTGTGCGTTCCCCATACCTTAGCTGCACACGATAATGCGCAATCTAACAGCTGGGTGCACTGAATAATCACGTTCAGAATAGCAACATAAGCTAGGACATCTTACATAGTAAATTTGTTAAGTGTTTCATCAGCTGCTCATTTAGTATGGAAACATTGATACTGCCTGTTATCGTGAATAATTTAGCGTCTATAATTTCTACCCAAATTGTTTGTAAATGTGTTTTTAGTATTTGTAATCAATTAACCTACTCTTCCCTCTAAAACGTGAATAATTTTGGTTGTTAATCTTGAGAGTTCCCAAATGACATAAGAATCCACAAGGTATGTGAATATGCTGGAAAAGCATCGACTTCATTTCCTTCATTCGTATTTACTTCTCTTGCGTTCTGCGGGAAAGGCACGACTATTCAGAGGTAGAATTGGTGCCCATCCCGATGCTTAGGCCTTGACTGAAGTGCAGGCAGTTTCGGTTTGACAGAAGGCTCTCCAGAATTGAATGATTTAAGCAGGAAATACAATTGTCTTCTCGTTTACATCATTTCCTGTTATTATGTCTACAGCAAGGTCGATAAAGTTTTAGATAATTCTTTCGAACTACTATATAGGTTGAACGGAAATATTCTCAGTGTTTTTTCACTAGTGATGTCTACAAAAGGTAGAAATAAATGCTTGTAAGAGACTTCTGTTGCACAGCATACTTTTAGTTGAGCATAGCAGAACCCAGAAAGGTAGTTCCAATTTTAGCAAGGGATATGGAATTTCATGAGTTAGTTTCCCCACTGCCTTCCTCACCAATGGAGCTTTGACTTCCTAATTCAGAGTGGTGAAAATCAGAACCAAGACACTGAGTTTTTGCCACCAATTGGTTTTGATAAGGGTATGAACATAGGTAAAGTGTAACCACAAGTATACTTCATAGGAAACTGAATTTCATGCATAGGTGAAACCAGAGACAGGATGCTAGGTTTTTTGTGAGATAATCTCCCATTGTTTTCCTGAACAATTGTTTTTTTATTGTGAACTATGCAAGTTCTGACTAACCCTGAGTTCTGAGTTCCTGAGTTCAAGCCACTATGTTTTGGCCTGGTGTTCATGGTAAGGAATTGCCCATGTTCAATTTTTTTAAATGTGCCCCATAACTGTTTTGATATGTTCAAATATTCATTGTCTACTCACCTTATAGTGTAAGTCACATGGTGTTTGATTTTTAGAGAGTTGAAAAGTTGAAAGTTATTGAAACCAGTTGGTCCTTCTAAATTGAATGTGTATTTTCCCAAACAAATCCAGCTTGATTCTTTGATTGTAGTTAGACATTGAATCTCTTTTTCTGTAAAACTTCATCAAATCTCATGGCTCCTGCTGAGACGTGTCTTTTGGCAGCTTGCAAATTGAGTTGATTAAATTTTTCCAGACCATTATCAATTTTTTCCACCTGTGGAGCAGGGATTTTCGTCTTGAATGCTTTTATTGCGTTTGTAAAATATTGACAAAATCACCTGGCTCGACAGACTGACCTTTCATAATGCAAGTTTTGTGTCCCTGGTATCATTAAGATTGATTTGATTGCCATGTTGATCAGTTTCATGCTGAAATGATTTATTGTATGGCCCTCTTAATTTCCCTGCTAACTTCTTTCTTCTCATAAGTAATTTGTTATGATATTTAAGAGTTGGGCATTACAAGTGTAATTGTAACTAAATGATTGCTACTCAACTGCCGTAAAGGGAAGCAAAAATGCTATTTTTTCATCATTCTTTCATTAATGAAGGAAATATTGCCAATTTTTCTGTAAGATAGCAAGGTTAATCTCTTCAACTAAGAAAATTCATAAAATGATTCTCTCAGGCAAGCAGATTCTATCTTTTGTTAAAAAAAGTTCTGTGGGCTGTGGAGTCTATCTTTAGCAGGGTTGTTGCACATGCCATCCCGATTTGGCATTTCAGTTGTTTTCAGCCACTTTCAAAACAATCCAGAATTATCCGTACTGTGTTATTGCGCTAAACATTTTTTCTCTCTTCATATTTTATGTTATTAAATCTGCCTATTTTACTAGTTGTAGCCACTGATAAGCAACTTTTTGACTTGAAATAGGCTGTTCTCAAATCCCATCTCAATGCCAGTGCTTCAGACAAGAATAATAGCTACATGCCTCTTATTCAAGTTCTGAGCATTTTTCAACCTGTCATTCAGCTCTCTTGGTATCAATGGCAACTCTGCAGCTTTTTATCAAAATATGCAGTGCCTTTGAAATTGGGCAAATATGCCAACAATATCTTATCTGAAAAATTGTCAACATGATGAATAAAGCCACCTACTTCATTCTCTGCGCCAGACAGAAGCTGTGGGCAAAACAAACATTAGTTATCATTTAAGATGTGATGAAAAACAGATTATTCTAACTACAGAGTTTTTTTAATCATCATGCATTGCTTATGCTACGTGATGGTGTGGCCGATTGGTGTGGTGGTGTGGCCGAGTGGTTAAGACGCAGTGTTGCAAACCTTGTGAATCTTCTGTCCTTGGTTCGAGCCCCACCGTCGGAACCATTTCCCCACAAGCCAACAGTCAACTCAGCTGTCCATCCTTCCGAGGTCGGTAAATGAGCACTCAGAAGTAACTCTGAGGACGAACACTGGACACACATTGATAGCAGCTAATCTAAAAGTTGAAGTGTTTCATCCAGTATAGATATTCGTAGTTCGTTAGTTTGCAAGTCAAAGGCTTGAGAAAGATTTCTGGTTTATTTTGAGAAACATGAAATGACAAATGCTCTTCTATCAGAAGTAGTAAAGTCATTGTTGATGGCATGATAATGCCTGTTCTCTTGAGATACATTTTAGTCCTCCTATGCAAGAAGATATTACTGAAGGAAAAAGTATCAGATTGGATTAAAGCTTCCTCAATTCAATTCATTTAAATTTCCTTATCTGTTCCCTGACAGTATATGAGCGAAAAATTGGGAAGTGTCAAAGGGTCGCAACTCGAAGAAGATTTCATTGATCTTGAAAGGGTGAGATTTTTGCAATGCTTTCTCCAAAAATTGCAGCTATAATTTATCTGCTTGTCTCTGCATGCATGATAGATTGAAGTAAGCAATAGAGTCAATGATTCAATGCGTGATAATTTTTCATTCATGAATTTGAAACAAGACCAGAATTTTGATACCAATTTTAGCTCAATGTCTGCATTTAGTGAAGCAGAGAATACCCATTGATTCATTCGTTTCAGTTTGACACTTTGATTCTCTTCGGTTAATTTTAATTCAATTCAATTTATGTGATTCGTGGTAATTAAATTTATGGAATGTCTTGCCATCTTTTTGGTTTTCTGAATGTTAAAACTTACCATCTTTCAAATCTAAGATCAATAAGCTTGATCTGATCTCTATCTCCTCTTAGCCTTTCGCTTTTTTCTTTCTTCCTTTGTTGGGGCTTTGTATAGGCCACCATTTTTTTTAGTGGGTTATGTTGAGGAAAGGCTACCATGGCGTTTTCTTTTTATAACTCACACAAAAAAGCTCAATTTGGTTCAGTTTGATTTGCTTTGATTTTCCTTGGTTCATTGTGATTCAATTTGATTTACTTGAATTCTCTTTGATTCATTGTGATTCAATTGGATTCATTTTGATTCACTTTGAGCCCTTTTTATGCACTCTGATTTTCTTTGATAATTTTTTATTTGTTTTGTTTCACATTGACTGATTCTTATCTAGTTTTGATATAAGTATGATAAACACTAATGTATAAATTTGCTTGTAGCCTATTTAATGGAAATAAAATCTGGTTAAGTGTATGTATGATTCTTAATTTTTCAGAAAACGGATGCCTATAACCATTTAGTTGAGCAGCTGCAGCATAAAACAAAAGAATTCCTGCAGCCTAATCCTGGTAATTAAGTATGCATATCTCTCATTTCTTCCCATTAGTCCTTCTTTTAAGTTTAATTTCTTATCATTTCTGAGCAGCTGTTTTGATTTTTTCATTCCTGCCATTTTTTGCTAGGTCCCATACGTATTGCTGTATTTTTAGCGTAATTTCAACCAATATAAAGCTTAATTCAAGTTTTGATCACAAGTGTTAGCTTTTCTTACCATGAAGCATTTTGGTTGTTCATCTTTTCAGCTGCTAGAACAAAGTTGAACTTTCAAACTGCTGTTCTAAAGGCCAGAGGCCAAGCGCGAGGAGAAAATATAAAGTATCCTCAACCTGAGAATGTCCTTGGTGATGTTTTGTTAAAGGCTGGTCAAGACATTGGTGATGATTCCCCATTTGGTAGGGTTTGTTATTGTCATGATGTTTCATTATTGTTTATCTGCAATTGTTTTCAATATTGTCCATCACGCTTAACTTCTTACTGTATTACAAAATATTTTCTTCCTTTGCACAATGCATAGGTGTGATTCCTTTATCTCTAAGAGCTGGTAATGGAAATTATGTTGTGGTAAATGCTCACCCTTCCTTTTCGGATGCTTGCAGAATTGAACTCTCTTGATTTGTCATGTTAAAAATAACAGTAGTTGTTTGTTTTTTAACCTACCACAAAAGGTTATTTTTACGTAGTTATTACAGCCTTAACTTAAGATTTAGAAGTTAAATTATATTCAGCTAGATTTTGTTATTCCACTGTGAAAATCCATAATTTGATAAGTATTTTTTTATGGGCTGGTACTACAAAAGAATGGGAACCTCCTATAAAGAGTAGGATGTAGTTTAACTGCATGTTAACTCTCTGCCTTTTCGTAAAGTTTGCATGAGTCGTGAGGTGGCAACTGACATACCCAGTTACCTGATCAGTAATTTATTTATGGGCCGTGATTCTCCATTTATTTCATCTCCAGGAGCATCCGTTTTACAAGTGGGACAATCTTTCTCTACCATGGCTGAAATTAAAGATGCACTGGTAACATACCTGATTTCTGACTAAGCCATTGTTTTATTGTTGGAATGTCATAAGTGATTTTTATTAACTTCATGATAATGTGGAAAGATACTTAAGGGTGAGACTTGTGCATTGATCCGATGGTCAGTGGTTGGAATTCATCCTCAGTTTAACTTTCACTTAGAATGAGAATCGTCACTAACTCTGTAATTTCAGCTGTAGTAATCACAAAGTGTTGTCACATCACATCAAGAGGAAGGGCCTGGGCATTGCTTGATAAGCCACTATCTCCTCAATTTCCATTAACCATTAGCCTTGAAGGCTTTCCCTCAAATTCCAGTTTGAGTACAATTGCAAGTCTCTTAAATGCATAACTAGCGGGCTTGGTTTTAAGTGCACAAAAACATCTTTTAGATGGTATTAGGTGATTGATAATATGCAAATCATAAAATCCATTTGACCAATAATGATGGTAGGAAAAGACGCTATTGTGCAGAGAAGCTGGTCGGGAAACAAATCGAAAGCTATTAGAAATTGCCCTGTTAAGATAAACATACAGTGGAGAAAAAATCAATTGTTAGCAAACTTATCAAAATGCATGCTAGTGGACGCATTAGAAATATGTTTATGAGAAATTCTTTTCTCTATGTTTTTAGATCCATCTATGTAAGTAGGTAAATCCATCTATGAAATAAACAATGTTTTTATTCTTATCCCTACAAGATATCTTCATTCCATTATTCTTCTTTTCAAAGGCAGAATCTGTGATGTGTTCAGGTACCATTTTCTTGTAATACTTAAATTTGGTCTTTCTTTTGTCTTCAGGAGATGAATGTAAAACAAAATTTTCTAGATCCCTTAGAGCAACTGCAGAATAAAGATTTGAAGGAAATAATGGTATGGAGTAGTAATAACTATTCATGTTCAATTGGTGCCGTGATGTAGTGGTCAAGCATGTGGACTCATAACGCACAGGTCGTGAGTTCGATTCCTCCATGCGTCACTATAAAAACACCTTTGGTGAGGAAGACAACGGGAAACCATCTCATGAAAGTCCACGTCCCTAGAAAGAATTCAGAGCCCTGTCTCTGGTTTCTGCTACGCTCGAAATCGAGTATGCGACGGAGTATACCGAAAGTTATACTTCACTCATACGTATTCCCGTATTAAACCTATTGGTGATAAAAATTCAGAGCCCTGTCTCTGGTTTCTGCTACGTTAGAAATCGAGTATGGGACGCAGTTTATTCATGCGCAATTAATTTGATAAAGCCTTCAGCACCTCTTATGGCAGCTGCAGAACTCTTTTTGGGTTACTTCACTGCTTTTTCTATTATAAACTTCTCACTAGAAATAAGTTGCCAACGTCCCAAAATCTAGCATTTTCTTCGCTACAGCATCATCGAAAGAAGTTGTCTGGTAGACGGCTGGATTATGACTACAAGAAGAAGAAAGGAGACAAAGGTAAAGAGCCGTTTGTTTTTCCTGTAATTTCTTCGTCGCTGTTAAATTCGTATCAAACGAGAAGTGAGGTGGATTTACCACACAAACAACTTCGTCCTTGAAAAAAGATATCGCCATAGTTTATGCCTCTTGATTTGCGAGAACATTATGATATTAGCAGTGTTATAATGAACATTGGGATTTTCCTATAGTAGTTACATAGCTACCGTTCAGAGATATGTTCTATTGTATTTGAGATGCTATTTCTGTCAAATGATGATGTGGTATTTTTCTTTTGATGCTGCTTCTCCTTTGGGTATCTCTATTTGGAGTTTGATTCAGCTGGCGACTTTCGCCGCTGAAGTGCTTCAGGTCGCACCCGCATATCGGAAATTGAAAGGCTCCTTCTCTGAGCTATCGAAATATTTTCATTCATGGGTCTCAATGCGTTCAATTTGTCATCGTGATGACAAAGGACAACTCTGCTGTCGATCTGCCCATAATGGCGATGGAGAAAAGACTGTGCCGTTCTATAACCCAACGGACGTATGCATGCTTCGTTATTAACCAAGCACATCATTAAATGCATGTGTATTTACTGATTTTATACATGAAGTTATGCGATGGTGTATTGGTTAAGCGAGCGTGCATACTTTCAACGCAGGGGCTGTGGGTTCGTTGCCCATTTCATAATTAAAGCCCTTATGATGAGGAAGGCAACGGGAAGCCATGTCACAAAAATCCATTTCCTCAGAAAGAGCCCTGACTCTGGTATCTGCTCAGCTTAGAATCGAGCATGTTGTGCAGTTTCAGTTAATTAATTTGAGCGAAAAGCATCGTTATTTCCCAATGCATTGATGGTTTTGTTTCCATTCTAGTCACAAGAGAGGAATTACGCGTAGCCGAAGAGAAATTCGAAGAATCGAAGGATCTTTGCTACAGTAGTATGATGAATCTAATGGACAGTGACGTAGGTTTCCTTCTCCTGTACTTCGAGCAGAGAGGAATTCTTCATAGTAGTGGCTTATTTTAGTTGGTAATCATACCAAATCGTAATGCAGAAGTTGTGGGCTCAAGTCCTTCACAATTCACAGTGAAAGCACCATTGGGAACAGAGCAACGAAAAGCACTTCTAGAATTTCATAGGTCTATTAGAATGTCCTGAAGTCTATCGGCGGAGAAGGCCGTGGGAACCAAGTCATGAAAATCTCCTTCCCCAGAAGATACTCGGGTCCTGTGTCTGGTAGTACGAATCGAGTAGTTGGACTGTTTCGTTTTCTCTTCACAGCATTAAAACGTTCATGCAGGACACCAGAAGCTACCCGTATCGATCAGTGCTATTGTCCTTCAGCTCAATTGTGTCCAGCTAGTGAGATTTGAACGCGTGGAAGTATTGATCGTGTGTGGCTCCCCTTTCTATTGAATTTTAGATTGTGAGGCTAGGTGTCAAACACTCTTTTACTTAACGGTCGGTTAGCAAGCTCCTAAACAACCTAGTTATGCTTACAATATGATGATTGTTTTCATTTGAAGGTTGAGCACGTTGGAGAACTCCATGCTTTCTGTTCTGCTTTGAAAGATTATTACAAGCAATGCTATGAAACCTGCAATGAGTTAGTCTCGGAGCTCAGCGATCAGTAAGTAACATCCTTCATCCTATTAAGTGCAAAAGTGTTATTTATGCCACAGTTGGTCAGATCTGGTGATTGTTTTTCAATTCTGCAAAATTTCAAGGGTTTCTTGCAGAGAATAGTACAAATATCAGTCGTTTCGTTCGCGCCCATTTCATTCAAAAGTGCATGTTCAGAAATCAATATTGGCGATCATGAAAATCTTTGCTCCAGCAAGTAGCAAACTTATCATGATCAGTTTCAAACTACACTGAATCTACTTTTTTCCCATGGGATTAAGTTACCTGTGTCAAGCTACCTTGCTTGTGAGAGCTCGAAAGTTTTAGAAACATTAATGAGTTGGTCTGTTGACTATCATGTCTTTTTTTTCTTGATTTAGAACTGTCCCTGACTTCGCTTTTAAATTTTTTCTTTAGTGGTTAAACCTTTGTTGTTTTAGTTTACTTGAATTTAGTCAGTTTTATTGTTTCCGTTGCGGCCTTGTCCTTGCCTGACTTTCTAGAATTTCAAGTTCTTTTCCAACAGAATGACTATTGCTGCCAGTAGACCTAGAGCCGAGCGTAAGGTTTTCAGCAAAGCCCACGACGACGCTAGCAGTGATTCTAGCAGCGACCAGGTGAATTTCAGCACTCCACAAAGTATCTCTCCTCCCCCGTCAAGCAGACCTTCCATATCAAGGCCTGTGATCTCTGCTCCGCAAGCGAAGCCTCAAGTGAGAGCATTGTATGATTTTGACAAAGGTTTGTATCTACTCCTTTGCGTCTTCTTCTTTGTTAACCTCCGAAACAGAGCTTTAGTGCACACAGACAACATAGTTCACTGGTTGCCAGCTGCACAGCTGGACTTCCTCTTCTTATGGCCAATAAATCCAATCTTCTTTCTGAAGTATCCACCACATTCATCGCACTCCCAATCTGTAACGCCCACGGGATCTTCACCAGCAGCACGTCCCTTCATCAACTCTCTTTTCCATTCCCTCTGCTCAGTTCTTCTCTCTTCTGTCCTTACCACTCCTTCACTAACAGTCCTCCGCCATTTTGTCCTGTCAATAGCCTCGTCCACAACCTTCTCTGGTCCTATGTTAAAAAAAGAAATCTATCATTTCATATGATATAAAACGCTAATAATCATGATCCATCAATTTTGCATTTGCATTGATCTGCACCAAAGATTCCTCTGTGTACCTTATCTAATAAAGAGTGCTCTGTAAGCTGCTATATTAAGAATGAATGTATGCAAATTTTTAGTGTAGACCAATGCAAATGCAGATTGTTGGAGAATGATTATTAGCATTCTATATCATATGATATGATAGATTTCTTTTTCTGTTGAAATTGTCAATAGTTGACGTGAATTCGTTGATGTTACTGTAATGTAGAACCGGATCTATGACCAACTTAGAATAATGGGATTATTATTTCATTATAATTATTTGTAAAGTAAGGCAAAGCAAAGGAAAGTTGAATCCAATACTCGGTACGAGAGTCAGCAAACACCTTGCTAGAGAGTTACCATCTTGAATCTGGATGGCCAATTCCTATCTCCTTGCACTTTACCGCAAGACTACGTCATTTTCTGCTGGGTTGACGGGTAAAGGGCTTGTAGAAACGGTAGCAGGCGTGGTTTGAACCAAGGTCCCTAAGCACAATGAGCATAAGCTCACATCAATACACTAACTACCGGTTCTCGTACTGCCTACAAAGACAATGAATATGATTAGGTATGAATCAGTTGAAATGCGAAGAAGGTTAACCATAATCCAGTATAATGAGATAGCAGGAAACGAAGCTATAGAGGGCCTCTACAGTAAAAATAATTTTTTGTGGAGTAAGAATGTAATCAAGGGTGATGACCTCGAACCCATGGTTATCTTTCTGATATCTTGTACCGTTTTTGTGATATAAGTGTTTTATGCTAGACTTCACAGAAAGAAAAACGCGAAAAAACAAAAGCGCAAAAGCCTACTTTGTGATGTCACAAAGTATATCAGGATAAATCACTAGGAATTGTAAATCTTGGCATTTTTTTTAGCGACTTGCCATTGAAGGTGGTGTCAGTGTCTTTGACATTGAGTCCCAGTGCCGTTGACATTGAGTCCGCCATTTTGTTAGTAATCCGATGAATTCTCGTAAGAAAAGCGAATGACCGAAAATGTTCTGTACGTCATTTTGGCGTCACAAAGTAGTTTTCCCAGAATTCTTTTTGAGCAAATTCCGAACTCGAACCTTAAACTCTTATAAAGTGAAAACGATACGAGATATCAGAAAAATAATCGCAAATTCGAAATCAGGGCAACTGACTGAATCTAATTCTAAAATAAAACGATTTTCACTGGGGAGGCCCTTTTGTATTGACGAAAAATTATTGGGGGCATACTCATTTCTTTTTTTCATTTTTCAATTAATTTTGCACGAACCGTATTTAACAACGGTGAGCACAAGGAACACACCTTTTGTCGCAATGCATATGGTTTGCCAATCGCATTTGTTCTTTAGACAAGGCTTATTGTTCTAAGCAACAAGCGGAAAACTGCCCCCCCCTGTTAAATTCAGTGTTTAATTCAGACTTGTTTTTTTGCAGAGAACGAGGGTGAATTGAGCTTCAGGGAGAATGATATCATCATGTTGACTCGTCAGATCGACGAGAATTGGTTCGAAGGTTCGCTAAATGGCGAAACAGGATTCTTCCCAGTTAATTATGTCGAAGTCGTCGTGCCGTTGTAATAAACGAACTGGCAAGTCATCATGGTTCTTTTCATTTGTCATATTACCGCACTGTATTACTTGGCCTTAAGTTTTTTTTTCAATCACAAACTTTCCGTTCCTTTTCTAAGCTTTCGCATCACATTTCTGTCATAGTTCTGCTTATCCTCACTTTCTGTCGATTCCCCAGAGCATTCAGCATCATTTCCAAACTACAATGAATGTTAGGTACTGAAATATTGCTATGTTTTATAGACCAGTTTTTATTGCGTCCCTTGCTTCTTCGGCCTCCAAAATGAAAAATCGATTCGTTATTTCAAAATTGGACACTCGATCATTTTAATCTGCTTCGAATAATCGAAGATATCTCGCTTTCAGTATTCACACATTGCTGAATCTTCGGCTTAATTCGTGCTGTTATACTGATTTCTGCTAGATCGAGGAAGAAAATATATCTAGCAGCTCACTTTGTCCGGTAGTGTTTGAAACAGTGCGTTAAGTGTTTTTAACAAATACGAAGCTTCTCGCCTTATCTTAGAAGCTTACAATTTCCAATAAATTTAGCAGTTGCATTTTTATTTCGCAATAATCTGATAAATATTTAGAGTATAGAACACTAGTGTTGGGGTACCAATTGTTGCTTCGTATCCCATGCAAATTGATATCAGAGCAAAGGGCTGCCTGTATCCAAATCTCTTCCACTCTGCTTCTCCATGATATTTTTCGGTTTTAACCCTTAGATTCAGCTTAAATGCCCTTTTTATTCTCACAGAGCCCTTTGATGCAAAAACTGTACCCCCTCCAGTCTTATGAATTATCATGTGATATTAGTTAAATGCTTTGTGTTAATGATGGTTAATGCGTTTTTATAATTACTGACAATTATAGATAGGTAACAGTAATCTAAGGGGTTATTTCGACTTGGTTGCATTTTATTATCTGCTTCGATTTCGTCAATCTTTGAGATAATTCTATGGATTGATTAATTTGTTTTCGCTGTCTTCGATAACTTTCAACAATGACATAATGATTTCCTCTAACCCATTGATACCGCTTGATAATTGTCTTGCTTCTTTACGTAAAAATTGATCGTATGCAATTACGCATTCTTCATTCAGTTGCAGCTAAGTACAACATGGCGATTTCCTGAGGCAATAATTTCCCTTCTAACGAAATCAGCAATATACTTATTTGTATCGATTTAAGGTAACTATATCATTTCAAGCAACAGCAAATCGTGCCTTTTCTCATCTTATTCTTCAGAGAATGATTTTTACTATTTCATTGCCTAGGAAAGCTAAAAAATGCTGATCATATTGACGGTCAGAGGAAGGTCAGTGCTCCTGCCTCACGGGTTTCGTTGGCACGACCAGTCTCTTTATTTAGCCTCAGTGTCACGACTGTCAAAGAACGACACTCCTACAGTTCTGCTCTAAACACCTGTTAATACTGTTTGTTTAACTCTCTTTTTCAAACTTTAGATAGTCTAAAGGGGTATATTATGAAGGTACCGTTTGGCGAGACATGAACAATTCCACATTTAAAGTTAGAAATGGATGATTTTTAGCAAATATGGTAAGCCTTACTTTTTGGCCAAATTTGGCTGTTTTAAGACATTTTTTGATGTGTGCTAGAATTTGGACCAGTTGAAATTGGGTAATTTTTTGGAAAAATGGCAAACCCTATAGCGTTCCTTTTAAGCCCAAATTGGCTAATTTGAGGCACTTTTTTATTTGTGTTGGGAGTTGGAACAAGTTAAGAATGGATGATATTTGGGGAAAATGCCAAGCCTATAGCCTTACTTTTTCGAAAAATTTAGCTGTTTCAAGGCAGCTTTTGATTTCTGTTGGAAGTGGGTGAAAGTTGAAATTGGACGATTTTTGGTAAAAATGACAAGCCTATAGCTTTACTTTTTGGCCAAAATATGGTGATTTTTGCCACTTTTTATTTTGTGCTAGAAAATGAAGAAAGTTGAAGATGAACGATTTTTGGCAAAAATGGCAAGCCTATAGCCTTACTTTTTGGCCAAAATATGGTGTTTTTGGACACTATTTAGTTTGTACTAGAAAATGAAGAAAGTTGATAATGGACGATTTTCGGAAAAAACGCAAGCCTATAGCCTTACTTTTTGGCCAAAATATGGAGTTTTTGGGCACTATTTAGTTTGTGCTAGAAAATGAAGAAAATTCAAGATGAACGATTTTTGGCAAGAGTGGCAAGCCTATAGCCTTACTTTTTGGCCAAAATATGGTGATTTTGGGCACTCTTTAGTTTGTGCTAGAAAATGAAGACAGTTGAAGATGAATGATTTTCGGCAAAAATGGCAAGCCTATAGCCTTACTTTTTGGCCAAAACATTGTGTTTTTGGGCACTATTTAGTATGTGCTAGAAAATGAAGAAATTTGAAGATGAACGATTTTTGGCCAAAATGGCAAGCCTATAGCCTTACTTTTTGGCCAAAATATGGTGTTTTTGGACACTCTTTAGTTTGTGCTAGAAAATGAAGAAAATTCAAGATGAACGATTTTTGGCACAAGTGGCAAGCCTATAGCCTTACTTTTTGGCCAAAATCTGGTGATTTTGGGCACTTTTTAGTTTGTGCTAGAAAATGAAGAATATTGAAGATGAACGATTTTTGTCAAAAATGGCAAGCCTATAGCCTTACTTTTTGGCCAAAATATGGTGTTTTGGGACAATATTTACTATGTCCTAGAGAATGAAGAGAATTGAAGATGAACGATTTTTGGCAAAAATCGCAAGCCTATAGCCTTACTTTTTGGCCAAAACATTGTGTTTTTGGGCACTATTTAGTATGTGCTAGAAAATGAAGAAATTTGAAGATGAAGGATTTTTGGTCAAAATGGCAAGCCTATAGCCTTACTTTTTGGCCAAAATATGGTGTTTTTGGACACTCTTTAGTTTGTGCTAGAAAATGAAGAAAATTCAAGATGAACGATTTTTGGCACAAGTGGCAAGCCTATAGCCTTACTTTTTGGCCAAAATCTGGTGATTTTGGGCACTTTTTAGTTTGTGCTAGAAAATGAAGAATATTGAAGATGAACGATTTTTGTCAAAAATGGCAAGCCTATAGCCTTACTTTTTGGCCAAAATATGGTGTTTTGGGGCACTATTTACTATGTCCTAGAGAATGAAGAGAATTGAAGATGAACGATTTTTTGCCAAAATGGCAAGCCTATAGCCTTACTTTTTGGCCAAAATATGGTGTTTTTGGGCACTGTTTAATTTGTACTAGAAAATGAAGAAAGTTGAAGATGAATGATTTTTGGCAAAAATGGCAAGCCTATAGCCTTACTTTTTGGCCAAAATATGGTGTTTTTGGGCACTATTTAGTTTGTGCTAGAAAATGAAGAAAATTCAAGATGAATGATTTTTGGCAAAAATGGCAAGCCTATAGCCTTAATTTTTGGCCAAAATATGGTGAATTTTGGAACTTTTTAATTTGTACTAGAAAATGAAGAAAGTTGAAGATGGACAATTTTTGGCCAAAATGGCAAGCCTATAGCCTTACTTTTTGGCCAAAATCTGGTGATTTTTGGCACCTTTTAGTTTGTGCTAGAGAATGAAGAAAATTGATAATGGACAATTTTGGCAAAAGTGGCAAGCCTATAGCCTTACTTTTTGGCCAAAATATGGTGTTTTTGGGCACTCTTTAGTTTGTGCTAGAAAATGAAGAAAATTCAAGATGAATGATTTTTGGCAAAAATGGCAAGCCTATAGCCTTACTTTTTGGCCAAAATATGGTGTTTTTGGGCACTATTTAGTTTGTACTAGAAAATGAAGAAAGTTGATAATGGACGATTTTTCGCCAAAATGGCAAGCCTATAGCCTTACTTTTTGGCCAAAATATCGTGTTTTTGGGCAATATTTATTATGTGCTAGAGAATGAAGAAAATTGAAGATGAACGATTTTCTGCCAAAATGGCAAGCCTATAGCCTTACTTTTTGGCCAAAATATGGTGTTTTTGGGCACTTTTTATTTTGTGCTAGAAAATGAAGAAAGTTGAAGATGGACGATTTTTGGCAAAAATAGCAAGCATATAGCCTTACTTTTTGGCCAAAATATGGTATTTTTGGACACTATTTAGTTTGTAGTAGAAAATGAAGAAGGTTGATAATGGACGATTTTCGGAAAAAATGGAAGCCTATAGCCTTACTTTTTGGCCAAAATATGGTGTTTTTGGGCACTATTTAATTTGTACTAGAAAATGAAGAAAGTTGAAGATGAACGATTTTTGGCCAAAATGGCAAGCCTATAGCCTTACTTTTTGGCCAAAATATGGTGCTTTTGGGCACTCTTTAGTTTGTGCTAGAAAATGAAGAAGGTTGATAATGGACGATTTTCGGAAAAAATGGAAGCCTATAGCCTTAATTTTTGGCCAAAATATGGTGTTTTTGGGCACTATTTAATTTGTACTAGAAAATGAAGAAAGTTGAAGATGAACGATTTTTGGCCAAAATGGCAAGCCTATAGCCTTACTTTTTGGCCAAAATATGGTGTTTTTGGGCACTCTTTAGTTTGTGCTAGAAAATGAAGAATATTGAAGATGAACGATTTTTGTCAAAAATGGCAAGCCTATAGCCTTACTTTTTGGCCAAAATATGGTGTTTTGGGGCAATATTTACTATGTCCTAGAGAATGAAGAGAATTGAAGATGAACGATTTTTTGCCAAAATGGCAAGCCTATAGCCTTACTTTTTGGCCAAAATATGGTGTTTTTGGGCACTGTTTAATTTGTACTAGAAAATGAAGAAAGTTGAAGATGAATGATTTTTGGCAAAAATGGCAAGCCTATAGCCTTACTTTTTGGCCAAAATATGGTGTTTTTGGGCACTATTTAGTTTGTGCTAGAAAATGAAGAAAATTCAAGATGAATGATTTTTGGCAAAAATGGCAAGCCTATAGCCTTAATTTTTGGCCAAAATATGGTGAATTTTGGAACTTTTTAATTTGTACTAGAAAATGAAGAAAGTTGAAGATGGACAATTTTTGGCCAAAATGGCAAGCCTATAGCCTTACTTTTTGGCCAAAATCTGGTGATTTTTGGCACCTTTTAGTTTGTGCTAGAGAATGAAGAAAATTGATAATGGACAATTTTGGCAAAAGTGGCAAGCCTATAGCCTTACTTTTTGGCCAAAATATGGTGTTTTTGGGCACTCTTTAGTTTGTGCTAGAAAATGAAGAAAATTCAAGATGAATGATTTTTGGCAAAAATGGCAAGCCTATAGCCTTACTTTTTGGCCAAAATATGGTGTTTTTGGGCACTCTTTAGTTTGTGCTAGACATTGTCGAAATTGGAAACTGGACGATTTTTGGCAAAAATGGCAAGCCTATAGCCTTACTTTTTGGCCAAAATATGGTGTTTTTGGGCAATATTTACTATGTGTTAGAGAATGAAGAAAATACAAGATGAACGATTTTTGGCAAAAATTGCAAGCCTATAGCCTTACTTTTTGGCCAAAATATGGTGTTTTTGGGCACTCTTTAGTTTGTGCTAGAAAATGAAGAAAATTCAAGATGAATGATTTTTGCCAAAAATGGCAAGCCTATAGCCTTACTTTTTGGCCAAAATATGGTGTTTTTGGACACTCTTTAGTTTGTGCTAGAAAATGAAGAAAGTTGAAGATGAACGATTTTTGGCAAAAATGGCAAGCCTATAGCCTTACTTTTTGGCCAAAGTATGGTGTTTTTTGCCACTTTTTATTTTGTGCTAGAAAATGAAGAAAGTTGAAGATGAATGATTTTTGGCAAAAATGGCAAGCCTATAGCCTTACTTTTTGGCCAAAATATGGTGTTTTTGGGCACTATTTAATTTGTACTAGAAAATGAAGAAAGTTGAAGATGAACGATTTTTGGCCAAAATGGCAAGCCTATAGCCTTACTTTTTGGCCAAAATATGGTGTTTTTGGGCACTCTTTAGTTTGTGCTAGAAAATGAAGAATATTGAAGATGAACGATTTTTGTCAAAAATGGCAAGCCTATAGCCTTACTTTTTGGCCAAAATATGGTGTTTTGGGGCAATATTTACTATGTCCTAGAGAATGAAGAGAATTGAAGATGAACGATTTTTTGCCAAAATGGCAAGCCTATAGCCTTACTTTTTGGCCAAAATATGGTGTTTTTGGGCACTGTTTAATTTGTACTAGAAAATGAAGAAAGTTGAAGATGAATGATTTTTGGCAAAAATGGCAAGCCTATAGCCTTACTTTTTGGCCAAAATATGGTGTTTTTGGGCACTATTTAGTTTGTGCTAGAAAATGAAGAAAATTCAAGATGAATGATTTTTGGCAAAAATGGCAAGCCTATAGCCTTAATTTTTGGCCAAAATATGGTGAATTTTGGAACTTTTTAATTTGTACTAGAAAATGAAGAAAGTTGAAGATGGACAATTTTTGGCCAAAATTGCAAGCCTATAGCCTTACTTTTTGGCCAAAATCTGGTGATTTTTGGCACCTTTTAGTTTGTGCTAGAGAATGAAGAAAATTGATAATGGACAATTTTGGCAAAAGTGGCAAGCCTATAGCCTTACTTTTTGGCCAAAATATGGTGTTTTTGGGCACTCTTTAGTTTGTGCTAGAAAATGAAGAAAATTCAAGATGAATGATTTTTGGCAAAAATGGCAAGCCTATAGCCTTACTTTTTGGCCAAAATATGGTGTTTTTGGGCACTCTTTAGTTTGTGCTAGACATTGTCGAAATTGGAAACTGGACGATTTTTGGCAAAAATGGCAAGCCTATAGCCTTACTTTTTGGCCAAAATATGGTGTTTTTGGGCAATATTTACTATGTGTTAGAGAATGAAGAAAATACAAGATGAACGATTTTTGGCAAAAATTGCAAGCCTATAGCCTTACTTTTTGGCCAAAATATGGTGTTTTTGGGCACTCTTTAGTTTGTGCTAGAAAATGAAGAAAATTCAAGATGAATGATTTTTGCCAAAAATGGCAAGCCTATAGCCTTACTTTTTGGCCAAAATATGGTGTTTTTGGACACTCTTTAGTTTGTGCTAGAAAATGAAGAAAGTTGAAGATGAACGATTTTTGGCAAAAATGGCAAGCCTATAGCCTTACTTTTTGGCCAAAATATGGTGTTTTTTGCCACTTTTTATTTTGTGCTAGAAAATGAAGAAAGTTGAAGATGGACGATTTTTGGCAAAAATGGCAAGCCTATAGCCTTACTTTTTGGCCAAAATATGGTGTTTTTGGGCACTATTTAGTTTGTGCTAGAAAATGAAGAAAATTCAAGATGAACGATTTTTGGCACAAGTGGCAAGCCTATAGCCTTACTTTTTGGCCAAAATATGGTGTTTTTGGGCACTCTTTTGTTTGTGCTAGACATTGTCGAAATTGGAAACTGGACGATTTTTGGCAAAAATGGCAAGCCTATAGCCTTACTTTTTGGCCAAAATATGGTGTTTTTGGGCACTATTTAATTTGTACTAGAAAATGAAGAAAGTTGATAATGGACGATTTTTGGCAAAAATGGCAAGCCTATAGCCTTACTTTTTGGCCAAAATATGGTGTTTTTGGCAATATTTACTATGTGCTAGAGAATGAAGAAAATACAAGATGAACGATTTTTGGCCAAAATTGCAAGCCTATAGCCTTACTTTTTGGCCAAAATATGGTGTTTTTGGGCACTCTTTAGTTTGTGCTAGTAAATGAAGAAAATTCAAGATGAATGATTTTTGCCAAAACTGGCAAGCCTATAGCCTTACTTTTTGGCCAAATTATGGTGTTTTTGGACACTCTTTAGTTTGTGCTAGAAAATGAAGAAAGTTGAAGATGAACGATTTTTGGCAAAAATGGCAAGCCTATAGCCTTACTTTTTGGCCAAAATATGGTGTTTTTTGCCACTTTTTATTTTGTGCTAGAAAATGAAGAAGGTTGAAGATGGACGATTTTTGGCAAAAATGGCAAGCCTATAGCCTCACATTTTGGCCAAAATATGGTGTTTTTGGGCACTATTTAGTTTGTACTGGAAAATTGAGAAAGTTGAAGATGAACGGTTTTTGGCAAAAATGGCAAGCCTATAGCCTTACTTTTTGGCCAAAATATGGTGTTTTTGGGCACTCTTTAGTTTGTGCTAGAAAATGGAGAAAATTCAAGATGAATGATTTTTGCCAAAAATGGCAAGCCTATAGCCTTACTTTTTGGCCAAAATATGGTGTTTTTGGGCACTATTTAGTTTGTGCTAGAAAATGAAGAAAATTCAAGATGAACGATTTTTGGCACAAGTGGCAAGCCTATAGCCTTACTTTTTGGCCAAAATATGGTGTTTTTGGGCACTCTTTTGTTTGTGCTAGACATTGTCGAAATTGGAAACTGGACGATTTTTGGCAAAAATGGCAAGCCTATAGCCTTACTTTTTGGCCAAAATATGGTGATTTTGGGCACTGTTTAGTTTGTGCTAGAAAATGGAGAAAGTTGAAGATGAACGGTTTTTGGCAAAAATGGCAAGCCTATAGCCTTACTTTTTGGCCAAAATATGGTGATTTTGGGCACTGTTTAGTTTGTGCTAGAAAATGGAGAAAGTTGAAGATGAACGGTTTTTGGCAAAAATGGCAAGCCTATAGCCTTACTTTTTGGCCAAAATATGGTGTTTTTGGGCACTATTTAATTTGTAATAGAAAATGAAGAAAGTTGATAATGGACGATTTTTTGCCAAAATGGCAAGCCTATAGCCTTACTTTTTGGCCAAAATATGGTGTTTTTGGGCAATATTTACTATGTGTTAGAGAATGAAGAAAATACAAGATGAACGATTTTTGGCCAAAATTGCAAGCCTATAGCCTTACTTTTTGGCCAAAATATGGTGTTTTTGGGCACTCTTTAGTTTGTGCTAGAAAATGAAGAAAATTCAAGATGAATGATTTTTGGCAAAAATGGCAAGCCTATAGCCTTACTTTTTGGCCAAAATATGGTGTTTTTGGACACTCTTTAGTTTGTGCTAGAAAATGAAGAAAGTTGAAGATGAACGATTTTTGGCAAAAACGGCAAGCCTATAGCCTTACTTTTTGGCCAAAATATGGTGTTTTTTGCCACTTTTTATTTTGTGCTAGAAAATGAAGAAAATACAAGATGAACGATTTTTGGCAAAAATGGCAAGCCTATAGCCTTACTTTTTGGCCAAAATATGGTGTTTTTTGGCAATATTTACTATGTGTTAGAGAATGAAGAAAATACAAGATGAACGATTTTTGGCAAAAATTGCAAGCCTATAGTCTTACTTTTTGGCCAAATTATGGTGTTTTTGGACACTCTTTAGTTTGTGCTAGAAAATGAAGAAAGTTGAAGATGAACGATTTTTGGCAAAAATGGCAAGCCTATAGCCTTACTTTTTGGCCAAAATATGGTCTTTTTTGCCACTTTTTATTTTGTGCTAGAAAATGAAGAAGGTTGAAGATGGACGATTTTTGGCAAAAATGGCAAGCCTATAGCCTCACATTTTGGCCAAAATATGGTGTTTTTGGGCACTATTTAGTTTGTACTGGAAAATTGAGAAAGTTGAAGATGAACGGTTTTTGGCAAAAATGGCAAGCCTATAGCCTTACTTTTTGGCCAAAATATGGTGTTTTTGGGCACTCTTTAGTTTGTGCTAGAAAATGGAGAAAATTCAAGATGAATGATTTTTGCCAAAAATGGCAAGCCTATAGCCTTACTTTTTGGCCAAAATATGGTGTTTTTGGGCACTATTTAGTTTGTGCTAGAAAATGAAGAAAATTCAAGATGAACGATTTTTGGCAAAAATGGCAAGCCTATAGCCTTACTTTTTGGCCAAAATATGGTGTTTTTGGGCACTCTTTTGTTTGTGCTAGACATTGTCGAAATTGGAAACTGGACGATTTTTGGCAAAAATGGCAAGCCTATAGCCTTACTTTTTGGCCAAAATATGGTGTTTTTGGGCACTCTTTAGTTTGTGCTAGAAAATGGAGAAAATTCAAGATGAATGATTTTTGCCAAAAATGGCAAGCCTATAGCCTTACTTTTTGGCCAAAATATGGTGTTTTTGGGCACTATTTAGTTTGTGCTAGAAAATGAAGAAAATTCAAGATGAACGATTTTTGGCAAAAATGGCAAGCCTATAGCCTTACTTTTTGGCCAAAATATGGTGTTTTTGGGCACTCTTTTGTTTGTGCTAGACATTGTCGAAATTGGAAACTGGACGATTTTTGGCAAAAATGGCAAGCCTATAGCCTTACTTTTTGGCCAAAATATGGTGATTTTGGGCACTGTTTAGTTTGTGCTAGAAAATTGAGAAAGTTGAAGATGAACGGTTTTTGGCAAAAATGGCAAGCCTATAGCCTTACTTTTTGGCCAAAATATGGTGTTTTTGGGCACTATTTAATTTGTAATAGAAAATGAAGAAAGTTGATAATGGACGATTTTTTGCCAAAATGGCAAGCCTATAGCCTTACTTTTTGGCCAAAATATGGTGTTTTTTTTGGGCAATATTTACTATGTGTTAGAGAATGAAGAAAATACAAGATGAACGATTTTTGGCCAAAATTGCAAGCCTATAGCCTTACTTTTTGGCCAAAATATGGTGTTTTTGGGCACTCTTTAGTTTGTGCTAGAAAATGAAGAAAATTCAAGATGAATGATTTTTGCCAAAGATGGCAAGCCTATAGCCTTACTTTTTGGCCAAAATATGGTGTTTTTGGACACTCTTTAGTTTGTGCTAGAAAATGATGAAAGTTGAAGATGAACGATTTTTGGCAAAAATGGCAAGCCTATAGCCTTACTTTTTGGCCAAAGTATGGTGTTTTTTGCCACTTTTTATTTTGTGCTAGAAAATGAAGAAAGTTGAAGATGAATGATTTTTGACAAAAATGGCAAGCCTATAGCCTTACTTTTTGGCCAAAATATGGTGTTTTTGGGCACTATTTAATTTGTACTAGAAAATGAAGAAAGTTGAAGATGAACGATTTTTGGCCAAAATGGCAAGCCTATAGCCTTACTTTTTGGCCAAAATATGGTGTTTTTGGGCACTCTTTAGTTTGTGCTAGAAAATGAAGAATATTGAAGATGAACGATTTTTGTCAAAAATGGCAAGCCTATAGCCTTACTTTTTGGCCAAAATATGGTGTTTTGGGGCAATATTTACTATGTCCTAGAGAATGAAGAGAATTGAAGATGAACGATTTTTTGCCAAAATGGCAAGCCTATAGCCTTACTTTTTGGCCAAAATATGGTGTTTTTGGGCACTGTTTAATTTGTACTAGAAAATGAAGAAAGTTGAAGATGAATGATTTTTGGCAAAAATGGCAAGCCTATAGCCTTACTTTTTGGCCAAAATATGGTGTTTTTGGGCACTATTTAGTTTGTGCTAGAAAATGAAGAAAATTCAAGATGAATGATTTTTGGCAAAAATGGCAAGCCTATAGCCTTAATTTTTGGCCAAAATATGGTGAATTTTGGAACTTTTTAATTTGTACTAGAAAATGAAGAAAGTTGAAGATGGACAATTTTTGGCCAAAATGGCAAGCCTATAGCCTTACTTTTTGGCCAAAATCTGGTGATTTTTGGCACCTTTTAGTTTGTGCTAGAGAATGAAGAAAATTGATAATGGACAATTTTGGCAAAAGTGGCAAGCCTATAGCCTTACTTTTTGGCCAAAATATGGTGTTTTTGGGCACTCTTTAGTTTGTGCTAGAAAATGAAGAAAATTCAAGATGAATGATTTTTGGCAAAAATGGCAAGCCTATAGCCTTACTTTTTGGCCAAAATATGGTGTTTTTGGGCACTCTTTAGTTTGTGCTAGACATTGTCGAAATTGGAAACTGGACGATTTTTGGCAAAAATGGCAAGCCTATAGCCTTACTTTTTGGCCAAAATATGGTGTTTTTGGGCAATATTTACTATGTGTTAGAGAATGAAGAAAATACAAGATGAACGATTTTTGGCAAAAATTGCAAGCCTATAGCCTTACTTTTTGGCCAAAATATGGTGTTTTTGGGCACTCTTTAGTTTGTGCTAGAAAATGAAGAAAATTCAAGATGAATGATTTTTGCCAAAAATGGCAAGCCTATAGCCTTACTTTTTGGCCAAAATATGGTGTTTTTGGACACTCTTTAGTTTGTGCTAGAAAATGAAGAAAGTTGAAGATGAACGATTTTTGGCAAAAATGGCAAGCCTATAGCCTTACTTTTTGGCCAAAATATGGTGTTTTTTGCCACTTTTTATTTTGTGCTAGAAAATGAAGAAAGTTGAAGATGGACGATTTTTGGCAAAAATGGCAAGCCTATAGCCTTACTTTTTGGCCAAAATATGGTGTTTTTGGGCACTTTTTAGTTTGTGCTAGAAAATGAAGAAAATTCAAGATGAACGATTTTTGGCACAAGTGGCAAGCCTATAGCCTTACTTTTTGGCCAAAATATGGTGTTTTTGGGCACTCTTTTGTTTGTGCTAGACATTGTCGAAATTGGAAACTGGACGATTTTTGGCAAAAATGGCAAGCCTATAGCCTTACTTTTTGGCCAAAATATGGTGTTTTTGGGCACTATTTAATTTGTACTAGAAAATGAAGAAAGTTGATAATGGACGATTTTTGGCAAAAATGGCAAGCCTATAGCCTTACTTTTTGGCCAAATTATGGTGTTTTTGGACACTCTTTAGTTTGTGCTAGAAAATGAAGAAAGTTGAAGATGAACGATTTTTGGCAAAAATGGCAAGCCTATAGCCTTACTTTTTGGCCAAAATATGGTGTTTTTTGCCACTTTTTATTTTGTGCTAGAAAATGAAGAAGGTTGAAGATGGACGATTTTTGGCAAAAATGGCAAGCCTATAGCCTCACATTTTGGCCAAAATATGGTGTTTTTGGACACTCTTTAGTTTGTGCTAGAAAATGAAGAAAGTTGAAGATGAACGATTTTTGGCAAAAATGGCAAGCCTATAGCCTTACTTTTTGGCCAAAATATGGTGTTTTTGGGCACTCTTTTGTTTGTGCTAGACATTGTCGAAATTGGAAACTGGACGATTTTTGGCAAAAATGGCAAGCCTATAGCCTTACTTTTTGGCCAAAATATGGTGTTTTTGGGCACTATTTAATTTGTACTAGAAAATGAAGAAAGTTGATAATGGACGATTTTTGGCAAAAATGGCAAGCCTATAGCCTTACTTTTTGGCCAAATTATGGTGTTTTTGGACACTCTTTAGTTTGTGCTAGAAAATGAAGAAAGTTGAAGATGAACGATTTTTGGCAAAAATGGCAAGCCTATAGCCTTACTTTTTGGCCAAAATATGGTGTTTTTTGCCACTTTTTATTTTGTGCTAGAAAATGAAGAAGGTTGAAGATGGACGATTTTTGGCAAAAATGGCAAGCCTATAGCCTCACATTTTGGCCAAAATATGGTGTTTTTGGACACTCTTTAGTTTGTGCTAGAAAATGAAGAAAGTTGAAGATGAACGATTTTTGGCAAAAATGGCAAGCCTATAGCCTTACTTTTTGGCCAAAATATGGTGTTTTTTGCCACTTTTTATTTTGTGCTAGAAAATGAAGAAGGTTGAAGATGGACGATTTTTGGCAAAAATGGCAAGCCTATAGCCTCACATTTTGGCCAAAATATGGTGTTTTTGGGCACTATTTAGTTTGTACTGGAAAATTGAGAAAGTTGAAGATGAACGGTTTTTGGCAAAAATGGCAAGCCTATAGCCTTACTTTTTGGCCAAAATATGGTGTTTTTGGGCACTCTTTAGTTTGTGCTAGAAAATGGAGAAAATTCAAGATGAATGATTTTTGCCAAAAATGGCAAGCCTATAGCCTTACTTTTTGGCCAAAATATGGTGTTTTTGGGCACTATTTAGTTTGTGCTAGAAAATGAAGAAAATTCAAGATGAACGATTTTTGGCAAAAATGGCAAGCCTATAGCCTTACTTTTTGGCCAAAATATGGTGTTTTTTGCCACTTTTTATTTTGTGCTAGAAAATGAAGAAGGTTGAAGATGGACGATTTTTGGCAAAAATGGCAAGCCTATAGCCTCACATTTTGGCCAAAATATGGTGTTTTTGGACACTCTTTAGTTTGTGCTAGAAAATGAAGAAAGTTGAAGATGAACGATTTTTGGCAAAAATGGCAAGCCTATAGCCTTACTTTTTGGCCAAAATATGGTGTTTTTTGCCACTTTTTATTTTGTGCTAGAAAATGAAGAAGGTTGAAGATGGACGATTTTTGGCAAAAATGGCAAGCCTATAGCCTCACATTTTGGCCAAAATATGGTGTTTTTGGGCACTATTTAGTTTGTACTGGAAAATTGAGAAAGTTGAAGATGAACGGTTTTTGGCAAAAATGGCAAGCCTATAGCCTTACTTTTTGGCCAAAATATGGTGTTTTTGGGCACTCTTTAGTTTGTGCTAGAAAATGGAGAAAATTCAAGATGAATGATTTTTGCCAAAAATGGCAAGCCTATAGCCTTACTTTTTGGCCAAAATATGGTGTTTTTGGGCACTATTTAGTTTGTGCTAGAAAATGAAGAAAATTCAAGATGAACGATTTTTGGCACAAGTGGCAAGCCTATAGCCTTACTTTTTGGCCAAAATATGGTGTTTTTGGGCACTCTTTTGTTTGTGCTAGACATTGTCGAAATTGGAAACTGGACGATTTTTGGCAAAAATGGCAAGCCTATAGCCTTACTTTTTGGCCAAAATATGGTGATTTTGGGCACTGTTTAGTTTGTGCTAGAAAATGGAGAAAGTTGAAGATGAACGGTTTTTGGCAAAAATGGCAAGCCTATAGCCTTACTTTTTGGCCAAAATATGGTGATTTTGGGCACTGTTTAGTTTGTGCTAGAAAATGGAGAAAGTTGAAGATGAACGGTTTTTGGCAAAAATGGCAAGCCTATAGCCTTACTTTTTGGCCAAAATATGGTGTTTTTGGGCACTATTTAATTTGTAATAGAAAATGAAGAAAGTTGATAATGGACGATTTTTTGCCAAAATGGCAAGCCTATAGCCTTACTTTTTGGCCAAAATATGGTGTTTTTGGGCAATATTTACTATGTGTTAGAGAATGAAGAAAATACGAGATGAACGATTTTTGGCCAAAATTGCAAGCCTATAGCCTTACTTTTTGGCCAAAATATGGTGTTTTTGGGCACTCTTTAGTTTGTGCTAGAAAATGAAGAAAATTCAAGATGAATGATTTTTGGCAAAAATGGCAAGCCTATAGCCTTACTTTTTGGCCAAAATATGGTGTTTTTGGACACTCTTTAGTTTGTGCTAGAAAATGAAGAAAGTTGAAGATGAACGATTTTTGGCAAAAACGGCAAGCCTATAGCCTTACTTTTTGGCCAAAATATGGTGTTTTTTGCCACTTTTTATTTTGTGCTAGAAAATGAAGAAAATACAAGATGAACGATTTTTGGCAAAAATGGCAAGCCTATAGCCTTACTTTTTGGCCAAAATATGGTGTTTTTGGGCAATATTTACTATGTGTTAGAGAATGAAGAAAATACAAGATGAACGATTTTTGGCAAAAATTGCAAGCCTATAGTCTTACTTTTTGGCCAAATTATGGTGTTTTTGGACACTCTTTAGTTTGTGCTAGAAAATGAAGAAAGTTGAAGATGAACGATTTTTGGCAAAAATGGCAAGCCTATAGCCTTACTTTTTGGCCAAAATATGGTCTTTTTTGCCACTTTTTATTTTGTGCTAGAAAATGAAGAAGGTTGAAGATGGACGATTTTTGGCAAAAATGGCAAGCCTATAGCCTCACATTTTGGCCAAAATATGGTGTTTTTGGGCACTATTTAGTTTGTACTGGAAAATTGAGAAAGTTGAAGATGAACGGTTTTTGGCAAAAATGGCAAGCCTATAGCCTTACTTTTTGGCCAAAATATGGTGTTTTTGGGCACTCTTTAGTTTGTGCTAGAAAATGGAGAAAATTCAAGATGAATGATTTTTGCCAAAAATGGCAAGCCTATAGCCTTACTTTTTGGCCAAAATATGGTGTTTTTGGGCACTATTTAGTTTGTGCTAGAAAATGAAGAAAATTCAAGATGAACGATTTTTGGCAAAAATGGCAAGCCTATAGCCTTACTTTTTGGCCAAAATATGGTGTTTTTGGGCACTCTTTTGTTTGTGCTAGACATTGTCGAAATTGGAAACTGGACGATTTTTGGCAAAAATGGCAAGCCTATAGCCTTACTTTTTGGCCAAAATATGGTGATTTTGGGCACTGTTTAGTTTGTGCTAGAAAATTGAGAAAGTTGAAGATGAACGGTTTTTGGCAAAAATGGCAAGCCTATAGCCTTACTTTTTGGCCAAAATATGGTGTTTTTGGGCACTATTTAATTTGTAATAGAAAATGAAGAAAGTTGATAATGGACGATTTTTTGCCAAAATGGCAAGCCTATAGCCTTACTTTTTGGCCAAAATATGGTGTTTTTTTTGGGCAATATTTACTATGTGTTAGAGAATGAAGAAAATACAAGATGAACGATTTTTGGCCAAAATTGCAAGCCTATAGCCTTACTTTTTGGCCAAAATATGGTGTTTTTGGGCACTATTTAGTTTGTGCTAGAAAATGAAGAAAATTCAAGATGAACGATTTTTGGCACAAGTGGCAAGCCTATAGCCTTACTTTTTGGCCAAAATATGGTGTTTTTGGGCACTCTTTTGTTTGTGCTAGACATTGTCGAAATTGGAAACTGGACGATTTTTGGCAAAAATGGCAAGCCTATAGCCTTCCTTTTTGGCCAAAATATGGTGATTTTGGGCACTGTTTAGTTTGTGCTAGAAAATGAAGAATATTGAAGATGAACGATTTTTGTCAAAATGGCAAGCCTATAGCCTTACTTTTTGGCCAAAATATGGTGATTTTGGGCACCGTTTAGTTTGTGCTAGAAAATTGAGAAAGTTGAAGATGAACGGTTTTTGGCAAAAATGGCAAGCCTATAGCCTTACTTTTTGGCCAAAATATGGTGTTTTTGGGCACTATTTAATTTGTAATAGAAAATGAAGAAAGTTGATAATGGACGATTTTTTGCCAAAATGGCAAGCCTATAGCCTTACTTTTTGGCCAAAATATGGTGTTTTTTTTGGGCAATATTTACTATGTGTTAGAGAATGAAGAAAATACAAGATGAACGATTTTTGGCCAAAATTGCAAGCCTATAGCCTTACTTTTTGGCCAAAATATGGTGTTTTTGGGCACTCTTTAGTTTGTGCTAGAAAATGAAGAAAATTCAAGATGAATGATTTTTGCCAAAGATGGCAAGCCTATAGCCTTACTTTTTGGCCAAAATATGGTGTTTTTGGACACTCTTTAGTTTGTGCTAGAAAATGAAGAAAGTTGAAGATGAACGATTTTTGGCAAAAATGGCAAGCCTATAGCCTTACTTTTTGGCCAAAGTATGGTGTTTTTTGCCACTTTTTATTTTGTGCTAGAAAATGAAGAAAGTTGAAGATTAATGATTTTTGGCACAAGTGGCAAGCCTATAGCCTTACTTTTTGGCCAAAATATGGTGTTTTTGGGCACTCTTTTGTTTGTGCTAGACATTGTCGAAATTGGAAACTGGACGATTTTTGGCAAAAATGGCAAGCCTATAGCCTTACTTTTTGGCCAAAATATGGTGATTCTGGGCACTGTTTAGTTTGTGCTAGAAAATGGAGAAAGTTGAAGATGAACGGTTTTTGGCAAAAATGGCAAGCCTATAGCCTTACTTTTTGGCCAAAATATGGTGATTTTGGGCACTATTTAGTTTGTACTAGAAAATGAAGAAAGTTGATAATGGACGATTTTTGGCCAAAATGGCAAGCCTATAGCCTTACTTTTTGGCCAAAATATCGTGTTTTTGGGCAATATTTATTATGTGCTAGAGAATGAAGAAAATTGAAGATGAACGATTTTTGGCAAAAATGGCAAGCCTATAGCCTTACTTTTTGGCCAAAATATGGTATTTTTGGACACTATTTAGTTTGTACTAGAAAATGAAGAAGGTTGATAATGGACGATTTTCGGAAAAAATGGAAGCCTATAGCCTTACTTTTTGGCCAAAATATGGTGTTTTTGGGCACTATTTAATTTGTACTAGAAAATGAAGAAAGTTGAAGATGAACGATTTTTGGCAAAAATGGCAAGCCTATAGCCTTACATTTTCGCCAAAATATGGTGATTTTGGGCACTGTTTAGTTGGTGCTAGAAAATGAAGAAAATTCAAGATGAATGATTTTTGGCAAAAAACGCAAGCCTATAGCCTTACTTTTTGGCCAAAATATGGTGTTTTGGGACACTCTTTAGTTTGTGCTAGAAAATGAAGAAATTTGAGGATGAACGATTTTTGGCCAAAATGGCAAGCCTATAGCCTTAATTTTTGGCCAAAATATTGTGTTTTTGGGCACTGTTTAATTTATGCTAGAAAATGGAGAAAGTTGAAGATGAACGGTTTTTGTCAAAAATGGCAAGCCTATAGCCTTACTTTTTGGCCAAAATATGGTGTTTTTGGGCACTATTTAGTTTGTACTAGAAAATGAAGAAGGTTGATAATGGACGATTTTCGGAAAAAATGGAAGCCTATAGCCTTACTTTTTGGCCAAAATATGGTATTTTTGGACACTATTTAGTTTGTACTAGAAAATGAAGAAGGTTGATAATGGACGATTTTCGGAAAAAATGGAAGCCTATAGCCTTACTTTTTGGCCAAAATATGGTGTTTTTGGGCACTATTTAATTTGTACTAGAAAATGAAGAAAATTCAAGATGAACGATTTTTGGCAAAAATTGCAAGCCTATAGCCTTACTTTTTGGCCAAATTATGGTGTTTTTGGACACTCTTTAGTTTGTGCTAGAAAATGAAGAAAGTTGAAGATGAACGATTTTTGGCAAAAATGGCAAGCCTATAGCCTTACTTTTTGGCCAAAATATGGTCTTTTTTGCCACTTTTTATTTTGTGCTAGAAAATGAAGAAGGTTGAAGATGGACGATTTTTGGCAAAAATGGCAAGCCTATAGCCTCACATTTTGGCCAAAATATGGTGTTTTTGGGCACTATTTAGTTTGTACTGGAAAATTGAGAAAGTTGAAGATGAACGGTTTTTGGCAAAAATGGCAAGCCTATAGCCTTACTTTTTGGCCAAAATATGGTGTTTTTGGGCACTCTTTAGTTTGTGCTAGAAAATGGAGAAAATTCAAGATGAATGATTTTTGCCAAAAATGGCAAGCCTATAGCCTTACTTTTTGGCCAAAATATGGTGTTTTTGGGCACTATTTAGTTTGTGCTAGAAAATGAAGAAAATTCAAGATGAACGATTTTTGGCAAAAATGGCAAGCCTATAGCCTTACTTTTTGGCCAAAATATGGTGTTTTTGGGCACTCTTTTGTTTGTGCTAGACATTGTCGAAATTGGAAACTGGACGATTTTTGGCAAAAATGGCAAGCCTATAGCCTTACTTTTTGGCCAAAATATGGTGATTTTGGGCACTGTTTAGTTTGTGCTAGAAAATTGAGAAAGTTGAAGATGAACGGTTTTTGGCAAAAATGGCAAGCCTATAGCCTTACTTTTTGGCCAAAATATGGTGTTTTTTTTGGGCAATATTTACTATGTGTTAGAGAATGAAGAAAATACAAGATGAACGATTTTTGGCCAAAATTGCAAGCCTATAGCCTTACTTTTTGGCCAAAATATGGTGTTTTTGGGCACTCTTTAGTTTGTGCTAGAAAATGAAGAAAATTCAAGATGAATGATTTTTGCCAAAGATGGCAAGCCTATAGCCTTACTTTTTGGCCAAAATATGGTGTTTTTGGACACTCTTTAGTTTGTGCTAGAAAATGAAGAAAGTTGAAGATGAACGATTTTTGGCAAAAATGGCAAGCCTATAGCCTTACTTTTTGGCCAAAGTATGGTGTTTTTTGCCACTTTTTATTTTGTGCTAGAAAATGAAGAAAGTTGAAGATGAATGATTTTTGGCAAAAATGGCAAGCCTATAGCCTTACTTTTTGGCCAAAATATGGTGTTTTTGGGCACTATTTAGTTTGTGCTAGAAAATGAAGAAAATTCAAGATGAACGATTTTTGGCACAAGTGGCAAGCCTATAGCCTTACTTTTTGGCCAAAATATGGTGTTTTTGGGCACTCTTTTGTTTGTGCTAGACATTGTCGAAATTGGAAACTGGACGATTTTTGGCAAAAATGGCAAGCCTATAGCCTTACTTTTTGGCCAAAATATGGTGATTTTGGGCACTGTTTAGTTTGTGCTAGAAAATGGAGAAAGTTGAAGATGAACGGTTTTTGGCAAAAATGGCAAGCCTATAGCCTTACTTTTTGGCCAAAATATGGTGATTTTGGGCACTATTTAGTTTGTACTAGAAAATGAAGAAAGTTGATAATGGACGATTTTTGGCCAAAATGGCAAGCCTATAGCCTTACTTTTTGGCCAAAATATCGTGTTTTTGGGCAATATTTATTATGTGCTAGAGAATGAAGAAAATTGAAGATGAACGATTTTTGGCAAAAATGGCAAGCCTATAGCCTTACTTTTTGGCCAAAATATGGTATTTTTGGACACTATTTAGTTTGTACTAGAAAATGAAGAAGGTTGATAATGGACGATTTTCGGAAAAAATGGAAGCCTATAGCCTTACTTTTTGGCCAAAATATGGTGTTTTTGGGCACTATTTAATTTGTACTAGAAAATGAAGAAAGTTGAAGATGAACGATTTTTGGCCAAAATGGCAAGCCTATAGCCTTACATTTTCGCCAAAATATGGTGATTTTGGGCACTGTTTAGTTGGTGCTAGAAAATGAAGAAAATTCAAGATGAATGATTTTTGGCAAAAAACGCAAGCCTATAGCCTTACTTTTTGGCCAAAATATGGTGTTTTGGGACACTCTTTAGTTTGTGCTAGAAAATGAAGAAATTTGAGGATGAACGATTTTTGGCCAAAATGGCAAGCCTATAGCCTTAATTTTTGGCCAAAATATTGTGTTTTTGGGCACTGTTTAATTTATGCTAGAAAATGGAGAAAGTTGAAGATGAACGGTTTTTGTCAAAAATGGCAAGCCTATAGCCTTACTTTTTGGCCAAAATATGGTGTTTTTGGGCACTATTTAGTTTGTACTAGAAAATGAAGAAGGTTGATAATGGACGATTTTCGGAAAAAATGGAAGCCTATAGCCTTACTTTTTGGCCAAAATATGGTATTTTTGGACACTATTTAGTTTGTACTAGAAAATGAAGAAGGTTGATAATGGACGATTTTCGGAAAAAATGGAAGCCTATAGCCTTACTTTTTGGCCAAAATATGGTGTTTTTGGGCACTATTTAATTTGTACTAGAAAATGAAGAAAGTTGAAGATGAACGATTTTTGGCCAAAATGGCAAGCCTATAGCCTTACTTTTTGGCCAAAATATGGTGTTTTGGGACACTCTTTAGTTTGTGCTAGAAAATGAAGAAATTTGAGGATGAACGATTTTTGGCCAAAATGGCAAGCCTATAGCCTTAATTTTTGGCCAAAATATTGTGTTTTTGGGCACTGTTTAATTTATGCTAGAAAATGGAGAAAGTTGAAGATGAACGGTTTTTGTCAAAAATGGCAAGCCTATAGAATTACTTTTTGGCCAAAATATGGTGATTTTGGGCACTCTTTAGTTTGTGCTAGACATTGTCGAAATTGGAAACTGGATGATTTTTGGCCAAAATAGCAAGCCTATAGCCTTACTTTTTGGCCAAAATATCGTGTCTTTGGGCACTATTTAGTTTGTGCTAGAAAATGAAGAAAATTCAAGATGAATGATTTTTGCCAAAAATGGCAAGCCTATAGCCTTACTTTTTGGCCAAAATATGGTGTTTTTGGACACTCTTTAGTTTGTGCTAGAAAATGAAGAAAGTTGAAGATGAACGATTTTTGGCAAAAATGGCAAGCCTATAGCCTTACTTTTTGGCCAAAATATGGTGTTTTTGGGCACTATTTAATTTGTACTAGAAAATGAAGAAAGCTGAAGATGAACGATTTTTGGCCAAAATGGCAAGCCTATAGGCTTACTTTTTGGCCAAAATATGGTGTTTTTGGGCACTCTTTAGTTTGTGCTAGAAAATGAAGAAAATTCAAGATGAACGATTCTTGGCCAAAATGGCAAGCCTATAGCCTTAATTTTTGGCCAAAATATAGTGTTTTTGGGCACTGTTTCGTTTGTGCTAGAAAATGGAGAAAGTTGAAGATGAACCTTTTTTGGCAAAAATGGCAAGCCTATAGCCTTACTTTTTGGCCAAAATATGGTGTTTTTGGGCACTATTTAGTTTGTGCTAGAAAATGAAGAAAATTCAAGATGAACGATTTTTGGCACAAGTGGCAAGCCTATAGCCTTACTTTTTGGCCATAATATGGTGTTTTTGGGCACTCTTTTGTTTGTGCTAGACATTGTCGAAATTGGAAACTGGACGATTTTTGGCAAAAATGGCAAGCCTATAGCCTTACTTTTTGGCCGAAATATGGTGATTTTGGGCACTGTTTAGTTTGTGCTAGAAAATGGAGAAAGTTGAAGATGAACGATTTTTGGCAAAAATGGCAAGCCTATAGCCTTTTTTTTTGCCCAAAATATGGTGTTTTTGCCACTTCTTATTTTGTGCTAGAAAATGAAGAAAGTTGAAGATGGACGATTTTTGGCCAAAATGGCAAGCCTATAGCCTTACTTTTTGGCCAAAATATGGTGTTTTTTGCCACTTTTTATTTTGTGCTAGAAAATGAAGAAAGTTGAAGATGGACGGTTTTTGGCCAAAATGGCAAGCCTATAGCCTTACTTTTTGGCCAAAATATGGTGTTTTTGGGCACTATTTAATTTGTACTAGAGAATGGAGAAAGTTGAAAATGAACCTTTTTTGGCAAAAATGGCAAGCCTATAGCCTTACTTTTTGGCCAAAATATGGTGTTTTTGGACACTCTTTAGTTTGTGCTAGACATTGTCGAAATTGGAAACTGGACGATTTTTGGCAAAAATGGCAAGCCTATAGCCTTACTTTTTGGCCAAAATATGGTGTTTTTTGCCACTTTTTATTTTGTGCTAGAAAATGAAGAAAGTTGAAGATGGACGATTTTTGGCAAAAATGGCAAGCCTATAGCCTTACTTTTTGGCCATAATATGGTGATTTTGGGCACTGTTTAGTTTGTGGTAGACATTATCGAATTTGGAAACTGGACGATTTTTGGCAAAAATGGCAAGCCTATAGCCTTACTTTTTGGCCAAAATATGGTGATTTTGGGCACTCTTTAGTTTGTGCTAGAAAATGAAGAAAATTGAAGATGAACGGTTTTTGGCAAAAATGGCAAGCCTATAGCCTTACTTTTTGGCCAAAATATGGTGTTTTGGGGCAATATTTACTATGTCCTAGAGAATGAAGAGAATTGAAGATGAACGATTTTTTGCCAAAATGGCAAGCCTATAGCCTTACTTTTTGGCCAAAATATGGTGTTTTTGGGCACTATTTAATTTGTACTAGAAAATGAAGAAAGTTGAAGATGAATGATTTTTGGCAAAAATGGCAAGCCTATAGCCTTACTTTTTGGCCAAAATATGGTGATTTTGGGCACTTTTTAGTTTGTGCTAGAAAATGAAGAAAATTGATAATGGACGATTTTTGGCCAAAATGGCAAGCATATAGCCTTACTTTTTGGCGAAAATATGGTGTTTTTGGGCACTATTTAGTTTGTGCTAGAATATGAAGAAAGTTGAAGATGAACGATTCTTGGCCAAAATGGCAAGCCTATAGCCTTACTTTTTGGCCAAAATATGGTGTTTTGGGCACTATTATTTAGTGCTAGAAAATGAAGAGAGCTGAAAATGGACGAGTTTTGCGAAAATGGCAAGCCTTACGTTTTGGTCAAATTTTTTTTGTTTTGAGGCAATCTTTTTATTTGTGTTGGGAGTTGGAGAAAGTTGAAAGTGGGCGATTTTTGGCAATCTTTTGAAATTATTGAAAATGAGAGTGTGTAAAATTTGACGAATTTCTGGTCGTATAGTAAAGCTTGCTTTTGGCCAAATTTTTTGGTAATTTTCGACAATCTTTTGAAAGAATTTATAATGAGACTGAATGAAATTTGAACAATTTCGGGTAAAATAGTTTGCCTATACCCTTGGTTTTTGTCAAAAACCTTACTATGTTGAACTGTTGACGATGGAATTTAAATGTTTGGAAATTTTGAAGAGAAACCGTTTTCTAGAAAATATTATGCTAACAGTCTTTCGTTTTTCTCTGAGCCAGACATGTTAAAGGACAGGAAAATTTGGAAATAGTTTTGAGATTTCATATTTTGAATTTGAAGGTGCTTGATAGGTCCCTTCTTGGATAAATCCATCTTTTGTTACTAAAGTGTAGAAAAATCCCCTTAGGTACAATTGATTCAATAGGCTTATTCATCAAGTGCCGCTCAATTTTATTCTATCTTGAAATAAATTCATAGCTTTGCCAGAGATAGAAACGAAGAAGCATTTCATCAACTCAAATTTTGTGAAATCAAAATTCAAAGTTAAGATGCAATACCCATTTTATTTTATTTGAATTCATGCTCTGAGGGAGATGTAGCAAGATCCAAGTCAGGCAGGAGCAGATTAAATCCATCCTTTCCAACCAAAAAATATGTGATGACGGAGCCTTTTCCCTGTCAAGAAATGACGATCGAGTTAAGCCATAGTTATCTATCTAGAGCATTTCAGTGCGTTCTTGCTATGAAGAAAGATCAAAGGAGAAGCCCTTAAAAATCCTTAATTAATGAAATTGAAAAAAGGTGTCCTTGAATTGCTTTTTTTCCACACGAGTCAAAGCTTAATTTCTTAGATAATTTTCCTTGTAGATAATATTTCTAGGTTTTGTAGTAGAAGATAAATTAATACCTTCATTGTAACAGGACCTCTTTCCTCCAAACGATATCCACCGAGATCCTCAAGAACAGCTTTGCAATACGGACTAACATGAATTCGCAGTGCTAGGCCACTAGATTCCATTCGGGAGGCAAAATTAACTGTATCACCAAACAGGCAATACCGTGGCATCGTGAGACCAACAACACCAGCAACACAACTGCCTGGAATTTCAATATTCGATCTTTCTAAATTTTGCAACTGAAATATGGAATGCAATTGAACTGCATTATCGTCGTCGGCGCTAACATCTACTCATCGATTTGTTGAGCCACCAACCGAATACAACCTTACTATTTAGTTAGAACTGCATATCACACACACACACACACACACACACACACACACACACACACACACACACACACATACACACACACACACACACACACACACACACACACACACACATACACACACACACACACACACACACACACACACACACACATGCACACACACATACGCATGCACACATACGCATGCACACACACGCACACACACATACGCATGCACACACACAAGCACACACAAAAACACACATACACTCGCAAACACACGCACACACACGCACACACACACACGTTTGGTTTTCTTTATTCACGAAGACCCAATAAGCATCAATAATAAAAATAGCCACTATGACAAATAGACTCTTTAATAAAAATCAAACGCAAAATTAGCTTCTACATAGGGATTTTCTGTTTTGAGGATACATCAACTTCGTAGGAATTTCTTCCAATTTCTTTTGAATGAGGAGATTTTGGTGCTCATTGAGATATACCAAAAATGAAAACATACCTGTGTGTATGCCGATTCGAAGTTGCAATTGGTATCCAGGTTTGTGATTGACTTTGAAGGACCTCATAGAATGGAGTAGATGCAAGGCCATCGTCGCAATCTCACCGGCATGCTTCTTCCCGTTCCTCTTTGGCAGCCCCGATACCACCATGTACGCATCACCAATTGTCTCTACCTAAAAGACAATTGCTATCATGTCAGTTCTATCATTGATTGACTGATTGCTTAGATGATTGATTCATCTTCTTTAGTGGGTTATGTTGGGGAAAGGCCGTGGTGGCCTATACAAAGCCCCAGCAAAGGAAGAAAGAAGTTGAAAGGCTAACAGTAGAGATAGGTCAGATCAAGTTTATCGATATTAGATTTGGAAGATGCCAAGTTGTAAGATTCAGGAAACAAGGAAAAAGGCAAGACGTTCCATAAATTGCCCGTTCTTGGGATAAATGACGATTTTTTGGATAGAGTTCGTGGATTGGGAAGCGAAACTTGGAAAGGGTGTGAGTCATTAGAGCTTCTTTTCATTATTTTGCCAATCTGTTGATAGATAGAATGTTTGCTTGAATGCTTGATTCGATGATCGATTGATTAACTGAAGGATTGATTCGTCAATTTATTGAGGATTGCACCATGGTATGTTCACATAGTTTGTCATTGAACAAGTGTTCGACCAATAATTTGATTCGTTCCTTGGCAGATTATTCAGCTGATTTGTCCTTTGATTATTTGAACATTACATTGATTCAATGCTTTATAATCGATTGATGGATTAATTGACTCATCTCACCCGAAAATTGCCCCTTATAACAGGAACCCGGTCGGTTGGTCGGTTGGTCGGTTGGTCGGTTGGTCGGTTGGTCGGTTGGTCGGTTGGTCTGGTTGGTTGGTCTGGTCGGTTGGTCGTTTGGTCAGTCTGTCGGAGTGACCAAATGTCGGTGTCAGCAAGGGAGTCAAATCAGTTTTATTTGCACTGGGTGAGGGAAGCTCTTTTTGCTGGGGTGGAGTGTCACATACAACATTCGTTCCTAGACCATCAATCGTACAGGGTTTAACCGAAACTATACTAATCTTGGGCTAAGTGTGTCAAAAAGATATGGAGAATGGAGCCTAGGTATTTCTTGCAATTATTATTATTATCATCACTAATATTATTAATTTTTTATAAAAGCAATCCCTTCAGCTACATCAAAATACCAAAATGGATACAAAGTTATGTACGTAATCAATGAATTTAGGAATATAAACACATCACGTAAGTGCTCTACTTCCATGGGAATCATATTTTCAGAAGAGAACAGAAAAATGAGTTTTCAGACATTCTTTTGGATTTCTTAGATTGAATAGCCAACTAGTGAAAATCTGTCGTATTATACATTGTCAAATTTCTCAGTACATGCAGTACATAATATTCTGTTATCCCTCAAGGACTTGTATGTTAACGATGAATTCCCAATAGTTTTCCCACGAAGCTAGTGATGATGAAAGACAGTCCACTTTCGGACATGGTCCAGGGTCTGCCGATCTCAGTTTTGGTAGACATTACATCTGCCATTTTCAGCACCTCCACATTTGGTGTAAAGTTTTGCCAGTTGATCTGTAGGATTGATGAAAGGCTTCCAGCTTTCGGATGTGTTATTGGTATGGAGTTCAGGTCTCCGCTGGGTATAGTAGCGTGGTTAGTACCACTGCACCGTAGGCACTGATTTTGGTGGTTAGTTTCAGGTCGTGACTGCTCCAGGCTCTGGAGTGCAGTCTTCCAAAAGAGCTGCTGGCTTTTGCAATGCGACTGTCAATCAAGTTGGCTGTCGTTTCGCAGCTTGCTGCCCAAGTAAGTGAAGACTGAGGCCACTTTGAGGGATTGTCCTGCTACTGTGACCTTTGGCTCCACATAAGGGTTGTCTAGTGCAGGCAGGTTGATACACGACTTCCGTTTTTGCAACACTGATAGCTATACCAAAGCCCGTGAAGCTCTTGCAAAGTTGTCAAGCAGTAGCTGAAGGTCCTCCTCCACAGTAATCCGCATAGAGTAGTTCGCGGATCAAGTCAACGTTAGTTTTAGTCTTGGCACGCATTCAGTTCAGGTTGAAGATCGAGCTGTCAGCTCTATACCTAATGGAGATTCCCTCATCGCATCCTCTTAGTGCCTCTTGCAGCATGGCGTCAAAGTAGACAATGAACAGTGTAGGAGCGGTGGTACATCCTTGTTTAGCACCTGTTGTAATTGGAAAGCTTTCTGTGATCGCTCCATTCACCTTGACGGTAAAAGTATGAAAAACAAGCTTTTCCAACTCACCTTGTAAACATCGAAATTCTGAATGATTTTGTCGAAATTGCTATAAAGATCGTTTAATAGCTGTACAACTTGCATGGGAGTGCTATTCGCTGCTAGAACAGTGAAGCCAACAATATCGCTAAAGAATATCGTCACTTGAGCAAAATGCTCAGCAGGAACTGGCTTGCCAACTTTCAAATCGTTCGCCACCGAACTAGGAGATGAAGCAAATGTCATGTCAGACTTAGCATTCAGGGGAGAAATGCTGGAAATGAGAGTGATAGGCTGCTACGGCTATAGAGAAGGTAACTAAGGACCGCGGAATCGAAAATTCTGAGACAGTGGTGGCAGTAGATCACATTCAATGGGGAGTGGCAGGAAGTAAGCAAGTCGAAATGCCTTTGATCATTTGGCAGTAAGAAACAACCCATAAAGAGATAAGAAAAGTGTCATTTTCAGAAGGACAATAACTTTCCATTAATCTTTAAGGGAGGAAATCAACGCTGTAAAAGCTTCGATAAACAATTGCTGAAAGAAAAAGATTTTAGGCTGTAAATCAAGCAGTCACAGTAGTTATCAAACATTTTACCAGTACTGCATTATATGAAACTTGCAGCAGGATGCAAGAAGCAATTTTGAAAGTCTCTAGCGAGATACTTTGAGTCGCAAAAAAATACGACGGGAAAGACAACCAGGCTCAACAAAATTTTCTCTCTGGACCATGATTAATGGAAAAGACGATTGTAGTGACAACCATGGGAAATCTACCCTAGTATCCCCTCTCTGAGGCAACGCTACTGCTCAAGAGAGAGTGACCAAGTGCCTCATAAGAGGACTTAGCTACAAGATCTTGAATGTAAATATCGGCTTATGGCAGCATCAATACTCTTATATTGAATTTAGATAACAAAAAGATCAATGCAAATGCGATGGGGGTAGATTTTTCATCATATTGACAAAAATAATTTTGCATCTCGCAATTTCACTTGAATTGGCCGAAGAGTAAGAAATCTCTTACGGTGGAAGCATCTTTTCGAGAAGTTTATCAGTTTTCATTTTCTCCTCCTCAAGCTGCCTTGTTCTGTCTCTGACAAGATCTTCAAGACGGTTGGTGTACTTCTCCATCATTGTTAACATTTGGTCAACAAGATTAGTAGAGTTTCTGCAAACGAATAGCAAGACATTCTAGTTCTGGCAGGAATATGATAGACTAGATCATCTCAATTAATCTTTCAATAAAAAGGTATCAGTCGAAAGGGATAAAACTTCCAGTGATCCATTTGCTTATCGAAATCAAATTTGCACTCTGTTAATTCAAAGCCAACAATCATGGCGAGAAAATTGGAAAGATTTACGTCTTTAACTCGTCTGTGTATGAGCATAAAAAATGGTGATCAAAAAGTTAAAGAGAAACAATTTATGGACGCTCAAACAAGTAAGAAGAGAAGCGAAATCGTTTAGAAATTACTTGGGGCCTAGCGCTCTGAGAGCTTTAAAGACATCTTTAAAATTTGGCCGCTGATCTGCAAATTCATCCCAACATTTCACCATGAGTTTCATAAATCCAGTTGGGACGTTACAATCGAGTGGTAATGCAGGTCTATAGGCGGGCAGCGTTCTCAGTTCAACCTTACCAATTATTTCTGAAAGAGAAAAATCACTTAATTGACCAGAAATCGTCTGATATGTGAAGTGGAATTATCTGCAAACAAAAAATGAGTCATCTAACAGCTATAAAATACGTTAAAAAGATGGACAGAACAATCAAGGAATCAATCGACCAATGAATCATTGAATCTGTCAGTTAACGAATCAATCACTGTGCCAATAAATAAATGAATGGAATGAATGAAAGAATGAAAGAATGAAAGAATGAATAAAACAATCCAGCAATTAGCCAATCAATTATTCTATCATTCAATCAATCAAAGCAGAAATGAATCGATGTATTTAAAGCATCACTTGATCATTAGACCGATGATTCATTCAATGCATCAATCACTTAATGAATTGACAAAGCTAGAAAATGGCATTAAGAATGAATCTTTATCCTTCATTCAGTGAATGAATGAACGAACAAACAACGGAATGAATGAATAAACGAATTCCTGAATTGATCAATGGGTTAATCAATCAACTAATAAATCACTTTTGATTGACCCAATAATTCTGGAGTATCACTTTTGATTGAATCAATATTTCTAGAGTATCACTGACGATCGTGAATAAGTCGATGAGCAACTGTTTGTATTACCTGATGGAGCAAGACCACTGTCTTCGTAAGGGTCAGACCTTGAAGCGATTTCCTTCATTATGATCCCAAAGCTGTAGACGTCGCCATCTTTCGTCCGTTGCGCATTACAACGTGCACCTAGGAACTCTGGCGCAGTCCAAATCAGAGCTAAAATATGAAACTTAACCATGCATAAATTGCGCTGTATACTTTTACTGTGACATTACATGAGTTTATGTTAACAACATTAAGAGAGAGCATTTCTTATCATTTCAAAGAACATTAATCTAAAGAACGACTTGCGAAGGCAGTAAAATTTTGTTGGATATTAACCCAATCTGATTGAAAATTTTTTCTTCAATTTTTTATGTATAACTTATCGATAAAAACATTTTGCATGTGCAAGGTAACCCAGCATAAAAAGAAGATCATTTAGCTATCATTTTCACAGTAATTTTAGTATGATTGATGGAATAGGACAAGCGTATCCTCTGTAAGTCGTGAAAAGTGACTAAAAAGATGCACTGTTAACAGGGCAGGCATTTGATCCTAAAGAGCCCAAGACGGCTAATCTCAAAGGCTCGAGTCTTCAGTAGTCAAGTGAGAAAAAGAGAAGATTAGAGTTTGTCGAAGGACAAAGAAAATGATCAAGAAGAGTTGGGAAGGTTGTGCGAAAGATAAGTCGCCTGCTGCAGGCCCTGAAAGTCACCAGGCCCCAGTCAGAGCACTTTGTTGAGGAAAAGTTAAAGTGACTTGATCATACGTGACAGTTCAGACTGGGATCAAGCATTTCAAGGGTTTTATTAAGAAACAGTAGTTACAAGAATAAACCAGGTCTCGATCGAAACGTAAAATTTTTTGGTTTGTTGGGTGGGTCCTTTTTCGACTCATTTTACTCCTAGCTTCACGACAGCTACTCGTTTGCTGTTGGGTAAACAGAAGGGTTTGAGCGCGTGAAACTCATGAAAGTAGAAATATGCTTCAAACACTGTGACAAGATCACATGAATTAATGGGCAAAATCACAATAAAGAAGACATTTGAGGTAACATCTTTTATACGATTTACTATTGAAACTAATATGGTCAACAATAAACAAAACGGCAAAGAGTGTTTGCTATCAGTTTTTTGGAACGTTACCTTACGCTGTCTAAATGATGCTAACTGATAACCCCTAGTTAAAGCTTCACGAAAACATCATCTCGAATAAAAATGAACATTACCTCTCATATCATCAAATTCAGTTTTTGACTTACTGTCATTCTTATCAAGAAGACAGAAGTATCCAAAATCGCTGACTTTCACAACCCATCTACTGTCAACAAGGCAATTGGATGACTTTAGGTTACCATGAACTCCAAATGTCTTGTGAATTTCTACCATGGCCTAGAAATAGTGTAGGAAGCAGTCTCTAGGATAGAAAAATTGCCAGTAGTAAGAACAAACAAATGAACTGCATAGAATATGCGATTTCGAGCGTAGCAGAAACCCGAGAGAGGGCTCTCAGTCTTTATAGGAAAGTGGAATTCATGAGATGGTTTCCCGTTGCCTTCCTCGTCAATGGCGTTTTAATAGTAGCACATGGAGGAATCGAACTGGTAACGCCTGTGTTGTGAGTCCGCATGCTTAACTTCTACACTTCTGCATCAATATATTTAAAGCAAATACGAGGCCCAATTCGGCAATAGGATTTGCCAAGCTTCTTATCAATGATAAACGCGATATAGTTTACTGCTTTGATATGCAAGAAAATGCCTTCATACCTTTACGATGTCTATAGCAAATGAGAATTTAAACATCCAATCTATATCATGATCATCATTTTGAAGTACATCCTGCGCAAGAACGTGAAATTTGATTAAACAACAATCGAAGAAATGTTTCAAAAACACTTTAGCCTACGAAATTCAGTAACTTTATGCACCTTTTTCTCTCATCTAATTCAATCATTCATTCATTTCTTCGTTGGTTCATTTATTCATTGATTCTGAGCTTTGTCTTTTTTGACGCAGTCATGCTTCTGTTTATCGATTTGTTATCTCCTTTAATAATTGCGTTAAAGATTAATTCTCTCATCGACAAATTTACAGATTGGTTGATTGCTTGGTTGCTTTATCGTTAGACTGATGCATCGATGGATTGATTCACTTACTGATTGAATAGAAAATTAATTGAAAAACTGTTTGATCAACTTAATCGTTGATAGATTGATCGACTAATTTTGATTAATCAATTATTTGACTGAGGAACTAGTTAATTAACAGGTAAATCTCTAGATTGATGAGCTGGTGGGCTGTTGCATTGGTTCACTGATTAGATGATGAAATTGACCAACTAGTTGATCATTTGATTCGGGAAATGGTGCACTGATGAATTGCTGAATGAATTAACGAATTCCTGCCTGTAAGCTTCCTTTGATGCAATGTTGCCATAAAATCCAAAGCTCTCCATGCCATAGGCCTGCGCCAATGAACACATTGACATTCGTATGATGAAGCATTTTAATCTGCAAAAAGGCAAGCAGTAACAAACTGAGTAGTACAAAAGCAAGCAATGATGTGAACTGCATAATGGCATTAATAATGACATGGCACGGTCAAAAAAGTCAAAAAAGCGTGATGACAATCTCTACCCAAGAGCGAGAAAAGAATTTTATGCAACATTACATGAGGCTTATTAACAACATAATGATAGGAAGAATAGAGTAAAAAATAAGAAAATCGCGTTGGTTTTAGGTGACAAACCTTTTTTAACTCTATCAGTCTTTCTTTTGTGAACAGGGCATGGTATGAGGAGGAGTTTTGAAATTTTTTGATGTGCACTCTGCCTGTTTTGTACAAAACCACCGAATGGATGTTGGGGGTGAAATCCTCTGAGCCGATGCTTAGTCTTGCGAAAAAATTCTGTCAAAAGAGAAATTGAGCAGACATGACGTAATTGATACACAATTCAAAAAAGCCAAACAAACATGATCTCAGAAAAAGACAACTATGCATCGACGAACTGCATTCAATTTTTGTTTCCTTTTTTGTCCTTCTCTGTATAAATGAAGTGTTAAGATAAACGTTTACTTGATTCAAAGTATTTTCAAAGTGCGATTAAATAAATCCATTCCCTGTACACCTCTTGCAGTCCCATTAGATCACACAGAGGAATTAGGACATAGCGGCGCTGGTACGAAATGAATAGGAGAAGCAAGCCCCATCCCAACCCCAATGTAAACATCGTTTAATGCGCTTAAATCTGCGAGGAAAGGGAGAAGTTTACTGAATTTCTTGAACAAACTTTGAGGAGTTTTAATAGCTTTGCTTGTAGAAGATGGAGCATTGATTTCTATATCATTTGTTATGTTCTATCATAATTCTCCACTAATGATGAACTCAGATTTTTTCCTGTATCTCTATCCTTTTTCCCAAAGAAATATCCGGCCGGTGTCCCTGTTACGAAGCATAGAGCGTGTTGATGCCAAGGCATTTCATATCAAATGTTTAGCTCGTTTCTGAATCACAAGAACCATGCACTGAATTCATATTCTTGAACGGGACGAATATTTACGATTCAAAGGTCCATCCCCACACCGTTTGGTGAATAATGCAGCGCCCATCTCCGTTTCTTTATCTTTTGCAGCCCTCAGCTGTAAAGGCACAGCAAATGCTACAATTTTAGGTCAAGAAACTGGCAGTATTATGAGCTCAGTGATAAAGAATTGCTAACACTAGTTACTCACCGACCTACAAGAGGCTTTGCTATAAAGAGAGCTTTGTGCTTTATTGAACGAGATAGAATCGCAATCAACAATCAACTCTTTTTCGAGTACGACCAATTCGTACTTGCGTTTTCTGAAAATAAATTAAAGCAACGTTGTAAACCATATCACATTTGAATACATGTTCTGTGTAACTTATCTTCGATATTGCAATCGACAGGGGAAACACGAAACGGCTACTAGAAGATCATTTCATTCGACACTCATCAGAGATTAAAACGTCGAGAATGGCCAAAGTGATAATGATCTAATGGTCCTAATTTTGATGATTATCGATCACGGCTACAATGCAGTCAGCGATTGTGAAATCAACGATCAGAGCTGGAAAGTTGGCAGAGGCGATAGCTACCTACTTACTTGTATTTGAAATAGATCAACACCGCAATGAGAATGACCACAAACGGCGCCGGTATCGCTGCAGCGTAAGCATATGGCACGGATGTCGATGCTAAAGACAAGGAATCACTTGAATCAATAAAATGATAAGAAATCCAATCATGGCTACCAGATGAATTGAAATGATGAAGTTTTAAAGTGACTCAGACAATGAATCTGCTATATAAGATCCTTGGCACATATATGCTAGTGAGTAATCGTTTTGTAAAGTCTTGTATGGCTAACGTGACTTGATGTGGCTTGGGAATCACACCAGCATATTATATTTCATATTGAGTTGACCCTTTCAGTTTTACTATAGTATGAATGGAGTGCGTTTAATGACAAATAACAAAGCATGATACTAAGAGATGGGGAAAAGAACTAAAAATATCATGAAAATTGTTGCGTTTCGACAAGCCTTTAGTAGCTGTCGGTTTTTCTAGAGCCATACTTTCATACAAGAGAGTTTCATTTTGATAGAAGAAGAAATTTCTTTAGTTCGTCGAGTTGCAAAGAGGTCAAGAGGAGAGGGAAGTGATGTTAAATGTATCGATCTTGGATTTCAAAGACAAAAAGTGTGCGACTTTGGAGAAAAGTGGAAGGCAAAAATTTCCATAGACTGCGACTTCTGTAACTTACTTTTCGGGCAAAAGTTTCCATCAAATCCACAGACAGGTACATCTCGAGGCGGGATGGCACTGCCACCTGGAAATAGGAACCTTCCGTTCAGCCTTAGAGTGGAGTTAGCTATAGGATCGAAGTGCTGCATGGCGATGAACTTGCCGTTTTGTACGTTGTCTACAATGAATAGAGGCACACGATCTCCGTTTTCATCGAAAGTAACTCGTCCAGTTATTCCTAAAAGAAGAGAGGTAGCAATTAACGAAATGGAGCAAAAGACAAGGTTTTGCGTTAGGCTGATTCTTTCAGTCCAAATACGGTAATGGATGTAATGAGCACGTGCATTAATAGATACATATATAGAAGACATGGTTTGAATGCTAGAGTACATATCAATTGTGCTGAAAGGCCTAGATTCGAGCCGAAATCATACCCAACTCTCGATGTCCCCTGCGTTTGCACCCAGCAGTAAATGGGCAAGAAAGATAAACGTTGAGTGTAACATTCGATACAATTGTCACGGAGCATTTTCTCAGCGTTAGACTGTCCTGAGCAACGGAATCGCTATCGAAGGATTGGTGGCTCGTTTTTCACGAAACTTCACCCCTGGCTTCATGCTGGGTACCGATCTTCTGCTGGGTTAATTAAATGGATTGATTGATTGCATCCCAAAAATGACATTCACATAGCTCGAAATCTGCACATTACAAATGCACTCTAGCCACGATACCAATTACCAATATAATGCCAGCTACCCATGTAGGCTCGCAAATCCATATGGCCGCTGGAATAGAACATGAAGGGGGGCGGTGAGGTCCATACCGTAACTATTAACTCTTAGCTCCCTTGGGCTATTACCAACCACATCATTCTCTTGTGAAAATCGGACAAAAAGATTCCTAGGCCGGTGACGTTGTCATGTTGCCATTCCTTTGTGCATGTTTCTTTGAATAAGTCTAATTAGAGACGCATTCATCAGAATGCTTACAAACAATGCCCTTCTATTATCCTGATGCTTTGACATTTTTATGTATATAACCGTTCGTTCGCTTTGCTGAGTAGTTAAAGAAAAACAGGACAATTAAAGGACGTATGCTAACTAGGACATTTATACATATGCTAACCAGGACAATTTTATGCACGTGCAAACCAGGATACAGTTGAAAGAAACTTCAGAGAGACACCAATAGTAGCTCTAGCTTGTTGTTAGTGCATTCTTAATCTCAATTTTTATTGCTATTATTTTACTTCATAGTCTGTAACCTATATTCATTTTGATGTATTTATCTATTTCTTAGATCGAATAAAATCACTCTAGCAATTTAATCTTATTTGATTTTGCTGTAATTGTCCATTCCTTAGATCGAATAAAATCACTCTAGCAATTTAACCTTATTTGATTTTGCTGTAATTGTCCATTCCTTAGATCGAATAAAATCCCTTCAAAGTTTATACGATTCGACTGTTGATCTGAACCCTGCCTGAAAGAACTAGTAAGACCTGATACGAAGGAGAAGGCATAAAAAAAGATGACGTCATTTAGGCAATTTCATTGATCATACCGGTGAATGACGTTTTGAACATCATGTTCGTCACAGCTGTATTATTATTCCAATTGTTGCCGTTAGCCATCGATGCATTTAATGCATGTGTATAATGCAGCACTGCATCGTATAGGTATGCTGCTGATGATAATACCTGTCAAGGAGATCTTGAAATAACGCATTTTTGCTTGTTTTTTTGTTACTCTATACTTCGTGATTGAAATATTTTTATTTCCTCGCTTTGCGTTAGGGCGTCGCCCTATTGGCAAAGGTGGCGAGGGAAGGAACTTTGACTTTTTGACTCGCAATCGGTATCGTCAATGCTTGATGCTCTAATGTATTTGGTATGTCTCTGCAGTTTCTTGCTTTCCTGTTGCTTTGCTTCTGGCTGCTTGGCGTGAAGCAAAATTATGCTATATTTTGAACAACTTTGTAAAATGGAATCAATTGTAAATCAAAAATCGATTAAACAACAGCAAATATTTCTGGAATGGAGCATACTTGGAAAGAATCATGCAAACGAAAGTTCCAAGAAGAAATTCCCTCATTGGTAAAAGAAGATAATTAAAAAAATTGCTGCCTGATTATGCAAACAAATATTGCAGCAGAATATTAATTTGCAGAAATTATGCGAAGCAAAAATGAAGATGAAAGCAGGAAAGGAAACGTACAGTTTTTGTAGTGTTAATATTGAATGGGGGTTGCGCCATTCTTCGAGTCACTTCTTCGTTGAATCCGTCATATTTCTTTTCTCTCATATTAACTTTGTAAACTTTAAAACTAATCAAACCATTTAGTACGTTGACCACAGGTCGAAATCCATTTGTCCAGCTCTCTCCGTCCCAATTGCTTGACACTTCCAAATCGATTGCAAGAAACACAAAATCGCCGTTGTGCATACCAAGCCTCTTTGCAGCCATTGCTAGCACCGTCGCGTCACGACTATAGCATATCAGAAGTATAACTGATAAACAAAAGAGATAAGAAAAATTATAGCAAGTAAAGAATGAAATTTAGGATTAGATATTAGATGAAAAAGACTTGCAATATAGTGACTTGTACTCTAGCCTGTGGACTTTGCCTCTTATAGCAAATTTGACCCTAACCCTTATTCTAACCTTTGTTTCCGACCCCTAAGAATAACGTTAAGCCATTGTCCTTAAAGTTAAAGTAATCTTGATCCTCAACTCCATTCCCAACCTTCAAAATTACCTCATACAGTAAAATCTCAGCCATCACCCTAACTTCAACCAAAACGCTCTTAACTGCGTCACATACTCGATTTCGAGCGTAGCAGAAACCAGAGACAGGGCTTTGAGTTTTTGCTAGGAGAGTTGAATTTATGAGGTGGTTTCCCCTTGCCTTTCCCATCAATGGCGATTTAAATGTGATACGTGCATCATTCAAACAAACAACCTTTATGTTAAAGACCCTTACGTTACCTAATCACTGCACCACGGTACCATAGAATCCTCTTTTTAACCTTAAATCTTAATCCATTTTCTTAACACTTGCCACAGCCATAACTACTTTTAGATATTGCGCCATCCTGTACCCCAATCATTAACCTACCCATCTCTTACTGAATTATAGTCATGTCGAGTCGATGGATATCAACATGTTCGCTATTGATCTAGGACGTTTTCCCCCTTGTTTTCCATCTGTTCTCCAATCATGCCCATTTTACATAGTTGGGTAGCAATGGTCAAGATAAAACCTACTGCAATAATCATTAATTGCACCCAGATTCAAGCTTGACTTTAACCCCGACTAGGGAGATGATTAAGCCTTCTGTGATTCCAGGCGTATGAATAACGAGGCTGAATCAAACAAATGGGAGTACCAAAGACACTACTCGGCAACCAAAGCTCTAAGTGCTTGAAATCTGCACTTGGTTGGCATGTTAAGTAGAAATAGTATATGTCAAAAAACCTACCCCTACAAAATGGTCGAAGTTTCCTCATCACATCCATCGCATCATAGTTTTCCTGGTAGAATCTTTCAATGCGACCGATTTTTATGCTTCTCTTTGTAAAAACAGAGGCTATTTCCTCCGCAAGTGGTGTGAATACCGAGTCTATATCCTCCGCAAAGCAGCAGTACTTCCAGTTGAAATCGTCCATTATCGAAGCGATGGCAAGGGAAGTAGAACGTTTGCTACCCCTAGCAAAGGGTTTCGTTCTGAACAAATTCGGGTACAGTTTAGTATTAGATAATGTTGTTGTCGAGCAACCATAGGACACCATTGGAATATTGTAAGCAGCAGCAACGAAGCCGGCATTTTGGCAAGATTTTGAGCAAGCAGGGCCTATGAAGACGCTCACGTTCCGCTGCATAAGATTTACAGCGGCTGCGACTCCGCCAGATTCACTGCAAGCTGTGTCATGAACAAAATAGTCCAAGTCATGGCTTTGCAGGAGGGTGGTGTTTTTGTTGATGTAGTCGACAGCTATTGCCACCGCAGAGGCGAACCTTGGTGCCCTGTCCCAAGAGCCAGTAAATGGTGCTAGCAATCCCACTGTTATCTTGGCCTTGCTGTGGCTAGTATTGAAGTAGACAAATAGAGATCCAAGCAGCAGATAGAATCGGAATGAATGCATGTTCTATTTAGCTTGGTTGAATCTGTTGTGAGAAGAAAACACAGAATGAGGGCAAAGAAAATTAGGTGTGACTGAGATCTTGGCAGTTGTTCTCCTGACATCGACTGAACTGCAATACATCAGACCTTGACCATCAAAAAACATGAGAGCAGTATTAATGATAATAATAATAAAGATGATACTGATGATGATGATGATGATGACGATGACGATGATGATGATGATGATGAGAATAATGATGCTTAACTCAACAAGTATGTGATATCAATTTAATGTCAGACAAGAACCACTGGGGAGGTGCATCAAGTGCATGCCAAGTGACGGCTACAAGCCTGTAGATGGACGGCAATCCGCACAGGAAAACTCACTTAAAAGGATAAACTAAATAAGCTAATAATAGTTTGAATGATAAACGACAACTCAGCATACGTTCCCAATAACATTGTCAAAACGTTCGTTATACCAGCAATTTTTTTTAATCCAAAGTCAAGTGATTTTTTAATATTTTGACGAAACCCAAAACATTTTACTGCCTGCATAGTTATCAGTGATGTTTCAATATTTTGACGAAACCCAAAACATTTTACTGCCTGGATAGTTATCAGTAATGTTTTAATGTTTTGAGGAAACCCAAAACATTTTACTGCCTGCATAGTTATCAGTAATGTTTCAATATTTTGAAGAAGCCGAAGACATTTTACCGCCTGATATCCATGTTTATGTAAGAATGTATGTATCTATTGTCGTAAACGAGGGGTTTCGTCTAAGCTTTCTTCTTGGCCTTAACTGGCTTTATTTAGCTATTTAGCAAGCCAACTGTAGATAGATATGTAGCAATGATTGTAGTAATAATAATGATTATCATTCTTTCAAACTTCATTTTGATATATATCAACCAAACAGACAATTGCAAACATTTCTAATGCTATATGGTTTTTTTTCGACTGGCCTAAGTAGAGGTGCTTCTGAAATGCAGGGAAAGGTACATGATTTACCAAAAAGAGCTAAGGGATGGAAGAAGGATGTCTGCATGGAAGTAGGTCCCAGTTACTCCAAGGTCTTTTACACATGCATATTTGAAATGCAAAAACACTCCTTCCGTGTAACAGGCAGTGTAAAAATGGCCGTTTCTACGTAATACTAATGACAATTCAAACGGAAAAAGAAACAAAAGAAAGAAGGAAAAGCATAGCGGGAAAATTGTTCAAAGCTCCCCCATCAAAGCAGGGTCTGTCCAATCCTTGTTCCATCGGCAAAATATATAATTCGTTCATTGTATATAAATTCCCATAATTTTCGAACTTAGGCGATTCCTTAAATTGTATTGAGTGTTGAGATCGTTTAGCATAGCAAGTAAAGAGTCGTAAGGTTTGTCCAAGGCTCCTATTGCACTCATTGAAGCATCGACGAATGCGACTTCCATGTCAGTAGATTGTAAAACGTAGATTAAGGGCATATACTTTTCAGACTTGCGACTGCTGTAGATTGTTTCAAAACCGACTGTTAATTCTAGCCTATTGAGGGTCTCTTTGTCCTACCCAACAAGATCAGGTCTGGTCTTAAGTTTTCACCTGAAATCAAACTTGGCGATGGAAATGCAAGAAGGTATGCGTCAAAATGAAAATAGGAGGAACAATTATGATAATAGCAATAATAGTAATAGCAGTGGTAACTTTGATATCTGTCATAATTATGGTAAGCTATATGGGCATTGTTTATAGCCTAGGTCAACTCCAAACTCTTTCCCACAGTGCTAAGCAAGAAAGGTATGATGACAAAGTGAGAAAGCGGAAGTAAATGGCAAACTCAAGAGAGCTTGGTGAAAATACTGCTAGAATGACAACATCGAGAGAAGCTTCGACGGTTAAGGCGTAGAAGGACGAAGACAGAGAATATGAGCGCTTGGGGAAGGCTGATTAAAGACTATGACTGCATCTCTATGGGGCAAGCAGGAGATGATGATGATGATGATGATGATGATGGTGATAATGATAATGATGATGATGATGATGATGATGATGATGATGATGATGATGATGATGATGATGATGATGATGATGATGAAGGTGATAATGATGATGATGATGATGATGATGATGATGATGATGATGATGATGGTGATAATGATAATGATGATGATGATGATGATGATGATGATGATGATGATGATGATGATGATGATGGTTATGATGATGATGGTGATGATGATAACTATGATGATGATAGTGATGATGATGGTGATGATGATGATGATGGTGGTGATAATGATGATGATGATGAAGGTGATGATCATGATGATCATGATGATGATGAGGGTGATGATGATGATGATGATGATGGTGATGATGATGGTGATGGTGATGATCATGATGATGGCGGTGGTGGTGATGGTGGTGATAATGATGATGATTATGATATGGTGAGTCGGCCGGGTATCGAGTCATGACCCCGATTACAGCCCCTGACATACCGTATTAAAAATGACCAATAGGTAATGGATATGGAATTGCTTTTACATTTCAGTCCATAAATAAATTTCAGCGAATTTGTGATTGAAATTATAAATGGTTCTGCAGTGTACTTTTTAAGCGTGCGTAGTCAACTTGTGGGTTGTGAAATTGAATCATGTATGATTCACCATGCAAAACACTACCAATTAACTCTCGTCTCTGTTAATCTTAAAAACCAGGCAAGCGATGGAAGATTTTTCACGGTAGACGTTCATTCATTATGTTAGTGAGCTGCTGAAAAGAAATATCTGGTCACGACAACGATCTTCACCATTCGACAAATTTTCCTCATAATGCAGACTTAATGATAGAAAGGGGGAGATGATAACTGCATTAAAAGAGGTGTCTTTAAGATTAATGGATTTTTGATCATGATAAGCTGGTGGTTGGCTGTTACAGCAATTCATTTGCATTCAACAGAAGGTGCGCCAATGAGTTCTCTATCTTTTTCATTTATTCATCATTTGTTTCTAACTTATCCCAGCTGCGCCGGGGTCGCTCTTGATGCAATTCTTCGCTTCCAGCCTGCGCGATATTGTGCCACCTCCGGTGTTAGGCCAAACTCGTCCATGTCGATCTTCACACAGTCGATCCAACGCTTCTTCGGTCTACCCCTTTTCCGTTTGCCAGCCACTTCAAAATCCTCCACTTTCTGCAATAGGTGCTCACCTTCTCGCCTTTATTTCTATTGCATACTATTATTTTGCTGAGTGCATTGTATTGCTCACCGGGTCACCCCAGTCACCTAAGGAAAGCAGAGGTCTGAGAACCCCGAACGTCATTCGAAGATCAGTACTCATATGGACAGAGTCTTGCATAAAGTATGAGCCGTACTTTTCAATGCTGTTTTTTGGATTTCCAGTAGCTGTGGTTGTTCTGGGATCCTGCCAAGGTAATTTTTACAGCCATTTTTGCCATACCCAGGGCGCCCACAATTATCGATACAGTAATTGCTTTAAAGTTTCACTATAAATACCTGTAATTAGACCATCCGAATTAAAAACATATGTTATTAGAGAGATGTGTGATTGTATGCTTAATTGGTTTATCAAAATGAAGCTTTAAAAAATTATTATTATTAAGTGGGCAAATAAGAGGTTAGATAGCTTAAGAATTTATCTTTATTAAAAATTGTGATTGTTAGCAATTTTCTATATTGAAGAGCGTGGAGATCAAAGCGAGTGGTCGGGTAGAGCATTGTAAAGTGTCATTCACAGAACAAGGGTCCAAGCAATGGACTCAAAAGGACAACAATTCAAGTGCACTCGATGTATTAAGGGACAATCGCATGCATAGAGCTCCAGTTTCGAACATATTTTCTTACAATAAGAAATAGGCAGATATCGACCGAGATGACATTATGCGCTGAAAGTGGACTGGAGTGGAATGGCCTAATACCAGTATCAGTCGAGCATCAATTAAGTCTAACCCAATTTCATTAGCGTTAGGCAAGGAGGAGAATTCTTTCAGCTATCTTGAATAGAAGCAATTTTGTCTCGACATGTCAACCAGAAGCTCAACTCATTCACACTCTTTCCAAGTTTCACTCCCTAATCCACGAACTTTATCCCACAAATCATCATGCATCCCTAGAACATGCAATTGATGGAATGTATTGCCTTCCTCTTGCTTTCCTGAACCTCACAAATTGTCATTCTTTAAATCTAAGATATCTCTCTCCTATTAGCCTTTCGCTTTCTTCTTTCTTCTTTTGTTGAGGCTTTGTATAGGCAACCCTGCCCTTTCCTCAACATAACTCACCAAAAAATAAAAAAACACGAAGAAAGTGGTGAAGGTGTTAATTTCTCTGCTTGTCCAAGTGTTAAGAGTGTTCGGCAAGAGTCGAACCCTGCTGTTCATATGCTCGATCAGTGAAGATTGGTATTGAACACGAAACCTGGATATTCCAAGGCATGGGAACTAACTAACAATAGAGCCAACAGCTCGTTTCTATAGTTACTGATGTGTACGTATGAAAATAAGTCAGTGGCATGTTTACGATAACCAAAGTGGTTGAGATCTTCATATTTGCTATAAAATTAAATCAGAGTTTCTGCAACAGGCAATCAGAAACAGTAAGAAAGCCAATCAATCGACCCATTCCGGACTACTTACCTAGAGAAGGTTTCTCAAGCTAACAAGACAGCATACAGTTAGCTGGTTCGACAATTAAGCAGTCCACAAGCACCATCAACAACTCGAGAAGCTGAATTAAAATGAGTTTATAATCAATTCACTGCGTACTCCTGCACTTCCCGTGTTTTCTCTCTGTAAATAATTCAACCCGTCTCATTTTAGACGCTGCGACAAAGTCAGACAACGACGGCATAATTGTCACGTTGCAACAGTTCCGTCATCTGAGTTCCTTGCTATTAGCAATACAAGCTGTTTTTCCTTCTACCTTGGTCATGTCAAAGTAATTTCAGCCAAGTGCACTTCACAGTGAAACTCAACCCGAGCCTTTTTGTAGATTTCACACACAGACTGTTTTCAGTGGAAGCGTAATGTGATGGCAAGTACAACCGTAAAAAGTGTTTGAAGTAAGGCTGTTTTGTTTGGTGCTATACCCATTAAAGTCATTATCACCTTTCCTTACAAGCGCTTCTTGAAAAAATTCCCCTATTTGAATGCGCAAACACAGCTCGAACAAATGTCGATTTAGCAGGGAAGATTTAATTGGTCAATAATTAATCGTTTACTCGTCTGAAATCGAGATGAAAATTTTTGATAACAGATACGGGCCAAAATTGTTTTTATTGTCTTCGGAACTTCGATAGGCGTGCTCAGCCATTCTGGAGCCTTTTATTCGAAAAAAGATAAGAAATTCAAAAGCGCGAAGCAACCAGTGATTGTTTTATCTGTTAACAACAGCGATCTAAACAGCCTAAATTGTTTCTAATTGCTTGTGGACCATTTCATATTGCTCTTAATGCCCAAAACGCCAAGTTCATGCCAAAGGGGAAATACATTTCAGGCTGTCTATAAAGATTTTGATATCAAGGCAATAGATTTCGAATCTTTATGGGTGTAGAGATTCTTTATCTTCTTGCTATGTTTTCTACCTAGAATATGAACTTAGACTTTACTACTCTGGGAATCTGCTGTTTTCATGTGCATTACGAAGACCTTCATACAAGTACTTTGCGGTAGGCTTTTTAGACAGCCATCTTAGGTATATTTTTATAGAACAAGGCTTCCGGTGATCGCAGCTAGTGTGAAGCAGCTGATAAAGTCATACTGCTCGAGGAGTGCACTATTATCATATAAGTCCCGCAAATCATCATTCATTCTAAGAACATGCAACTTATGGAACGTCTTGCCCTCCTCTTGCTTTCCTGAATCTTACAACTTGCCATCTTTCAAATCCAAGACAAATAAACTTGATCTGATCTCTCTCTCCTCTTAGCCTTTCGCTTTCTTCTTTCTTCCTTTGTTGAGGCATTGTATAGGCCAGCATGGCCTTTCCCCGCATAAGTCACTAAAAAAAATTACTTACCACCTAATGTCACAGTTAATACTGGCTGATTCTTCACTGGCCGGGTGTAAACAAAACCCCTAGGGCATTTCATGTCCTGAAGTTCATATACTTGGTACTCTACGAAGGATCCTTGCAGTCCCTATTATACGTGTCTTTTTAATTGATTTGATATTCATAGCTTCTGTGACGTTTCTGATGTTATTTTCCATTCTATGTTGGATGGTGCCAAGTGCTCCAATCACAATGGGTACTATTTATATTTTCATTTTCCACATCCTTTGTATCTCTATTTCAAGATCCTTATATTCACTTTTCTATTCAATTTCTTTGCTCAATATGTTCTTATCACAAGGTACAGTCATATCTATCAGCTTGAAAGTTGAATACACTTCACCTTTGATTATATTATCTGGTCTGTTCGCTTTTATTTGTCCATCTGTTTGTACTGCCATGTACCAAAGCATTGTATGTGTTTCAGTATTAGCTACAGTGTCCGGTTGGTGTTCATTATTACCATCATTATCATCAATGTTTCTATCATCAATACCGTTGCCATAACCGTTACCGATGTCGCTGGTATTAGGGCTGGCATTACCACCATCACTTACTCTCTTAATTTGTTGCTGTTGCTAACATTTTCTAGCAGTATCACGGTCTTCCACTCGATGCACCCCACCTCGCGATTCCTAAACGCCTGAAATCACAGTCTGCTAACGACTGCACTCACACCAAGTTAAGCTCTCGGTTCGTCTTGCACCACAAAATACCAGGGTTCGGGGCAATTGCTTTGCCATGGAATCATCGCAAAACAACTTCTAGACACAGGGCCAATAGCAACCTTTTTATGTTGGGAGAGACCATGGTGACGTATTGCCTATACAAAGCCCCAACAATGGAAGAAAGAAGGTGACAGGCTAGGAGGAGAGAGAGGTCAGATTAAGTTTATTGATCTTAGATTTTAAAGATGGTAAATTGTAGGACTCGGGAAAGGAAGAAGAAGGCAAGACGTTCCATAAATTTCATGTTCTTGGGAGGCATGATGATTTGTTGGAAAGAGTTCGTGAATCAGGAAGTAGAAAGTGGAAATGCTCAAATGGGTGGAACTTATGGTGTTCCTGAGACGCCTCAGAGAAGCAGGAAAGATGTTCCTGATCTCCTGATAACAATGTCCAATAAGACATGTGTAAAGGATGGAAACATCTGCAACTAAGCTTTACTCAATAAGAAGCAATATTAATGGTTTAAGTGGCTTTGGTGTGATAGCAAAGGTGGTGTTTGCTTTCTTCTGGCAAAATTTAATAATGTGATGATGCAAGCTAATGCTATTACCTTCTGTCATCGATAAAACTTTGCCAACAATCCGTGTCATGCAAACCTTATTAATCATTCATCGAAAGTGTGAAATTGGTATTGGCCACAACAGGCTGAACAAAGCTCACTTGAACATGCTCATGCATCGAAACAACGTTTTCGCCCTGGTTTGCGAATCGATTGCGTTGAAAAGAGTTAACAGACAAAATCCTAGACTCTTTTGCGACACCACGCATTTCAAACATGCTGCTTGCATTTGTAGCAAATCTCTGCCAAAATGATTGCGCAGTTTGATATGCGAAATCCCCAAGTTCAATCAACAGACGGTTTTGAAAGAACGTCAGAGGTCTGAATAACTCAATGTATTCTTAGCTGCATTGAGTTGCGATATTTAGGCATACTTCAGGGCTGCGCAAAAAACGTCTGGTATGCATGTATGGCAAATTGAACATTGTACAAGAACTGACTTAAGCATAAGAAACTCACTTCTCTCTAAGTAGTGACAGGATGCCAGCAGATCTTTCTAGTTTCCATTTTTGAGTGGAGAAGATTGCATTTAACTGCGTGAAAACGTAACATTCCAGTGAAATTAAGAGTCAATGGCTGTATGAAATAATAGGCTAAGCTCGTTTCTTTCATCAACTAGTCAACCACATCTTCCATAAACATAGTAGGCTTCTGTTGTGCATCGCCATTATTCTATAAAGCTCTCCCATAACAACGTCATAATCTTAATGCATTGTGTTATGGTTGTCCCTATGGGCATTCAATCAGCTTTTTGCGTCTAAGACATTGCCTGTTTAATCCGGAGCAAAGAAACGACGGTACACTCTTCCGCATTTGATGCTTCTGGGTGTCAATAGTTGCGCATATGCGCAAGCCTTGTGGATGGTTAAAGGTCAAGTAAACAACGATTCGTCCTTGAAAAACTCATCTTGAAACATCAAACAAGCAAGAGCTTTGTAAGAAGGATACGAATTTGACTTGCAAATAGTTGCAGGAATAGATCAAAGAGAAGGCGGTCGTGATGCTATTGTCAAAGGATCAATCGCGAAAACGGTTCAAGGTTGAAAGAATTATAAGGAGAGTCTGAAGAGCAGATGCACTTGTAACAGGCTGTGAAAACGATACCGCGTCCGTGGTTCAGTGATTGAAAGCTCGCTTTGTGCGCGGTAGGTCGGGGCTCGATACCCGGTCGATTCAGACGAAAGACTTGGAAAACTGGAAAAGTACGGTATATGGTATTTCCTTGCTTAGCATTTAGCACTTCGGAAGGAGCATGGGAGTGAAACTCACAGTGCTACCAGATGGCCAGCCCCCAATTGTAGCAATCACTGTGCCTGCAGAGTTGTACAACAAGAACTTGAACCGATCTTTTATTTTCATTCAAGTGCCATGGGGATCGTTTGTCATTGGTGTTGAGGGCTGTGCCACCACTCGCTGTCCTGGACCAGAAAGCTTCCTGATTGAGCAGTCCAGCCGCACGCTGGGGTGGTCCGACAGCGTTTGCGCTGGGCGTCAGTGCGGGTTCTTTCCATGTAGCATGTACCAAATTCCGGTCTTGATCAGCTGGTGATAGGGCATTTGGGAGATGTTGGAAAACGGCCAAACCGAAATGAATACACGCTCTTAGATTTCTTCTTACTTATGACAAAAGCTACGGGCGATATAAGTAGCATTTGAAGAAAGATGTGCTAGTTAAGAGTCCTCATGCCGTACTGCTAGGACAAGGGCTGATTTAAGGTCATTGTCTTGGAAGAGCTTTCTATGCAAGACCTTCCGAGAAAACACTGCTCTGGCATCTCAACTGCCTGGTTTAATCGAAATAGCAAATTATATGTGAACGCCCATTTCTGCAGAGGGCATTTGTAGAGGTTGTTAAACTTATCAAGGTATGCTAGACAGGGCTAAAGTCGTAGGGTGCCATTACTCCATTACCAGTAGCAAAATTATCGTCCTTCACTTGTAATACAAGCAAATAGATGAAATCTGAATGCATCAGAACAGTATGAAAACAGGGATGGCAGGAGCCATATAAGGACTAAAATCAATGCAGTGTATATGAATAAGCAGAACACCTACAGACCTACATAACTCAGCCAGGGGTACGTTAGAAGCAAGTCGAGTCAGGCTGCCCATCCTCAGCCCGAAAAAATGCATCATACTGACGGCAAGAAGGACGTTTGACGTTGAAAATTAAATGTAAAATGGAATGAATGACGAGGACGACTCATGCCACATTTTGCGGAAGATAAAATCAAAGTCCTTTCCTGTCCATTTTTGGTGAACAGGGCAAAAATAGGGCGGTGTCCATCTCCGTTTCGCTAGCCTTTGAGGCCGCACATGTGTGCAAGCACAGTGAATGCTACAGTTGGAGCTGGCAAAATGGTAGCACTGTGTGTTTCAGTCTCATGCTCATTCCCAACGTGCTGAAAGCTAAGCAGGGAAATAGCACGTACCATTTTTCAGGTCTTTGGTATGACTCGACCGGGTTTCGAGCCCCGACTTACCGTGTACAAAAGGAGCATTCTACATTCTACCACTGGGCCATGGATGCGGTACTTTGTGGAAAGGCAATCTTAAAACATCGAGCCAAAAGAGGAGGATGTCGGAGACAAGACTAAGTTGAAGGGAGCTGCCCGCACGTGCGAACCCACTCAGGAGCGACGATAGCTTGGAGAAGATAAAAATATAATGATATTTGTCTTGATATTTTAATTGAATGAGCCCTATTTTTTGAAGTATAGAAGCAGGAAAATGACACATACCCTTCACTACTGAATGAGTCAAAGTCTTCTTGCCAACTAATTTTAGCACACACGATCTGGGCTTGCTTGCTAGAGGCATCTGGTTTAGCTATGCCCGCATCCCTGACAGACAAAAACGAGATAAGGTTCCACTTATTACAAGATAATTACTTAAACAGATAAAAAGGTCGGATTAGGTTCTAGAAACATAATCATTAACCAAAGCGTGTATTTTGTTAATAAAAAGATTTTATCTTGTATATCTGCACACTTCAGTACCTAAGCAGGTCTCATTCGGTTTGTTTGAAATCTTGGTTTGTCAACAAAGTAATATCATGAAACTTAAATCATTGATGATTATAGGTTAATAAAGAAAACATATCATCAAAAACAATAGAAACATAACATGGTTTATAATGAAAGCATGAAAAAATAGCAATAGAAAAAATAATCTGAAAAATAGTATGAATAGCGATAGAAACACAAAAAAGTTAATCCTGCAAAGGAAAAGTTAACAGCAATATAATTTCAGTGAATTAGAGATATGTACGTTCACAAATAAACCTGTGAAACCTCTCTTCCCAGATGTCACACCAACGAATTAGTTGGTACGTAAGTAATTTAAGCGTCCGAACTCATAACACAGGGGTTGTTGGTTTGCATCCCACACTATTCACTTAAAAAGCGCTATCAATGACGAAGAGGGCAGCTGGATGTCACATCTTAAAAGTCCACATTTCGAAAAAAAATCTCAGAGCACTGACTCTGGTTGCTTCTTCGCTCAAATCAAGTATGCTATGAATTTCTTATCAGCAGCTAGGCAGATAGAAAATATGATGTTTTAAAGATCATACCATCATCGATGTTTGCAAGGAGTTTCTTTAACTTTCAGTTTGCATGAATCTTTAAATTTTCAGCAGCGAGTGGCATTTTCAATTCAACAAGCAAACCAGGCATGCTTCGTCCCCGTCCTTCAACCTTTTTCGATATTGTTTGCTGTTGTTGTACTGTAAATAGCATTCAAAATACAAGATTAATGTATCAAAGCCAATGAAAGAATTGGCAAACCATACTTAAAATTTCCCTTTTGATTCTGAATGCGAAAGCGATCTTAATAAGAATAAACAAACATTGGATTAACGTTTGAATGATACGAGCGTATACTGGCACCAGTAATGAAAGCAAACTTTGAAGATGAAACCATGCATGTCTCCATTAAACATTAATCATCAAAACGTGGGTAGAAATGGCCTGCGTCAGCATAAAAACAATCTGTTTCTCACGAGCAGTAGTGTTGAGCTGGAAGGATAGCAAGGGGGACTCCACGAGAGGGCTGAAGCTGCTATCTATCAAATCAAATAAAATGAAAGAGAAATGACCAACTCAACTTGTGTTCCTTTGATGACAATTAATAAATGACAAAACAATAGATAATTGCAAATACAGTAAACAATTGGCAAAACAAGAAATGATTGCATAAACAGTAAATCATTGGCAAGGCAATAAGTAATTGGCAAAACAAGAAGTAATTGGCAAAGCAAGAGATAATTGGCATAGTAAGAAGATGAAGCCAACAAATAAACACGAAGACCAAGGATTTTTGCTAAGAAAATCAAAAAAACTAGGGAGGGGGTAAAGCCCCCAAAAATCTTCGAATAAATGACTAGGGGGACTGAGCCCATAGTTGCCTCTGCTCTACAGACCTGCTCACGGGTCGCAACAGACGCCACCTCAGCTTAGCCTAGGATAGCGGTCCCTTCATTTGGAGTTTAGCGAAGAGTGATTCTACACCGAGCTTGGAGTCAACACTTCATGCATTCTTTTTGAATCGATATCGTTGATAATAAACAGTTTGCAAAACTTTTTGGAGCATAAACTATCAAAAACCAAACGTCACTGTGCCATCCAAAATTAATAAAGCTAATAAAAATGATTATGATAATGGCAATAATGATGATGATGATAGTATCAATACTCTATGCATTCTTAATGCAGGCATTTACAATATCCGTTCACTGCCATCGATAGAAGTCCTGAGCAATAAAAAGATAATGAATTAACAGACAAACTAAAGGCATGCTTTATAATTACGGCATTTTCTGCTTCAACTTAAAAGCGCAGGGCTCACGTTCAGCTTGGTTTCGAAGTGCATCGTGAATTTAGCAGCCTTTACAAGGGAAATCATTTCTTGCAGCTGGTATTATGACATTTTGTGGTCTATGCTTAAATTCAAAAAGTTAGATGTGTCATTGTTCATTTTTAGGTTTTAGCTTAGCAGAATGTGCTTTTTATCAAGTTACGAAAATTCAGCTTTGATAAATCCATCTGCTAACATTATGAATTGTTAACCGAGTGGAAACATGTGACTTCGAGCGAATAATTGTCAAGGTGCAAATAAAATTCGACTTCTCTTGGCAAACTTGCAGCTTGGATTATTCAAATCGGTTGGTTTTATTTGAAGTCAAATGGTTACTTGACAATTTTTAAGCTATTCTGAAATTAAAAGACGTAAAAATTGCAGGTCAAATTCGCACCGGTTGATTTTTAAAGCAAATTGAGACACTGAGCAGGAATTGAGATATTGCTTGTTTCATTCCCTCATCGCGTTCTAATAAAAGTATGCCAACGTGAGATAACAATTATAATGTTTACTAATTTCTCCTTTCGTGCACTTGACTTTTCATCTGAAGGTAGATTTTAGGATACTGAGAAGATATGCGTGTTAGCTGTGGCCTGGTCTTTCTCAGGGGTGTTGACAACATTATTGGAGGCTGGCGTGGAATTTTTTGGAGGGCACTTTTGAGCAAAGCAAAGAAAGCAATATCTCTGAGTTTGTAACAAGTGTTCATACAGATGCAGCTGTTTCTTGGTTAACAAAGCCCTCCTCGCGGTCCTACAAATGTTTTCCTTTATCAACGTTCAAGATAGGAGCTGGCAAATTCATTTTCTGGAAGTGTTGATGGGAAAATCAGGGGATTCTTCGCACATTCACCCCTTCTTTCCATCATTCCTCTCCATGTGATCACACTTGGGTATTCCTACGCCTGGTACTACATAGAGCTAGTGACTCTCTTCACTCTAAACTGATGTTATACTCGATTTGAAGCATCAACTACTTGATGCATGATTAACGGGTAAGCCTTCCACACTATGCTATCATATCCTAAAGCGCTCCATACTTTCCTCCTTCATCAGATGTCCACAAAATTCTATCTGTCTCTTGCTTATATATGTTTTCCGCAGCCCTCTTTCTGCTCCATCTTCTTACTTCCTCCTCGTTGCTTACATGTGCCGTGCTTCATATTCGCACCATCCTCCTTGGGAACAACATTTCTGTGGCTTCCACTCTCTGTCAATTTCTTTGAGATGTTCCAACATTCGTTTCGTAGGTCAGTAGCCAACGCTGACAAATGGCGGAAATGATGAATTGTGAATTCCATTCGCTTCTTAATCATAGTAGATCGATAAGAAAAGGTAGTAATGATAATGATTTCAATTATTTTAGGAAGGTAACCCATTCAGCAGTGTTGGTTTCCAACAGACCGTCCATCTACAAAGTGATTTAACAAAATGGCGATGTATATACGAATTAAGATACTAATGTTAATTAATAACAGGAATCCCAAAGCAAGCTAATGCTACAAAATCAACGTACTTACAATCCAAGATTGGCTTGAGAGCGTACGATTATTGTTCGATGTAACATACCTTTCTGGAAGGACCTATAGTGATAACAGTAATTGCAGGCAACTTGAGGATAAACTTGAACTGCGATTTTGCTGCGATTTTCATGAATTCTGAAGACAATGCGGCCTCGCACATGCTGCAAGGTATCCAATCAGAATCACAGAACAAAGCTCACATGCTTTGATCGAAAGCATGTCATTATTCTTCTTCCGCTTCTTTTTTCCGCCTCTGCCTTCTTCGTCTTCTTCCTCTTCTTCTGCGGCTTGTCCGTTCCAAGTGCTGGCGGCATGGAAGCATAGTGATGACGACTCTCTTTCCATAATGTAATGATGATTCTTATGTCCAACTCAATGTGCGACTACATTAGTATGACAAAGCAAAGAGTTGGTTCGGATCGAAAGATTTCAACCCAAGGCACTCCTCTTTACCGTCTTCTCATTCTGTCTTTAATTCTACCTAGGTGGTCAGTACTATCACCTTGCAACAGGCAATTTTGAAAGTGACTTCAACCGGTCATTCGCACTAGTAATAAAACTATAGTGGGTGCCTTCCTCACGTTAGTTTCTGAAACTTTTAAGGGGAAAAGTTGACATTTTTGGCAATGAGAAGAATACCTTACAGGCAACTATATATATTTTCTTACAATATAAGAATTGCCTGTGACATCAGTTTTTCGTAATATCTTTCAGTACGTAACAATGCAATACCTATTTTGCTTGTGTGTGGAATTCTACGCAATCATATCAAATAGAAAATAACTAACGCTGTAAATACGGACCAGGTTCAATACTAACTAACTAGTCCTCTCGAAACGCTCACTTAGGCCTACTTTAACATCTTGGGTATCAATTTCTACAGTGGTTTCTCTTGTTATGGAGTTGTCTAAATTATGGATTAGCTAAACTTCAGTATTTTGGATTGTCTCTACTGGTTTGCTATCGGGTTTGTCAGTAAATATAAGAACGGATAATAGCGTCCTTCTGTGATTATGACTCTTGTAATCTTCATGGAATTGGTTATCAGGTTACAAACTTTTGCTAAATTGTAGCAGGGAATTCATCAGTTGATAGATTTTCGAAAACATTAAAATGAAACACAAAGTTATGCTGACAAGTTCACTTGAACATTAATTCAAATCATATATATTCATACAGACATAATTTTCCTTTGATGGAAAAATCACATATATAGATTCACATACATAAATATTTTTCCATCTAGGAAGAATGAAAAGAAGAGGAGCTATGGTAACGATAACAATGGCAACCAGTTTGATACCGATGGATGAACACAGTTGATAGTTATGTTCAACTTTTATATCTATAGATCAAGAATCAGTAGAGAACATTAAAAGAAGCTGTTCATGGCATGAAATTGGACCATATCACAGCTTACGTTGCAATCTGTAGTTCTTTTCATATCTATCATTCTACCTAGATGTTAAAGACAGACATTTGGGCACTGAGAAGCCTTTTGCCTATCAAGCAGTGCCCACTTCCTTCATCTCAGTGTGACCATACTTCATGATTCCTACGCCTGGAATTACAGATAGCTGGCGATTCTCATCACTATAGAAAGCCTAGCTGAGAATGGGTTCGAACCATTAGCCATAAAATCAATGCGCAATAGTCTTTCTATTGAGCTACCCTGACACAATTTATAATTGGTGCGGGGTATGCATGACCTCTCCTGCGAAATCCCTTCCCTGCTGTTTTGTTTACTTCAAACGTTTAATTCAAAAATTCGATCCCTCCAATTCATCTATTTATTTCTTATTCATGTTCTGCTGCTTGTATCATTCTTGCTCACCTCCATCACCATCAAATTTCACACTTTTTCTGTGGAAAGGAAAAGCATTTTGCTTTGGGCCTAAATCAGTTCCACCTAATGGATACTTTCGTTTATACCAGTGTGTTTAGTCGCTGCTACCATCTACCTGATACCACTTGGCGTCTGCAAATTACGGATCAAAGGGTGAGCCTTTCTTGATCTAGTTAACCGATTGCATCTACCAACCGCTTTACACTGCTTATTGCACAGAGCTTGCATTCTCTTGAAGCAAGCATTTCTAACACACTAACTGCATTGTCACAGCATATTGCACAGAGCTCGCCTTCTCTTCAATTACACATTACTCAATACTAACTGGAATTGAATGAGGAAAGTAAAAACTAAAAATAAAAAAATTCCAACAGATTTTAATTCTACAGCTGAAACGACACCTTGATTTGAAATGGATTGATTGATACTTTGATCACCTATCTTGGTATGCGACGTCATCTCATCTCATTCTCATGAGGTAGCCTCGTTTCTAATCGATTCAACAAAACTTCGATCCACCTGATTTGTGGCCGTTAAATTCGACCGTTTTAGCCGGCCGTTCTATTCAGCCGGCTAAGGCGGCTGGTCAAGGTTGGACAATCTAAAATCTTGTACTAAAATCATTCATGCTAAACTTATAGATGCAGTTGAGCATCTTAAAAAATTATACGAAAATTCACAACACTTTGTTCTTTTATAACCCAGAACACCTCTCCATCTTTGTTGGCTCCTTACAATGCTTAGTAGACATCTTCTCATCGTACCTTCAGCCAAGAAGGGCTCGCAACTGTGAAGGAGACGATAGATTGGAAACCATCTCCATAGCCTAGTTAATTTGGCCATCATTGTGTTGACAGGACCACGCGAGCACATTCAAAGGAATACATGATAATGGCCAATTTTTATAATATCAAGTGCTGATCTGTATCATTTGAATGAGTGATCCTTCAGCGAGGCTGCTAGTCGTAGATCGGGTAGAGATTTTGTGTAGCCCTCTTTTCCATTTAAAAAGTAAGTGGTGATGGTACCTTTTCCCTGTGAATAGAAGGAGGATTCAAGTTTACTGAAAAAGCCAAGCCATAAGGTTTTACCTTAACAACCACAGCTACTTTGGAAGCAACAAAGACACGGGTACGCAAAGCAACAATTAAAGCTGTGTTGTTTACACTGTACCAGATCACTTTTGATTCGATACAAAATTGTTACGAATCAGCCATGCGTTTACACTAACTAGATAAAGTGATCCGGTACAACTCTGTAGCTGCTATCAGGTACAGTTTTGTTACTGCTTGGAAAGAGGAACAGTTTTGTACCTGCACTGATACGAAACTGTACCGGTACAGTGTAAACGCCAGGGAAAATGAACACTTTTGCATCGGATCAAAAGTGATCCGGATTAAAAGTGACTCGTCGTTTTCCTTGACTCTGATCTATCCAAAACAAGGACATAACAGATGCTACGTTATGCTTCCACTGTTCAGTTGAGCTATTATAGATACGGATTGAAAAAGCACAAATAGATATGTTGTTGACCCTTATTGATACAGCAGCTAGCACTATTTGCATGATGACATACATTAGCCATCTGTGGTAATTTAGCTACTGGCATCACGACTTACCTTCATTGTGACTGGGCCTCGTTCAATTAAGTGATAGCCTCCTAGCTGATCGAGAACCTCTTTGCATTCTGGGCTCACGTGAACTCTCAAAGCGAGACCGCTCGATTCCATACGAGAAGCATAGTTAACGGTATCCCCAAATAGGCAATAACGAGGCATTTTCAACCCGACAACACCGGCAACAGCAGGCCCTGAAAAGAACAAATTCAACGTCTTTGGAACATCACAAGTCAATCAGAAGTACTGATATAGTAACGCACGAGTGTTCATCTAAATCAGGGGGGCAAACTACGGCCCACCGAGTAGTTTTTTGTCGCCCACCAAGAACTTCTTTCCAGCAGCCAGCAGAAACAACTCTCCCGTTGTCCTCGTTTTCTAATCGCTTGATACCGTATAAACGCATTATAAACATGTAAGGAGTTACCGTACTGAGGATGGATTATGTTGTCAAAAGATTTAAGCATATATTTCATTTTCATTGCGAGGCAAGCAAATTTTGAAACAGCCTTGGCGACTTACTGTGCGGCCATTTAAAACTTAAAATTTGTGACGGCAGCCCTTGTGCTGAAAAGTTTGCCTACGCCTGGTCTAACCCTTATCTTGCATAGTCTAGCATGGGGGGCTTGTCTATTTTGTAGGCAGATGCCCTTCCAGCCCCAGTCGTTATCCATTTATCCGGGTGCGTGATCTGCACTGGGAAAGTACTTCATGCACACCCCTCTGGAGGCTGAGTTTGACTCTCACAGCGCAGCAGCCAAGAAAATATAGTAACAATGGCAGCAATTTCACTACTTCTTATACCACTCCTGAGACGTTACCATGTCTATCATTACAATTTCAGATTGATGCTTTGAAATGAAAATTACTGACACAATTTGCCAGCTAAACCAATAGTAAAAAGCTACCTGTATGTATTCCTATCCTAAGTTGTACATTAACTTCTGGAAAATGCCGAATCCTGAAAGATTTTATACAATGTAGCAAATCCAATGACATCGTAGCAATTTCTCCGGCATGCTTGATGCCGTTTCTCTGAGGAATGCCAGATACTACCATGTAGGCATCGCCAATCGTTTCAACCTACAGAGAAAAGAATCAGTCGGGATCAAATTACCATGAAAATAACCGAATGATTGACCGGTTGATTGACTGATTCATTGATTGATTGCGTGGTTGATTGGGCAATGACTGATGGCTTAAGTTATGCCTGAATTTCTATCCTAGATTTTTCTTCATCATAATTTGGCAAATCATTTAACGATTGGCCTGTCTATTTATCAGAAGCCCAACCACTAAACTGATAAAATAGCCGATTAACTGATGAATCGATGGAATGAATCATTGATTCATCGGTTGACTTGGAAAAAATTCTGCAAAAGCGAGACCGATTGACAAGAAATTCACTGAAAGGGGTGAAAGAAATTTTTGAAGACAGCCTGCAGCTGACACTTATACATAAACATATTTTGAACCTCGCATTTCCATTTGGAATGGGTAACTACTGATGGGATAAATCGAGGCAAGATAAATCGGAAACACGACAAAAAGCAAGTCATATCAATCATCCGCTTCAAGAAAATTTTCGGTGCTACCTCATTATGTTCAAAATATTCATTCCGATGAAATATCTCAGCGATTACGAATGAAATGCGGAAAGTACAAGAGGCGAACCGTGTCATTAAATCCGTACAGTAGTAGACAAAAAGCAATATGAAACTACTTTGCAGCTGTCTTCGGCTCCACCAGGCCGCGCGTTTTGACATGCCGCAATGATTAGAAACCACATTTTTGCCGAATGAAACGACCTCCACCATCCCATGGCTATACCATGAAAATCTTACCTTATAAACGTCGTGAACATCCAAAACCCGGTCGAAGCAAGTGTACAAGTCGTTTAAAAGATCCACTACCTAGCAACGAGAGAGCATTTACATAAAATCTTGAAGACTTGAAATTTGCAGAATGACATATAACGAATAAGCGGATATCACAATACTTGGTGGGAAAATATTGAATTGAATTCACAATGTCACAATGATGGGAAAATTAGATGCTATTGGCAGTGTTCGCAGTGTCGGAGTGTTGCAGTTCTAGACGTATGAATTTCACGTTGCGAGAGTAAGACATGACGTCTGGCTTATGCTTGCGGTGTACGAAATACGTGCCTGATAGAGCCCGAGGGCTCTGCCTGAACCGACGAACGTTTCGCAAAGAACCAGTGTAACATCTCAACGGGTTAACACATGTACTCATCTCCGGGAAAGTTGAACAGCTTTGGGGCTTTCCCAGAAGCGTTCAACTTTAGGGGTGTTCAACTTTACGGGGGCATTGTTCACCCCTTAGTACATTGTGTCCCCATTACATAATGTACGCACCAAACAATATATTTCGTCATTTTGGCACATCAACAAATCATGTTCATTGTTGTTCATTCATTTATACATAAAGTGCACAATTCATCGTTCGAATGATAGATAAGATTAGGATGTCATCTGCATCTGAAATATGATTTTGATAAATGTCGACTAAAATAGGCCAGTCAAGATTTGCTCAGCTACCATAAGCCACTACTTCGCATCATGACCACTAGCACAAGAGTCCAGAATTGTTGTCTATCGAAACGCTAGCATTTGAAGCATTAGTTTGCGACTGGCCTTGTATTGCAAGATGCTCGTTGTGTGCCAACCAAGCAATCAAGAAGTGTGAAAGCTCACCCAGCCGTACACAGCGCTCAACTTTCCAGGGGAATTATGCAACTCGGGACCGAAAAATTGTGTTTATGCTCAGAGATACGGGGCATTCAGGTTTCAGGGGGAATAAAAACAAGAAAACAAATAACGAAATTTTGGGGCTGAGAAAAAAGCGTTCAACCTTATGGGGTGTTCAACTTTAAGGGGTTTTCAACTTTAAGGGGTTTTCAACTTTATGGGGTGTTCAACTTTAAGGGGTGTTCAACTTTATGGGGTGTTCAACTTTATGGGGTGTTCATATAGTGGGGGAAAAGTGCAAACTTCTGATGTATTACATGAGAACTGCTACTTTCGTTGATCACATGAATAGCCTTAAATTGAATCATTTAACTTACCAGAGTACTCAATTGATGGCACAGAAGGAGTTGATTATACAAGAATTCTAAACTGGTTTGATTTGGCCAAGCAATCAACTGTCTTTATACGTGGTTGCTGTTGCGTATAGCAATAAAGGTGCAACTTCACAGCATGGCAGTGCATGAGAAAAGCAGAGAAGGGGATGTCATTAAATTTACCTGCATTGGCGTACTTCTCGATGCTAAACTCGTAAAACCAACAATATCACTGAAAAATATCGTCACTGATTCAAAACTCTCAGCAGTTACAGCGTGGCCTTGCTTCAGCTGTTCTGCAATCGACCTGAAATAAATTGATCTCACAAATCATAAAAATGCTTAATTGCACTTAAAGAGGTGTAGCTGGAATAACTGTCGCTGGTTTAGCAAGCACCGATCCGATTAATTTCATTTTATGAGCACGAATCAGAAACAGTCGTCATAAATGTTACAATCGAAACACAGTATTTCAATATCAGAAGCAGAGCACGTGTCTACGATAATGAAGGTGTTGGGCTCGAGGCCAAGCTCATTCCTGTTTCTGAATTTCCCTATTTATATATCCAACAGTTAAAAGATACGTTGACAGAAACTGGGGCAAAATTACATGGGAAGAGGAACTGGGCACCTAGCCCTTACATGAAACGGCTAATAAAGGCACACCCCTAATAAGGTGCTCCCGAACGCTCGTATTGAGAACAGGATGCGACGTTACTTACTTTTATGAAATATCTAGCTTGCCTTTTCTGAATTTTCACAACGAAAAATGAATGAATCCCCGAGCCAAGATTCAACTCCATTTTCAGCGCTAGTTGAGATTGCTAACCCATTTAAAAACAACGATTCGGTGGCCAGTTTTCTGGTGGCTTTTCTGAGAAAAGAAATGATCAAGCATCTACCTACACTTGGAATAGTGAAATAACTAATTAATAAGCAAACGATCGAATGATAAGTTATGAGCAGAGATACTAACTTTGGAAGCATTTTGTACAGCAATTCGTCTGTCTTCTGCTTCTCAGCCGCCAGTTGTTGGGTCCTCTCTTCCACTAGCTCCTCTAAGTTATTCGCATACTTTTCTAACATCCCAACCATATTATCTACCAGATTTCCTTGTCTGTAAGGCAACGTTGTGAGATCAGTAACACTGACAATTTTGTTCGAGTTAGCAAAAGTTCATACATTCAGTTTCAGTTTCGTGTGATTTAAATTCATCTGCATACAATTTATAATCCCAACTACTATATAACTATACAAACAAACAAATAACTAAACTACTAGGATAAAGGTTAATTACAGAACGTTAATACAATCATACAAAGAATTAATACAGTATACAAATACAAAAAGGGGCTAAGTAAATAAATTGTATGCAGGGAATTGCTTATAGAAGGAGCTCTCTCAATAGGTAAACTAATCGAGGAGAGATCCCCCCAATCCTAGGATACATTGTTGTCCAAAATGGAAACTGTACTCCTGTTCTTAGTAACACACGGCGTAATGTTCTATAGCTTACTACTCCTGAACGCTATCAAATTCGCACCGAATTACGCAGTCGGTTCTTTGGGTAGTTTAGTAGAATCTTTGATTCTCATGTTGTGACTACAGTCGATTCCGTCAAATTTGAACTCTCTGTCGATCGTAAAAATTTCCTATATACAAAAATTTCGAATTAGAGAGATTCGAATTATAGAGGCTTTCGCAAGCAGATTTTCAAGGGATCTGAAAAAATTTTCTTCGAGTTAGCAAGAGTTCGAAATTTGACAGAGTTGACTGCTCTTTCTTTTCTTGTGAATAAAACTGACAAATTCTTTTTATCTTACAGGCAAAGGAATCAATAGCTTTTGAGTCCCTTAACAGTGCAAACGAATAAGAACGGAGTAAACAGACAGTATTTTCCCAGACTAACTGTAACGCATTCTCCTGGGTGCATTGCATTGGTCCGTAACCCGGATCAGACGAATCATAACAGACGCTCTTTCTGCACTCATGATGCATTTGTTGATTGCAACCCCCTTTTGGAAGACTGAAGCTAGTCCAAGAATTAGCCGGTACTCTTTTACCCACCTCAGAAGGATGGAGATCTAAGCGGGCTTTGGAAGGAGCTTTCTGCAGGGGGGGGGGGGGGGGTGTCGGGGACTGAGGCAGGATTCCTACCATTATAGTATGCCAGATTACCCACTATAAAACCACCAGCTTCGTCTTTTTCGGCTTCATTCCTTTCAGGGTGGACACAGCGAATTTCCTTCTCCGCTGATGCCCATTCACGTGCCCCCCTCTCCTGACCCCCGGATATATGAAAAGTGGAAGTAGACCGAAACCGAAATAGCTTTAGTTGTGCCACACACACAAAATGAGCAGATTTTACACCGGGTGACCTTCATGTGAAATTCCAACAAAAAGATTAGTATTGAAACCAACTATTCAATTGCAGACCTTCCCCCGTGGATCTGTCGAAGCTTCCCTTTGATGGCTTCAAATGTAGGCCTTTGTGTGGAGTTCTCATCCCAACACGACTGCATCAGCTTCAAGTATCTCAAGTCAACATCATCGTCAGGAACGCGTGGACGGACGGGTGAATCTTTCGACTCGCTAATTAACTGAACAACATCTGGAAAAAAGAAAACAGATTCAACTTAAGCTTAAGTGCAAGTCGATATTTAGCTATACAAATTATAGACCGTTGAACTTAAATGATATTGTAAAGACGCTTGCTTAAGTCGAACATGTTTTATCTCCTTAGCTAAGGTCGATTCACTTTTTATCATACTCATATACTCAAAGGTCCTTCCTCGCACTTGCTATGGTGAATAGGGTGGCACCTAACTCTGTGCAAGCACAGTGAATGCTGCAGTTACGGGATAGCTATCGATAATGGTGCAAATTGCTTCAATGCTTAACAGTAAAGACTGCGATAACGGCATGATAATCAAGCACAGCTTTAAAGCAATTTCCAAACAACTTCTGTAAGAGCCCCCCCCCCCCCCCATTTTGCAAACTTTAATGCTTATACGGCAAAAAAAATTAAGGAAGATGCAAAACTATTCAATGAAAAGCGATATGAGAGGGACCATTTGAGCTCGGTAATCATAAGAAATACTTCGAAAGATGTCTTGGAGATTTGATACTTTAATGCGAGGTTTAATAGAAATGAGGTACGCGTCAGCATCAGGAAAAGTTAGACTCAAAGCATCAAATTGTGCCAACATCGGCAAATCCATTTTCTTTAACAAATTATGTTGAAGAAAGGCCATGGCGACCTATAAAAGCCTCAACAATGGAAGAAAGAACAAAGTGGAAGGCTAAGAGGAGAGGGAGATTAGATTAGGCTTATTGAGCTTAGATTTGACAGATGGCAAGTTGTAGGACTGAGTGAGTTATGCTGAAGAAAGGCCATGGCGACCTGTAAAAAGCCTCAACAATGGAAGAAAGAAGGAAGTGAAAGGCTAAGAGGAGAGGGAGATTAGATCAAGTTTATTGATTTAACTTGATGGAAACATTGCAACTGTCGAAATAACAAAATGGAGCTGATAAGTTGTAATTGAACGGGCATTTTCACAGAAAGGATAGCTGAAAGGCCTATTATCTTGCACAAGTACTATGATGGAAATGCATGACGGTGCATTTGTTACCGTCACGTCACATTCATCATCGCGGCTTGGATATTGACGAAATAACGCACCCTGTGTGATGCTGCAAACCTATACCTCACCAATATTTATCAAATTGTGTTAAGTTACGTCAAAAATGAGCAGTGAAACCTTTTGGATCCATTTGTAGCTCAGCGTAAGGATCCTCTCGTGTCATTATCTCTGCTAATATAATGCCGTAGCTATAAACATCCCCAGACTTCGTTTTTCTCTCCGATCCAGCCAGCAGCTCCGGGGCCACCCAAAGAAGCTCTACGGAAATAATGATTCATAATCAGCATCATAATAACACAACTGTTACCAAAACTTCAATCGAAAATGCTAAACATGTATCCGTTTGAGAATATCTATCGAAAAAACAGAGTTCTGCTGGAAGCATTAATTTGAAGAAGCCAAGTTCTATCTCTCACTGAGCAATATTGAGAAAATTATGATAAAAATTAAATAAGAAATATGAAATATATATGAAATGTGAAATATAATAATAATTACATTGATAGTGACAAATGAATGACAAATGAACAAAAAATGGCGAAGAAGAATGCCGGGGTAGTTTCAGTTTTTTGCTCATAATGGGATCTTTATATAAGTCTTAGGTAGAGAACTTCTGTAGAGTTCTTGGCGTATTCACGCAATAGTAAAAACGGTGTTAACTAAGTATTGAATAAGACGGTGTGCTGAAACGCCAATTCATGAACTTTCCAAAAATAAAGTGCTCTTCGCTTACTGAATACTTGGAATGATTTACTGGCCGCTTTTCGAATTAAAAACCCGCACACAAATTCTTGAAATCGCTTACACTTTTTGTACTTAAGGTTGCTTGAATCCGTCGTGTTTCAGAATAATGGATAGCATTGTTAACTAGACTCAATCGTTACACGGAAAAGGTGAGCATGGGACTGAAAAAAATTACCGAAACTACATACTTCTGTACTGCTGGTACTCCGATATGTCTTCCTTAGCGTTAGCCTTGAATTTGTCCAGGCCGTAATCAGTAATTTTACAAACCCACCGGTTGTCAATGACACAATTGCTTGATGTGAGACGACCGTGGGCTCCGATAGAGCTACGATGAAGCTCAAGCATACCCTGAAAAATCAACCCAATTTAAGAAAGGAGTCAAGGACCCTTATTGCCAGGACCCTTATTGACATCAGTGCCATTTGGCACTGAAAAAGTGTCACCTGCAATATATTTCTATTTTTATTATCTTATTGGATGTTTCTTTCACTTCCTGTTTTATTCACTGATTAGACTGAGTTAATTCGAAGAAATTTAGGCTCTCATTCATCATCATTATGATGAGGAAAACAAATGAATGAGAATCCAATTCAGTGCTCCAAGAGAAAAGAAATTTAATTGCATCTTAAAAGACAAAAAGGGAAGTAAAGGAGAAAGGCAGTTGGCAGATGAAGTATGAATTAAATAAGAAATTGTATAAATTGAATTAGAAACAGACCCATTGTCTGGAAGTCACATACGACTGCTTCCCCGATCAGATCTAAGGCCTGGATGAAAGGGAAGGCTTGGCGATGGACGGGAAATCAAGTCGCAGAGATTCAAGTGATCAGTTGCATGAAAGGAAGGAAGAAAAAGGAAAAACCAGATGAGAAGAAGCAAATAATTATCTCAAGTAAATGGGGAATCTTACCGCAGCAATATCAGAGGCGAGTGACAATTTGAACATATTGTCCAGCTTGATGTCTTCATTTTGAAGTATATCCTAGGAATAAAAGTGATTTGGAATAAACTCTTCAAGTAATGGGATACTGCAGGAAATTACTTCAAAATTGGCCCATCAAAAATTGCAAATTGAAGCTCTTTCATACACTAATCTACCGTGCATTCAATTCTTCTTATAACGAACCTTCTGTGCAAACTGTACAGCTATCATTCCGAAACTTAAAAAATTGGGGTTTTAGGTTTTTTCTCGATTGAAAAAATTAAGAAACTTTCTTGGCTATGTTACTGAACTTGTAAAAATTGATTTGCTTTTAATCTGAAAAAAGCAAGCCAGATTAGGCATTTACAACATTTAAACCTTCAAACTCGAAATACGATGCTTGCACGGCACTTCATTTGATCTCAACCCTTCGAAATGAAGATTTTACTAGGAAGGGGGATTGGGGTTGGTAAAGTTGGGAAAATTAGGCTATTACTTTTAGAAATCGCCACGAAAAGTCTTGTGCAGAGAATGGAGAAAGTTTGATAACTCGTGTACAAAGACTTTGCAAAGTTCCTACGAAAGAAATTGAGTTTATACTGCAGCAATCTTCATCGTCTCAACAAAACTTTGACCATGCCTTAAGCAAGCGCAGTTTTCTGACAGAAATCTTCTTTGCTTTTTATGTTGATCACATTTTATAGGTGGATTTTGAATATTAAGCAGTCATGCTTATTGAGCAATGTCTTGGTCCTTCCTCCTAACGTGACTACACCTCACGATTCCTGCTCTTGCAATAACAGAAAATTAGGAGCTCATGTCACTTTAAGTGGTAGCTAAGCTCGCGGTTGGATCAAGCCAATGGCCAGGTCTGTGAGTAAAGAGCCTTAGCAATGAGCTATCCTCAATCCTTAAACATTTCAGCTGCTTCAATCAAAACATTAACTCTGAAATCTAAAAAGCATTCAATCTTATGGTGACTCCGAAAAACGGATGGAGGTATGACGAGAAGCAAGTGGGTTTCACAAAACGAAGAGTTGGGAAAATTTACGAAATCAAATTATATCGACTACAAAGACGAGGCTAAAGATAGTTGATGGATGATCATGACTTTTGAATTGACGACAGCACCCGAGAGAGTCGATACTTTGGGAACAACATTCGAATTTCCCTCCAGTATCGGAATGATCTATGATTTACTCAAAAAGCCCAAATTAACGGCGATGCTTCAACGAATTAAGTGATAGATCAAATTAGTCACCTGTAAACTGCTCTTTTGACAATATTGAGTCAGGATGCAAATGTTAGGATACTGTACGCATACGCCAACAATGGGGTTGATGTTCACACTTCGTAGGTCTCTCACCTGTGGAAAAATCATCTCCCATTCAACTGACGAAGAAAAATGGCCACGCAAACATGACTAACTACATAAGGAGTCAAGTATCATTGCTTCTCCAAATAGCAGGATCAGTCAGAAAAATTAGGTATCAAACGACAAACGTTTATTTGTTTAAGTAACGAGCTTCAAGATTCAGTTTTCAGCAAAAGCAGCTGACAACTAAACATCCCTGCATGGAATATTTTGATCAGATTAATTGATGCATCACAAGAAAAAGGAATGATTAGAAATCTTTAAAAGCTTTCTAGCTTAATAAGAAGCTTTCCTACATTGCTTACTGGCGGATATACTGTGCTAGGGTTACTTTCGGCTTTTCTGATCACACATTCAAAAGTTGAAATGTCTATCCAGTTAAAAAATTAGAAATTATCACTACCATCGTATAACGAGAAAGTTGGACCCGCAGGTGGCAAATAAACAAGAAACATGAAAATACCATTTTGAACTCCAGTAGCATTTCTCTATTACGATGCACCGTTGTCTTGTTCAGCCTCTTTATCACCACTTGATGACCCTTAAACACCAAAGAAAAGCATGAGTGTACTATCATAGGGTAAGGAGGAATGATAGGGACATGTGCTAGGAATTCTAAGGAGTTGGACCTGCAGCTCCGAAAGAAGTTTTATGACAAAATTCCCAGGCAAATGATTGACATTTATTTTGACGTTCACCTTCCATCAATTCATCTTCTTCTTTCATGTGCCATGCCTGACGGCATGGGCGACCTTCATGTTCCAAATTCTCCGGTTTCTAGATGTGTGTGACACTTCGCACGCTCTGGTTCCTGCACCCATATACTCCTTCAAACTACCTAGTAATGTCTTCCTTTGCCTCCCATCTACCTCTTGTTCCTTCAATCTTTCCGGTCAGTACGACATCCCCATCTTTCTTACAATGTGTCCCAGGAATTCCATTTGCCCTCTCCGAATTGTTCTTAACAGGCTTCTTTCATCAATTCATACCATTCACAAAGGCTGAATATTGCAACAAACGCAATTTTTGGTTACAATGTACATAGAACGGAACCAAGGCAATGAACGAAAACAGAACACAGTCTAGCAGTCACGAATCTCAACATTGAAAAAGAGGAAGGCACGGCTACCTCACCCTAACCATCCGGTATCGTGTGGAATGTGGATGTTGATGCATGTCTCTACTGTAGTGAAGATTAAGGGTTCAGCCCTGCCCTACCCCCCCCCCGCCCCCAAGTAACTTTCCTTCCCAACAGTAGCAGTAGCCAGAAATAGTCTGTACTAGGGATAGAGACGTAATTTTTAGAGCAAATGCCTTCTGAGCGGAAGGCAACGGGGTCCAGGTACACTCGTTCCCCTTTCTGGGTTCCCTCGCTCAGTCCACCCAACGTTAAATTGGTATCAACTGAGAAAAAGAATGAGCCACACTATCTAACTACCTAACAGCCTCATGACTCAGCAAAGTGCCTCTTTAACAAGGTGCTCCTTAAAGGTAATTTAAAGCACGGGAATAAAAATGACAAAACAATAATATTTCTGGTGCTTCATGATCCCAGAGGCATGGCTTAAGGCGGCGGATTGGGAAGAATGGAGGAGAACGCGCGAAAGATGGCAGCATTTGACGTGGTCCCAGATCCTGTAAATTTTCACTGCGAACGTACATTCTTCTGATGAATGCTCCGAGAGGTGATCAGTGGAAAAGGGATTGTGTTTCCACTCTGCTATGCATTATTGAAGTATCGTACACCAGAAAAGACAACTACCTGATATCGGGCAACGAACTGGTTCCGTTCCAGCATGCTTTCTGTTTCACTCGGTACGGAATAATTCTCGTTAAACTGCAAGAAAACAGTTTATCAAAATTAGCCACACATACTGTGCAATTAACAGAATTCTGCGTCTGTGTATAATTCAACAAATCTCCCGACTACTTCTGTTAGCAAAGGTCCATGAAGAAGTGTTATAACTCAATTCTGTTTTGAATAAGATACTCTCTGTTAAATGTTAAGACAAGGGCGACGACAAAAATAAACCATCCTGACATAATTGAATTGGCTATTCCACAAAAGGCCCAAGGTGAAAAATCTATTTGGTTAACGTTCTGACTATGACTTGAGTCATCATGAGTATAAAAAACGGAGAGTGCCTGTCACCTTGCAACTGTTAGCTTGACTGCTATTCAACAATTATATCCTCTTTTCGTCGTTGTCCTTGTCTTAATGTCTACAAAAGCTGCGCCTCCAGCGACACGATCGACTGCCACTTTAGCAGAATGACGTCAAAATATGACTGGACGTCACATGTCAACGAAGAAAGGGCCACGTTATTCAATATGCTTGAAAGGAGAAGATTAGAGATGGCGAGAAAGAGATGAAACCTTACAGAGAGGTGATAGATCATGAGCTCTCGAAGGGATTACAGAAAAAAACATACAGTGGTCCCAGGGCGTAGTACCGTAAGTAAGCGAACTCAAAGCACAGGAGGTGTGAACTGTTCACAATCCTGCACAGTTCACAAAAGAAAAGCCATTGGTCAGCTACGCTCGAAATCGAATTTGCTATGCAGTTCAGCAGGTTCTTAGCCAAGGAATCGAGAATACCGAGGCCCAACATTAGAATTTTGAGTATCTCTCGTTAAAAGTACCTCAAAAATTGTATTCTAGAATTTCTAATCAAATTTACATGTTTTTCTCAATAGCATCCTTCAATTGTTGAGAACTGGGACTCAAGTCAGAGCTGGCCGACATAGTGATCCTTCTGGCAAATACCAAGAGTTCTGAAGTATAGGTGGGCAAAGACTAAATGGGAATCAAAAAAGAGGATAGATAGGCGATGTCGATTCACCTCAGACTTCTAAAAACACTCGGGAATTATTGATACAGTACGTAAGTGCTATCCAAAAGCTGACATGAATCAGCACCAGAAAATACTTCAGTATAACCCTGATGTAGCCAAATTCAAAGAAACCTTTCGTGCACGATGTTGAGCGATGCTACGAGATCATATTCGAACACGAATACGGGGTTATGGACTGCGTTAGCTTGGATGTGCTGTCAGCGTAAGGGATAGGATTAGAGTTAGGGCTACGCCTTGAGTTAGCATTGGGCTTCGGTTAAGGGCTAGGGTTAGTTTTTGGGTTAGAGTTAGGGTTAGGATCAGGGTTAGGGTATGGATTAGCGTTGATGTGATGGTTAGGAATAGGGTTAGGGTTAGAGTTAGGATCAGGGTTAGGGTTAGGGTTAGGATTAGGGTTAGGATCAGGGTTAGGGTTAGCATTGAGGTGAGGGTTAAGGATAGGGTTAGAGTTAGGATCAGGGTTAGAATAAGAAATGGGATGGAGATAAGCATTAGCATTAAAGTTAGTGTTTGCATTAGAAATTGCGTTACCACAGTTTGTGTCAATTCTTAGAATCCAATCAGAAGAAGTGCGAGTGCAATGATAAATGCCGCAACGGAAAAGAAAGGTTGCACGTTTGAAGAAAGGACGAGGCACAGACACTGACAGTCATAACTGGACACTGAGTATATGTTGCACATATAACATTTCACAGGTAGAAAAGATTCATTTAAAGGGAAGCGAAGTCCACTGACAAAACGCAGAATGAAGACGATGAAAAACAAACCAATGATTCCGAAATTGCACATTCACGTCGACAATCCCATGATGATGGATCACAAAGTGGGTCCGAAACGTCTGGATTAATAAGTGGAATTGTCGAACTGAATCTGGAATATCGGAATCATGGGTATATTTCTCATCGTCCTCATTCCGCATTTCATACGTAGCTAGGCCTTATGAGTCCTATTTGGACTCAGAGGCGGTTTGGACTGGCTCAAAAAATTGAAAGGTGCTGTTCAGATGACAGAACGACAGAAATTATCGATGAAAAAATGAAACGATAGAGAACGATAAACACAATGCAATGTTCCTGACAAGATGCCAACCAGGCCAAACAAGAAACTCAACAGAACAATACGAAAACGGGAAGAAAAATTCACAAATGAAATATAAGATATTGAACACTGCAGCGATGGAAAAAACTAGACAAGGGACTTGACCAACATGTCGAATAAAATTGGTCAGAATGCTAGAAAGAATCGAAACGATTTCTGCATCAATTTCAAACAAGTTAATGGAATGTTACCCTGAAATGTGGAGACGTGATTCGCCGTAATTAAGATCTTTTCGTCCGATACTCACCAGGATTCAAAACGCCAGATAATGACCGAAATACAGCTACAAAATTATTGCTGCCAAGCGATGTTTCACACACTGATGAGTGTTGAACGAAAAGCTTCTCATTACCACGGAATTATGTTCCATGTTTCAGAGGAACACTGAAGTTCTATCCATCAAAAATTCATCCCTCAATATGATGAAAACTCGATAGAAAACTGGCCAAAAATACGAGATAAGTTCACACATGAAAACACAGAGAACAGGAAGAATAGTTACACTGAAAAACTACACAGTACAAGTGCTTGTCTCTAAAGAAGAAGAGAATAGAGAGAGGATGGAATTACTTGCCGGCTTTGTTTCCTCGTTTGTATTTGTAAGCGACTTATTTGATTTGTCGGCGTGCTGGGAACAGAACGTGCTATATTTATCAGCTTGTTACGGTTATCTTTATGGTAGAAAGGTTAAGAGGCAGCAAAATGTTTACTACATCGTGCAGCAATTTATCTGTTTGGCAGCAAAGCGAAACAATTAGGTTAAGATATCAACGGACTTAGAATAGACAACTATAAAAATAACGATTCATGCAGAGTAATGAGAAAAGTTTGGCCTGTTCCGCGCAAGTGTTCGTATTCGCAGTCCACCTAGCATCTGCAGGTCGATTGAGGTCCTGGGAAGCTACGTTGGTCGAGTAGCGTCCAGATCCATTCTCACTATGTGACGTCGTAAGAAAATTGCTATGATTCACAAATCACAAGGCAGGCTTTAGGATACGAAGAAGCTATCATTGTGAAGCAGTGTCCTTGCACTTCCTCTCGATGTGACAACACTTCTTGTATTCCACGCTTGGATTCACAGAGAGCTGAGGGGTAATCTCACTCTAACAGAAAGGTAAGCTGGAGGTGGACTGAGCACATCGGATCAATGGCCAAACTCATTGCCATTTGCCTATCCTTAAACTGTACGGGCAACACGAACAACAGAGGGGATCAATAATCTAAGAGCAACAATGTAAGATGAAAGAGGAAGAAAAGCATTTGATAACAACAAAACGATAGAGAAAAGCAAGAAAAATATCAATACAGGGAAATATGGGTAATAACATTTGCTATAAAATTAGGAGCTAAAGAGCAGACAATTAAACAAAGAAAAACGGAAATTTGCTTGTAGAAATTATTAAATGGGAAACTTTTGAAATAATTGACAAAATTCTCAGCTACTAAATGATAAAAAGCGCAGAAATGAAAATGAAGCATTTCTTCAAAAATAATCTCTAAAAAAAACTCGTTTGGCAAAGAGAAATCAATTTATTGGTGACATAGAAAACAGATTTGGGGTTCCAAATGAGCAAGCATGATGGAAAAGCTTTTATCACTCTGGTAAATGCTGATTGCTTCTCAGTTCATTACAAAAACTTCAAGCTGTGATCAGAGTACAATAAAGTATATAATTGAACAAAAATATTCAGCAAGGAGAGAGATGAGGATTGAAGTTTGCTTCAGATAATGATTGAAAACATATTGACCACCTACACAGCAGCTTGAGTAGGTGAATGGTAGTCAAACTGCTTAAACATCGACAAAACCTTACTTTGGAAGCAAACATGGAGCCAGATTTTGCTTGGTACGATGAGTTGTTGATGATGTCATCATAATTCACAAAGAAACCATCGCAAAGAAGATCTCTTTCGAATTTTCGTCTCCTGCGGAAAGAAATTTGTCCAAGCTTTAATCAAAATGAAACGTATCATAGCAATTAGGTTAAGCAAGAAAACGAGTCCAAGAAATTCCCACTGCTGCAAGAATGGATACAGAAGCCTCTTTCGAGAGACCTCAGCCACATCAGACAAAATCCGTTACAAGAAAACACGTTTACCACCCTCCTTCTTGGCTTAAAAATATTTAAGATTGAATAAGTGGCATACACTTACTTGTACCACATGTACAGTAGAAATCCACCGAGAATCAATAAAACGCCGACCAAAACTCCCGCGAGGAGCGAACTGGTGCTCTGCTTGGCTATCCGTGTCGAGAAAAGATTATAATGAAAGTTTAATACATTGACAAAAAGGCAGGGAATGAGGAAATGGCAAGCAATTTTCAAAAGCTGGAAGAGCTGTAAAAAATCACTATCAATGATGAGATGATGTGTTAGTTAGGACAAGGAAAGTAGATAGCCTATAAAGATTCATCTACAAAGAGAAAAATTCTTTACGACAGGGTGTACTGTTTCAGAAAAGCAAAACTCTGCCTTCAAAGTTAAGAAGGAAGAAATATGTAAACGATTCAAAAGGATCATGATATACAGTTGCAGCCTGTCCAAATCTGTTCTTAAAATACGACTTGAATCGCAAAATCCTATCTAGCGAGGTTTGTTCCCTGGGAAATTTATTCCAAACTTGCGTGGCTTTGGAGTTGAAAGTTGAAGAGCTCAATCGGTTTGATATGTTTTCAAGAAAGACGGCGGACTGCCAAGTGATTTTTAATACCAAAAGAAGAAACAGTTGAATGAATTAATATTGTACCACAACATGAAAACAAAGGCACCTCGTAAGCTGGAAAAGCGATTATCAGGAGCTCAAGAAGGGCCTTACTGAATGGGCTATTTCAAAGGAATGAAAACGAGAAAATTTGATTACTAAACCAGAAGCTTTTTTGAAGATTCAATTTTTTTACGGATTGAAACTAATCAGACAATATTCAGTGTAACAGGAAAAATCATAACTAACCAATGCATTCTCTTCCATCGAAACCACATTTTGGGCGATCTTTGGGGGGCGACAGAATTCCGCCCGGCCATTTAACAATGATGCTACTGGTCAATTTGCTGCCATCGGTAAACATGTGAATGTTTTTTGCTTTTCCCTTTATAAAGTTACGAAGCTGTAATACTGGGATCCTATCTCCAGCTGAGTTAAGTTGAACATTTCCAGAATACCCTTGAGGACAAAGAAAAAATCAAATCAATCTTGCTTTTCTTCCTAGCAAAACTGAAAAGAGCACTCGATTTGGGACATACCAGAAACCCGATGTTGAGCACCTGAGTTGCCCATGCCAACAAATGTCAAAATGGGTAAATCTATAGGCAAAGCATTATACACGCATACTGTACGAAAGACCCGATCTTGAACATGGCAGAGAATAGAGGCAAGACCTGGATTTCTTTGCAGAAAGGTGCACGAGATGCGTTTGCTTACTGCCTGTCATCTTCCTCGTCCATTCAAGCCCATACCTCTTCTGGTATACATCCGTATACCTCAGACTTTCATTTCGCGATCCTTTCCCCCTCTAGGCTTGCTAGTATCAACAGGGAAACTTCACCGCAGTTCTTCAAAGTATCCCTCAAACGTTCTGCTGTGCGTTTACATCCCTTTTGCTTATTCTCTAGCTATCACCACATATCCACCCAACATTTAACATCAGGTAAAACCTCTCGCTATATATCAGCTACTGGTGGGAATTTACCATGAGGCATTAAACTTAGGCCGAGCACAAATCAATTCAGCAAAGGACAAGGAATCACAAAGATTATCAAAGTTTTGACTTCTGACGAGTTTAGTTGCCGAACTTTTTCCAGATTTTGAATATCAAGGTGTCTGACATAACAAGGTGTCTGACATATTTTGCTTGGATAAAACGTGATAACTCGACTTGTACCCAATGAGATGAAAACTGAACGACATATAACCATAAAAACACACCCAATTCTCTACTCCGAAGTAAATTCTTCTCATTTCACATAGAATTCTATATTGAGTCTATAATAATATATTCTATACAAGAAACCATCGACTTTTAGAAATTTATATTGATTATTTGTTTTACGTTGGCCTTTTAGACAATTTCCTAGCGATTTCCAGAGTTAATTGTTAGGCTTCGCACCTTCTGCATGGTGGCCTTTCGTATTTTTCTCCGTTTTTCTTCCTCAAGTTACTTAGATAGATCGTTGAAGAAAAGAAGTGAAAATAAAACAGACGGGTACTATTGATGTTAGCTATAAAAAAGCTTGCCTCAGTTTAGAAATTTCTTATATAACGAAAATAAGAACTTTATGCGGATAATATTTACAAATTAAGTGGAAGTTGATTGAAACTTTCAATTACCACTACGATAGTGGAGTGGTTGGGATACTACTGACTTGAATGATCTGTAGGATAGAGTTGGTGGCTTGGGTTGTACTATACCTAGACGCATATCCTTGACAAAAGGAAGATGCGAGGAACACTCAGTGTCCCATTTTTGGCTTCTGCTACGGTCGGAATAGACAATGCTATGCAATTAAACTACAGTCATGCTTTTACCGGGCCTATACTCTTAGTAAAACCTATTTATGAAGCAGTTCTCTAGCCCTGCCTCTAGTTTCTACTACACTTGAGACAGATTATGCGTGATGGGGGCATTTCCCCATAATTTTTTCATTTTACGCTAAGTATGAAGCAAAATAGATTTTTCGTATTCTGAGTTCTCAACTGCATGGTTTGTTGCGGAGCTGTTTGTCAATTTTCATACAAAATAAGCTGCGACTCACCGCCTTTGAGCGTACTGTTAAAAATGTTGGACATCAGATGGGTTGTGTTGGACGGGTCCCTGCCTTGTTCTATCGTTTTGTTGTAAGCGAGAGCGTACATAAATATCGTATCATAAAGGTATGCTGAAGTAGGGTCGACCTGATTGAAGAAAACAATGAATTACAAGAAAAGCAAGAAACCCAGCATCTGCAATTAAGAGGAAATTTTTGCTTTTTGCCTTGCGCTCTCCACTGGCAAGGAGTCACTGGAATAGTGGTTAGACTTGGGGTAGTAAAAGCTATCACGAAATTGGCGCTCTAGTACAAAATACGTTGACGAAAAAAAGGAGGCTTCAATTACACATAACAGCGGCCACAGATGATGGCAGTCATTTCATATACAAGGTATGACGCAATTAGAGAACTGATTGGTCCATTCTTCAAAAGTTAAACAAGGAGGAACATTTTGCAGCATCAACGTCGGCATATATCTTCAACTGAAAAGACTACTGGGCTTGCCTAAGAGAGAACGAACCTGTCTGAAACCTTAAAATTGGACGCTTACGTCTGCAGGCTAAACTGAAATAGCAACACACCTTTTCGTTGGCGAGCATGGCATGATTGAAGGGTGGCATGGCCATTCTTCTCCTCACTTCCATACTGAAGTTTTTGTGCTTGTTCTCAAGGTCGGGTTTCTCTGCACTGAGATCGAGGAAGGCATTATAGACATCGCCTATCTTAAAGGGGTTTCCATTTAGATCTTTGAACCACGATTCGTCCTCCCATTTCTGCTCAACAAAGAAGTCGACTGTTATAAATGCAAACTCGCCGTTAAACATTCCGTTCAACTTTGCAGCAAGCAACAGCTTCCTTACTTTACTGTAGTAACCAAGGAGCAGGAAAACTGAAAATAACGGCAAACACAACATTCAAAGCGTAGGAAACAGATGGCCAGCGCCAACTACATGGCAATAGGAGCTATGATAACAATAATGCCGATAACAATAGTAAAAATTACAACGATAGTAAGAAAAGGAAAATTAATTAGAATAATTCAATAATTTTCAATACCTTAATACACATGTACACATGCATATATGTGAGGCGTCAAAATGAGAATGGTATTAAATTTGAACCGGGAGGGAGCAATGAAGGAGAGGAAGCTGTAAGTGCGATGGAAGATTGGATTTGTTTCAAGGTTTGCTAGGCATGGAGAAAATGGACAAGGTCATGCGAACGGTTCTATTATAATTGACTTAGCGATCATTTCATTTACAGTCTGTTGGTCCGTTGGGTCATGAGCCAAGCGAATGCATCGCAAGGTTGTCCAAATATTCCAAGAGAACTTTGGACAGAATGTGGTATTTGGAAGGCAAGTCAATCACAAGGTTGTAATATAATCAGAAGATTATTATAATGATACTAGTGATAATCTCTAACTGCCGATAATACGGAAAATCACTTGTTTAGATCTGCTGCTGTGGGGATAGTTATGCAAGGAAAGGAGATGAAAAAGGTGGAATTGGATGCAATGCTGCAGGTTAAAGGACAAATTCTCCGTATAAAGAATATGTATTTTAGATAATCATTCGAATCAATGAATAACGTATTGTGCCTCTTATACTGCTGCTTGCAATTTCTTAAATCTTGGTATTTCATATTCAGTATGATACGCGACTTGATCTTCGCCGCGAGCTAAAGAGAGGGAGTGGGTTCCAGTTTGTAAACACGGACAAGAGGCCTAGTCAAGCGACCTGGCTTTCATTTCCTAAATACTGCTGTAACTCAGTCGAGTGACAGGGTTTTCGAGGTGAGCATGCAAGCTCAAAAGAGCTCGGCAAATAAGAATGACAATGATGGTTCGACTGAAAATTTATAAAAAAAATCTTAGAATAACGAGAGAAAAAAACCAGCACTAACATAGAATTCTGAGTTGCATGTTATGCAGTCTTCAGCTAAACATATACTAAAGAATCTTAACAGAATACGTGTAAAATTGAGAATACCTGATGCGTAATAAACAAAATCTTATATAGATATATCATGCTGTTTCAACTGTAGAGTTCAACAATCTATTTGTTGAGTATGTAAAAAAATAAGTAAATATTCATCAACAAGGAATGAGTTCTGAGTTGGTCTATGACTTGTTTCTGTAACAAAAGGTGCAATAAATGCTGCGGATTACCATGGAGGAACTTCTGGTTATGATGCAATTGAGATGGCATCAGTCGATGCCAATACCTTTCCACATCTTCAGAAAGGAAGAGAGGACTGGCATAAAATGCCACACAACTCACAGATAAGATCACAAATCTCACTTGCCGATTACCACTATTTAGATGGTCTCTGAGAAGAGGAAATAATAATTTATCTTCTTTTCGTCGTTTATTGCTTTTGAGGTTTTTTTCAAAACCCACTGTTGATTCAAAGATACACAGGTAATTGTCAGCTACAATGAGAAGTGCGCCTGTGCGGAGTCTATCACCAGCAACAATGCAATCACCAGCAACAATGCAAGGCGAGAAATAACCAGGTAGGTTAAAACACCGTTTGGAAGATGTTATAGATTGTAAAGCTAGCGCAAGAAATTTAAGTACTTAGTTGTGTCGCCACTCAAAACATCCATAATCATTTTTATAACCAGCAATGATGTGAAGGAGAGAATCAGGCTAAAAGCAGGGCGGAAAGATTCCAGAAATATATGTTTTTTCTGGTGGCAAGTGAGATTTTCTACAGCTGGTGCTTTTCCACAATTCAGTCTTTCTTTTATCATGCGATTGTCTCAAAGAAGAGTGGGAGACAGGTTGGAATTGCTGAAAATTGAAGGAAGGAAGTTGGAAGGCCAGCTAGTCCAGAATTCTATGGGAGAGAATGATATAGCTTGTAATGGCAGAGATTGGTAGATCAAGCCACTGACTGACAAATTTTGTGGCGATGTTGTTTAGATGATAGCAAATCTGTGATTTGAATGTTTCATCAACTGGCAAATGCCAAGAGAGTTTAGAAAGGGCATAGCGATTGCAAAATAAAAGTTAATTTCTAAAATGAATGCGTAATGAGAGAAGAAATAACGATGATATAACTAACAAAAACAATGAAAATAGAAGAAAAAAATAATAATAGAAATAATAAAAATGAAGATAATCATAATGATGAGGGGATATGGACAAAAAGAAGACAGCTCATCATCTTAGGCCACGGGAGGTGGCTTGACGAAAGACTGAACAATCCGGTGTTAACATAAAATGCCGAGAAAAAGTTTAGTGATAATGATGTCATTCAAGTGGTTGCTGGTGCATTAGGAGCAGCATCTACCAGATTTTGAAAGTTTACAAAAGACATTGGAATTACAATGAAGACGGGACACGCACAAAAGACAGCTTTATTAGGAATAGCCCTGGTATTAAGATTGGTACTTAGTTGTTGAATACTTGTAGTAAAAGAGAAAGCAAGGTGATTCCCTTGATGACCAGTAGTTATCCGCAATCACATTCTAAACCCCAAAGCATTTAAGATCTTGCCTTGAGATGCTAATTTAGCAAACCTAATGATAATAATAATGATGATGATTATGTAATGGAAAATAGAATGGAAGCCTGGATGGGGGAAAATGAACGGTCGGTTTGTTAGTGATATGCCTATAATGACGGATAAAGACAAGGCCTGGAGTTTGATGAGAACGTCTGATCTGGAAATACCACAGAAGAGCTGACATGCGCTGCTGGAGAGCAAGCTACTAGAACAAGCAACATCAAGTACTACATTGATAGGGCAGCTGATTCCCCTACATGCAGGTTATGTAAAGAAAGAGGAGACACGGTGAGTAATGGGGTTGGTGAATGCAAGAAGCTGGGCCAGAAGGATCATGACAGGAGACATGACAATGTCGCAAAAATGATTCAATGGAAAATTTGCGAAAAGTGTATGCCTGAGAGATCTCAACAATGGCAAGAAGACAGCCCAGAAACAGTCTCGGAAAATACCAATCATAAACTTCTTTGGGACATGAATACCCCATGCGATCACATTATCGAACAAAAGAGGCCTGATGTTGTCAAAATTGATAAGGCTGCTAAGTCTGCAATAATTCTTCATGTTGCTACTCTTGGAGACAAGAGAATAGATGAACAAGAGAAGGAAAGAATTGAAAAATATCAAGAAATCAAACGAGAAATTCAGAGGCTTTGGAGTCTTCCAAAAGTTTCGTTGGTACCTGTCATCGTAGGAGCTCTTGGAAGTGTCATAAATAACTTCAAGAAATTTATGGGAATAATCGGAATAGAGTTAGAGATCCACTTTGCACAAAAAACCGCACTAACAGGGACAGCCAGGACATTGAGGAGAGTATCAGAGTACAGAGTAGGAAAGAAGGAGGCACCTTAGATTCATGGCAATAATCAGTTCCCCTGATTCACATGTCGGTTAACCATCTACCAGTGATTTTAACAGCAACTCTTCATGATAATGATAATGATAATGATAATGATAAATAAATAATAAATAATTTCAAATCTTTATATTGGATGAAACACTTCAGCCTTAGATTAGCTGTTATCAACGTGTGTCCAGCGCTTGTGCCCTCAGAGTTACTTCTGAGAACTCATTTACCGACCTAGGAAGGATGGACAGCTGAGTTGACTGTTGGCCTGTAGTTAGTGGTTCCGACGACGGGGATTCGAACCCACCCGAGTAGACCTCGCATGATTCGAAACACGGCGACCTAACAACTCGGCCACGCTAATGATTGCAGTGCACCCTTTATGCAGCGTGATTCAAGCCAACAAAATGCATAAACTGCTATTCTTAGTAGCCCTGTTATACCTTGAAATAATTACCTCTAACGTAGAAATAATTCAAATCTCTCTAAACAACTACAGATAAGAAAACAAAACCAAGGAATTCGATGCCAAGGAACAAAAATAAATAACAAATGAATGCAAATTTATCGGTTAAATAAAAAGACAAGGACATCGATGAGTAACAAGCATATAATAATGGGGCCGTGCAGTGGTTTACGAGGGGTGGGGGACTCACGACGGAGGGGCTTCGCTTCCATCCCGACACTGTCTCCAACAGAAGACCTGTCGGCGAGGAAGGCGAAGGAAAAATCGCTCACGATAATCCCGTTCCCTGAAAAAAATTTCGAGCCATACTACTGGTGACTATTGAAATAGAAATCGAATATGGTATGCAGGAGAAAACATCGAGATATTCACTACCAATAAAGTTCGAACCGTAAAGGTTTCCAATTCATTTGAAGCAATGAAACTACATACCTCGCCCCTTTTCCTTGGCTTGATTTAAGATAGATATCATATAATTCCAGTTCACAACGTCCTTCGGACTTTTGTATTTATCGACCTGGTCCTGGTTGTATTGAACATCGTTTATGTCCTGGATGTCATTTTCATTCAATGATTTAGCCTTCAGGAACGATTTCGCGATAGACGACCAAGGCTCAGAAAGCTCAACTATTACGGTGAATATCCTCCAATTGAAAATCTTCATTAACTGCAACGCGTTCTTAACAAGGATGTCTTTATCCGTCCGTGCGTACGCAAGCGTTCGTGCCGTAGTCGGGTAGAACGCTTTGTTGGATAAGTCAGGCGTAGAGCAACTGTATGTTAGCATAGGAACGCTGTAAAAGCCAGCAATCAGACCACTCGGTTTACACCCTTCGCTACAATACGGACCGATAATGACTGCATAGTTCTTTTTGATAAACTCAACTGTTCCGCCAGCGGACATCAATCTATCACAACCGCAGTCTTTCCACTCAAAGTTGATATTATAACCAGGTAATATCGAAGAATCTGCGTTTATTCTATCGATAGCAATCGGTGCAGCAGATGCGAGCTTCTTTCCTGCAGCCCAACCCGTCCAGGGCACGAACAGACCTATAGTTAAATTCTGTACTGCGTTGCTTTTCGTTGCGCATAAACACAGTAAAAGCAAGTACAATACGCAACGGACTACACTGATATATGCGTTCAGCCTCATGTTTGGTGTCCCGGGTGAATGGTATCCACGCAGTATCGTGACGTAGCAAAAGAATAGCGTGGAAAGACCTCGTCCTATAAGAGGGCCTTACCGATTTCGCACAATTTCTGTGCTTATTTACAAAATTGCGATCAGATTCATAGCTCGGACGGAATTTTTCACCGGAATCTTGATTCTCGTTTGATTGGACGTAAATTATCGTTATCACCGCGTAGCGTGGCACGTGGAGTAGTAGATGAATCGTTGCGTGTCCTCATCGAGTAGAAGCACCACGACCAACGCTAACTCACGATCTACAAGAAAAGATACGTTGCCGTCAGTTTGAACAGTATGTCTTGTATTCTTTATCAGTCAACATTCATCAGAGTTATAATCTACGCAAAACCAAATGTTTGCTCTTTCCTCCGCTCGCTTATTTGATATGTGAGCGGCATTCTTCAGTAAAATAAATGCAACGATTTGAAAGTTCATAACCACAGCAATGTTTGACCGCATCATTTATTCCTCTGTTCAGTGTATCATTTCGAGATCATTTCGAGATCATTTCAACTGTCTGGAAACGCGAGCCAATGCGATGATGATTTTAATTAAAAACACAATGACGAGATGAGTTGAGAAGATATCTGACAGTCACATCACTGGAGCAAGCAATGCTCCAACCCCTCCCCATTCCCCGGTTTAAGAGAAATTGCTCTACATTTACTCACAAAGCAAAATAAAAAAATTGCTGCCGAGGCGAGGCAAACATTGTCAGTATATTCATAATTTCATCAAAAGGCGTCTTCCAGAGAGCGATATCGCCGGTGGGGCCTTTCAAACATATAGTCCACATTTTTCGTAGTTCGAATGCTCTTTCTGTACAAAAAATCATTCTAATCGCCTTCTATGATACGCCACTGGTTCGAACATACCCCGGAAATCAAATAAGTAACATGTCAGGTAAGTTACAAAGTATAAAAAAAACTGAAAATGTCGTCTCGATCTGAACTGTAAGCAATTTTTAACTGCTAATGTTCTTAACCTTCCCTGTCTGTAATCACTACAAGAAACTATGCTCTATATAAGCCTAAGCACTGTATGTCTTACGTTTCTGGCTGGGATGATGAGCCCATTAAAGGCCACCAAAAATATTTAACAGCTACGGCTCAGAACTTATGTGGGTTGGATCATTAACCGAAAATCAAGACCAACACATCTTCAATAAACGTGGTCATAGCTACCGAAATAAATCTCGAAAGAAACCATAAAGATGAAACCCACACAAGAATTCTGGGGTTGGTTCCATACGCAATAAAGAGCCATATATAAAGGGACGATTGAAAACAGGAAAGCGACATGGCTTAGCTAGAGACAAGCCAATGATTAGGCAATACACAGATACTGGCAATCCATGAAACTTGTCTTTCTCCAGACTGACGCTGACAAGAACTAAAAGCAAGTAAAGAGAGTCTTGTAACAATGTCACTTGTTTGCGGAAATCAACATGCTAATAATACGGATGCCAGCAAGCCTTTTAGTGTCGCCCACCTTATCTCAAACCGTCCTTGACTGCTCTGACTTCCTGGCCTTCACTTCAATCAAACCCTAACCCTAGCCCCAAACCCTTTATTCAGCCCAAAAGCGATCCCTACTCCCAAACCCTTTATTCAACCCTCAAGGCACTTTTAGAGGGCAGTTTGACGATCTGAGGACTTGAACTGATCTAGGTCACAGTGAAGACACCTGATAAGTAAAAGATTTATACTCAATACATTAATACCTCTGAAGACGCCTTTCTGTCCTAAAAACAGAGATGACTGATGAGACCTATCCAACGCAGATACGATGAAAACCAAATCAGATCCAGATTTGGTTCACCAAATCACCTTGTTATTCAATAAGGCAAGAAATCTTAAGTACAAATGTATACTAGCACTGCTGGATTACAAAGCGATGGGTAATTACTCCGAATCGGCACATGAAATAGGAAATATACACTTCTCTACGTCACTGCTTGTATAAAACCCATGATAACTTCACGGTTAAGCAGGAAAAGCTGCCAAAGGGCAATTAAACCAACAGGAAACTGTCGCAATCAGAATAAATTATTCAAGACCATGCAGGTCGAATCGGCGCAAGAAATCATTCAACTTTCGCAGGTGCCACTTGAGTTTTCTTGTCCTAATGCAAACGAATCTGGAGCATTTTGCTTCGTGCGCATCTTGAGCAATTATGAATGGGGTTGGGCGAGGGGCATCTCCAAACCCCCTCCCTCAACCACCTTCATTCTTACTCCCTTGATGTTCCCTCGAAAGGCATGGCTTATTCATGGCTAGGGAAAGTGTCAACTCAGAGGGACTGGTCTTGATTGGAGTAAGGGCGATAAAGGGGTTCACAAATGAAAGCCCCCCCCCCCACTGACAGGCCTGTGAGTACCGGCATTATATATTCCTGTCGCTTATATGCTAAGGTGTGCTTTCATATTGTATCGGCCCAGTACAGTGCCGTTTCTATAGCAGTTGAGTTGGTCATGTGGATGTCTGCTTTGGTGCAGGTCTGGTGTAGTTTTTCACAGAGAAGCAAATGCTGCATAGTTTCCAGGTCGCCGCATGAGCAGAACGGGTTATCTCTGTATCCCCAGTGATGCATCAGGGCTGCTGCTCGTCCGTAACCAGTGCGTAATCTGCTCAGGCTTTTCCATTGTGTCCATTTTAGGTGATGTCCTACAGGGAGATTTTCAGATGGTTTGATGCCCATTATTACATCTTCTGTACATCATACAGTACCGGCATTGAGAAGGGAAGACGGCCTCATTCAGCACTCTTTTGACCGTGCTAAACTTGCTAGACACATTGAGCGGGACAGGTAAGATGATTAAAGCTGGATGCCATTCCCAGCAACACCAATGACACCAAAGGGATTCGAGCCACATAAATTTTGCTTACGAGCCAAGCAGCCTATCAGCTTGCTTTGAAAGGTGATATTTTGCAACGTTGACAAGGGCAGGATTTAAGAGGTTCTTCATGATGAAAAAAGAAACGAAAGGGAACTATTTCGCATTGAAATAATTAAATGATTTTGCACTTTGCTGTCTTGTGTTGTAGGCTGATGTACTTGATAGATCTGGATTGTACCTACACTCTGCTGCGTTGCACACTCGACTTCGAGCGTAGCAGAAACCAGAGACAGGGCTCTGAGTTTTTATCACCAATAGGTTTAATACGGGTATACGTATAAGTGAAGTATAACTTCGGTATACTGCGTTGCACACTCGAATTCGAGCGTAGCAGAAACCAGAGACAGGGCTCTGAGTTTTTATCACCAATAGGTTTAATACGGGTATACGTATAAGTGAAGTATAACTTCGGTATACTGCGTTGCACACTCGACTTCGAGCGTAGCAGAAACCAGAGACAGGGCTCTGAGTTTTTATCACCAATAGGTTTAATACGGGTATACGTATAAGTGAAGTATAACTTCGGTATACTGCGTTGCACACTCGACTTCGAGCGTAGCAGAAACCAGAAACAGGGCGCCGAGTTTTTTCAAGGGAAGTGGAATTCATGAGGTGGCTTCCCGGTGCCTTCCTCACCAACGGCGTTTAAAATGTGACACATTTGGGAACGAAACTTGTTAAGATTGGTTGCTTTTTTTAAATCATCAATGCACAATACCTAGTCGTTGGAGATCTTTACAGAATATAATCATTCTCGGGGTTTCCAACGGAACCTTTTTGGTAAAAGCAGAAAGCTTTCTCGCATGTAGTTGGACAAGTAAAAAATCCCTATTAAATTTTTTGATAGATACTACATTACTTTTCCGACTGTGGTTGCAGGGAAAACGATGCCTATTTTGCAACTGACCGTATCATGACGACCTAAATGAACGTAAAGAGCTTTTATTGGATTAAGGATATCAGAGCATTGAAAGGAAATTGCTCTGCCATTATGTAGTCAACTCATTGTGTTATTAGCAAGGCATTACAATTAGGTAAGTGTTATTCAAGATCAGACATGCCATGGTCTTCCACAATTATTTCTATCTGTTGATGACTTCCCCCACAAAGAGAAAAACAGCGCCTGAGCCGAGTTATCTATTCACGTTGTTCGCTGTGTTAAGAAGAAAACGAAAATTCTTTCAAATAAAGCCATGCTAATCGCTCAGTTTCAAACACTGAAAACGCCATCCCTTGCTCTTGCATTCGATTCTGCGTGTGTTAGGTAGGATGACTTGTCGGTTTAGATGCCCACATTCTCATAGACCCTACGGTCAGTCTTCTGAGACGAACTCCGAGCATCGATTTCTCTTGTAGTGAGAGGTGTCGCTAGCTCTGTTAGGAATCATGAGGCGTGACCACATGGAAAGATAGGAGAGAGAAACAGCTCGATAAGCATAACTCCGAAGGACCCTGAACCCAACCTTTGGCTTCTTTTTCGAACATTTGATAAAATCTCGCCTTCCTCGCGAATACAATGCGTTAAGGATACTTGTGGTGGAGCTGTAAAATGATCATCACTCCCGTCTCATCGAAAGATGTTCTTTTTAAACTTGAACTCCGCAACGTGCTTTATTCGATAAACCTTCTCTGTCCGATGTAGGTAGGACGTGTTACTAAAAAAACTGCAACCTCCTAAGTCACTCCATCTCGTGTTCGTCACAACAGGATTTTCAAGTCAATTTGAAACTGAGGTTGGGACGAAACAGATTTAACAGGATAACAAGACCCCCCCCCCCTCCAAAGAAATACAAGTCCATTTCAACGCTCGTACCCCACGCTTCTTATTGCATTCCCCTAACTTTGGTTGGTAAGGAGACAGCTAATTTATCTATACCTTTTGTTCGTTAGTTTTTACCGTTGTTTGCAATTTCCCTTTGATCTTTTACTTCTGTGTATTAGTCTGTTTACACGCCGTATGAAAATGAACAAATAAACCAATTCCAGTGTTGTTGGCCGATTCGTTTGGGGAAAGGAAGCCGATAACACACATTGTTGTGTGATCATAACAGAAACGCAAATTCAAGCTACGCTCTGACACGAAACGAAGACAGGGAGTTTATCTGCATTCCTTCCCCACTGTCTTGAGCCCTTTCGATTGGATCCCGAGTTATAAGTGAAACACTGGGCTAAATTTTACCACTAACCAGACTGGCATTCACCGATAATTTTTGATCCATAGGAGTCAGGTTATGTTTCAAACAAGATTTGGCTAGAATATCAGTCGACAGAGAAATTTCGTTAGGTTGAAAACAAGATGCAAAAACAAAAGGCGACTCTCATTCGAAACGTGCATAAACCCTGATTGAAACTGGACAAACGATCAATAATTCATGAGCAGTGTATCAACTGAAAATGGCTCCTGTTTATATATATCGGACACTATCTTAAGATATTATTGTAACAAGAATCATGGCTGTCACCTACTCCTCTTGGTCAGCTACAGGCAACTGATGTTTCCTTATCAAGCCTGATCATCGAAGTTAAAAATTACTTTGGGCCAACTGCCGGCGAAAGGTGTTGTGTGATGATTCCTTTGAGCGTAGTAACACTAACGAGGCTCATGTTACAGACCCTCGCAACACCTTCAAGGTCGCAATGATATTCGAAAGGCGAAATGCCCCACAACTGAGAGGCATCGCGAACGAGAATGAAGATAGCTTGGAAGGGTATATCATAGCCTGACAATCAATGGAACGAGATCATAAATCATTAACAGCACTATCGTACTCAGCAGGTCCTCAAATTCCCTGTAATCAGCTCAGCAAAATTGGGGCTATGAGCAGTATTTTGAGGTTTCAAAAGCTATTTACATTCATGCATCAAGTGTGATAATCTACCAAGCCCAGTTCGGTGCTTCATTGTGCGTGCGTGATGACGACGAGAAGCGAACAGAGAGTAGTTCGAAAACAATTATAACAAAGTTACCCTTGCATCATAAACAAATCACAAATGGCAGGAGACAATTTGCCAGGAAGCAGCAGGAGAAGACAAGACGAGCATATTTACCTCAAAAATTCAACGAAATGAGATTTTTATCTGATGCGGTCTCCAAAATTGACTCTTGCTTTAAATATGGGGAATTTCTGTTGGCCATAAATAGGTTATATTCACTTGGTGGAATGGAAAAGCGATCGAACCAGCAAGCAATGCTTTATAAGTGTTATCTAATAAATCTTGGGAACAAATTAGCACAGCTTTCTACTTTCACAAAAACACAAGCTGGCGGAAAGAACGTGAGTCAATTTAAGTCCAAAAATCGCTTGAATTTGTGAAAACCAGTTGCCCTCTTGAAAAAGGCTTCGACACATACAGGAAGATTGCAAATGGGGGGGATTGTTCGACAGAAAAATGAATTCAATAGTTTGTGGGGAAATTTGAAAATTTTGGAATTGAAAACTTCATAGGTAAAACAAAGAGGCACTAGTGAAGCGGATCAGACTGAAGTGTTTGATGCATAAAATGCGGCTAACCTTTGATGGTGCTTAAAAATGAATGTGCCAAATCAGCTCATTCAAGAAAATAGTGAAGGCAAGGCGATAAATCATACCTTTTTAAGATCACAGCGAAGGACCACAGCGCCGTGTTTATTCGTAACAACGATCTCTTGACCATACAACTCGAAGCAGGTTTCTAAAGTAAACAAATAGAATTGATTCGATTTTCGACACGTAAAGATTAATATCTTGCAGCATCTGAGAACGAGCAAGGCATCTCTAATGAGTCAAACTACTGCCAACATGACATCTGGAGATTGCTCGAGCCAAGGGAAGCTTTAATCACAGCGAACAGCAGTGGACTCCGCTGACAATTCGAAATGGCTAAATAAACATTCTGTCGAGCGCGATTCTCTGTTCTGCAAACATTGTGTGCTCGGCAGCAGAGGATCTCCACCTCTTCGTACGCTTAACATTACACGGACATGTGATATCAAGACAATACAATCACAAAGCAGTGCGCCTTCGCTACAGCACAAAACACTGCAACATGATAATTCACATCTACAAGTCTCGCTGGCAGAGTCGAGAGCCTTTTCCGTAGATGAATGCTAGCGTCGTCTAACCACAAGTCGCTCAAGTGATACAAAATAGCATTTGCAGATTATGAATAAGCAAGTATGTCAGGCAGGTAGTCTGAATCAAAGAGGTACCTGCAAAGCACTGTCATAGTCACCAATATCACGTTATACAGTACAATGAGGAAGTTGGGCGCTTTCTTTGTCATTTTTCACGGCATCTCTTGACTGTATCGATGCTAAACAACTGCATATGATACTCGGTTTCGGTCGTAGCAAATACCAACGGGCAAAGCTCAAAGCTGTTCTTGGAAAGGGGGAATTTCAAGGAGGTTTCCCGTTGCCTCACTCGCAATTAATGTACTGGAACGTATTACAATTGTGATTATTATTTCAGTACCATTATCATTGTCATTAAATCATTATAATTATTATCATAGGTGAATACCTCTGCCAGTTATTGGAAAGATCTGTTGCAATTTTGTCAGGGCCTTCGTTGATAACAGGACTTCATGTGTTGAAGAGATTACCCTGTCTAAATGCTGTCGTTATTACTATTATTATTATCATTATGTTGGGTGTGGAGGATTCGATCTCGCCGCCTTTGCATTATCAGTGCGCACGCCTAAGCCCTATACTAATTGCATGATATAAAGAGATGTAGTGCTTGCGGTTAAACCCTATACTAATTGCATGATATAAAGAGATGTAGTGCTTGCGGTTACACATCGAATGGTAACGAGGTGAGAGGGGCTCGACCCGAGAAAAAGTCTTTCAAATGATTCTTGAGCACTTAACCTGGTGTTAAGGGGCACTCTTCATCCATCTTACCCTCAGGGTTATAGGGGCATTCCCTACATTCTCCCGGGTATATTCTACTTTAATCATATGAGCAAGTAAAGAAACTTCGCTTTGAGAAAGGTTTGAGGAAAAACGATTCATAAATTGACGCTTTATGAATGGCAGACAGAGTAGAATGGAGCATCTAGACTTCGGAGACCCGAATTACCATTCATCTTTCATAGATGAGGGTTGGCATATTTACGAACATGAATGCCCCATGATTATTACAGAGCAATTAGAAAGCGTAATCTTTTGGATATATCGTTCCTTAACGTGGAATACATCTTAGCAGAATCAAACTCCTCCTTTTCATTAGCTTTCTTCACAAAATTGATTAACCATTTTCGTTGCTTAAAAAACTACTAATTCTCACAACTGCTAAGAATATCTATACCCCCGTCGCTTTAGACAATCCCTGACTTTATGAATACCCTATCTACTCTTGAAAAGCATGCCTGACCCCTGCTGAACTTGTGGGGATAGTAACTAAAGTAAATTTGAGTCCTAAAATCGAAATAAACGTCAGGAGGCAACTTGCAAGAGAGGTACTGATCCGAGCGAAGGAATTGTGAGGTAGGGTAGTCAGTTCATAACATCAACGTACGTTACCCCTTGCTCCAACCTTGTTTCCTTCGTTGGGGCTTGTATAGGCCACCGTGGCCTTTCCACAGCATAACTCACAAAGAAGAAAACGAAGAAAAAGGAAAAAAAGAAAAAAAAGAAAAAAAGGTACCCATTTACTGCTGAGTGGACGGATACAAAGCATCTAGAAGGTATGTGCGCGTGGCTCCAACCAAGGACCCTCAGTGCAGAAGATGCGCAGCAAACACGGCCCCGACGAGCACGGTGCGACCAGAGGGAACTCAAATGCGGAGGAGCCTTAGATCATCTCTCAACAATCCTAAGTCTACTTTGTCTGATGAAAACCTTGCAATCAGAAACCGTAGACTAAATCCCCCTTATTACGGTGGATCGGCTAATATTAATGGTAAGCCATCCAACGAATGTCTTAACCAGCTTTACAGAAGCGTCAACTCCGACCATGCAAAGAAACTCCCACAAGAAATTTTGCTGATGACCATTAAATCTTGTACGAAATCGAGCTATCCTGAAGATCTGATAAAAGAAATGGTCGTTCGAAAGTGGCTGGAAGCCTCATCATTACTTTGCAAACGAGACACTATCTTAACATGTGACTGGCTATTTAGCTGTGCGATACGATTAGCGCCCCCGCAATGGTCCTGCAAAGATCATTTACTGCTCGCAACCTAATGAAAGGATCGAAAGTTAATGTCACAGTCGTCTCCGTAAGAGATTCTTTGAAATTTCTCGAGAAAGCACTATTTATAGAGGTAGCTTGGATTGTGTTTAGAGCACATGCCTGCTGCACTTTTAAGGCCTTGGGTAACATCTCAAATTCTTGCTCATTTCTGTATAACAATAAATCTAGGGTCTCTGTTTAGAAATCTTGACTGGTGGGGAACACATGATTAAGGGCCCATGCTCGAACAAATACCAAATTTATATACCGAACAAAATTGTACACTGCCTGCATTAGCAGCCGATCATTGGCACCTTCGCCACACTTAAATACGGCCATACCTTTCATAGGGACACCAGAATCAATGGCTTCGCTGCAAAAATCAAAATGGCGGATACGAAGCATGAATGAAAGTGAGTCTGCAGATTTTCCAATTAGTTCTGGATAAGGCATTGAAAGATTAAAAAACTCAACATTGGCGCATGGAGAAGGGAGATCTAATGAAAATACACGAGGGATAGCAACAATGCTGACAGCAGCAAGGACCATGAAAAGCCGTGGTGATTTAGATTAAACGTAATAATTGTCATTAATGACTTCGTTGGCACGTTTTCAGGTGAATTTATGCTGAAACATTTGCTATAGCTCAAACTTGCAAACAGATGCACTTAGAACAGTTAGTCACAGCACAAAAACGTTTCATTGCAGTAACCGACGGGTGAAACTACGACAAACATAGTGAGCACTGTGATGAATGATGACCTCATGAAGAACTTGAGAGAATCATAACATCAGCTTGTATAGGGCAACGACATTGAACATGGCACAGCAATACAAATTCAATTGTAAAAATGTAAACAGTCTAGTCCCATGCTCGTTAAGCGCGTCCATGTGCACCTTAGATCCGATACTGACCCATGGCATTGCGAGGAAGAGTCATGTCATTCCCGGCCACGCAGCTCAGCCAGTGCTGCAGTGCGTTCGCCAAGGATTCCATACCAGTCCTATCCAACTGTGCGTGTGAGTAGCAAAACTTGCTTCACTCGTTGTATTTCAAACATTATAGAATGATGGCCCTTCAGCTGGTACTGGTTTTCAAGGGACCCTCCGTGACATGAATTATTCAATAAACATCCAATATTCAAAATAAAGTAAAGTAAACCTAGAACGACGCTAAAAACGTTATCAAAAATCAAACTTAATACTTAACTCTCTAAAATACCAAAAGCTGTATGTTGTGAAAATGGCCATATGCTATAGGCCTACGACTTTTTTAAAGCTATTCAGGAGCTTGAGCCTAATACCACCTGTGTAATATGCTCTACCACAGCTAAAAAAGAGCTTTCAGATCTCCTGCAGACGAAATGGGGATAGACTCGGGGCTGATACCGACATTTTGCCACTCTGATTCTATCGACATTTTACCTTCGCCATTACGTAAGGCACGCATTCACATCTCGGTGGGCATGCAAAGTTTGCGGGATACGGAAATGGAGCAGATGCCGGTGCATCCTACGCAGTAGACTCCTGCTCTATCCACTATTTCAGCTACATCCCTAACTCAATTACAATGAAGTGTATTTGAAATTATTATGCAATAGATCTTTAGAAATTAGACACTTTGCTTGCTCAACATTGACTCGTTGGTGTCCTGATCTATCTCGCGGCTTACTGTCTGCCCTAACTAGCCAAGGGCTTACAAAAAAGTAATTTAGAAGCACAGCAGATATTAAACTTCCTAAGAGATGAGATAATCTAGTCTGAAGTAGGCTAATTCAAACGTTTATCCCGCACTTATCTGAAAATAACTTCAATCGAATAAGTTCGAAAAACGCTACTAATCTAATGAAATTTCTTCTCACTGAGCACAAATTTCCCACTTAGAGTTAAAAGACTGAACGTTGAATGCCTCGATAGAAATGTCAGCAGCACCTTTTTTTTAGTGAGTTACGTTGAGGAAAGGCCATGGTGGCCTAGACCAAGCCCCAACAAAGGTAGGAAAGAAGAATGCGAAAGGCTAACAGTTAAGAGAGATCAGATAAAGTTTAATGATCTTAGATTTGAAAGATGGTAAGTTATAAGATTCAGGAAAGCAAGAAGAAGGCAACACGTTCCATAATTGCATGTTCATACAACTTGCCGGAGAGGTACTATCCTGAGTCAAGACATTGGCAAGTAGGGTAGCTAGTTCCTTCCGTCTCTGCACATTAACCCCGGCTCACATTTACGCCAGGTACACGCCAGGTACCCATATACAGCTAGGCGGACAGGTGGAGGGCAACCAAAACTTTGAACAAGTGTATCTAGAACCCTTTGAACTCCCGCACAGTAGGTATGCACTCTACGAAATGCATCTACTACTCCTAATACAGCCTACCATTTCGCTATTGAAAACACTCTGTAGCTCGCTATCTATTACCGTTAGAAAACAGAATAGCTTGCAAGGATTGATGGAAGAATTTCGTGAAGTATAAAACCTAAAATTAAAAGGTTTTTAAAATCTGGATTTTTCCAGAAATTGAGCATGATAACGGCAATGTCACCTATAGACCTAAGAATAGAACTTTCCATGGGGATTAAAAATTTCAAGGTCATATAACGTACACCTCAAGGTAGATACTAGGAAATTCACCGCTATGACTATAAGCTCGTATTCCTAAGCTTTACTGAGAAAAGACAGCTCGTGAATATCCATACTCGAAATGAAAATATCCTCAGAAAAACCCAACCAACTAACCATAGGACCAGAGACAAAGGTTTCTTGCTACGAAGGTATTCTCTACACAAAATTGTGGGCTCATTCTTCTCGGATAGAAGCTAGGCCTAGCAGGGCAAAAATTCTTGCACCTCAGTGAGATCTTATGCTTAAGATATACGGATGTATGGATATATGGATGTGACGATAGGAAAGACTTGAGAAATTGACTCCCTTCACAGGGAAATTAAGTGGGGGTCTTGGTGAAAACTGCTTTGCTAAGATATCTCGATTCATGTACCTATGGCAAAATATATTCAGATTTGGGTGTTTGATGGAAAACTGAAATAACCAAAAAGCAAAGAACATTTGTTGACGAATATCTCAAAACAAAAAGAAGACGGTTCGCATAATTTGCACTCTGTTTATTTTGCTACCAGCTGTAATGATAAATCATTCATGAAAACAAGAGAATTAAGCGCACCTCATCTGCAAAACACTTGCAAAATAAATTCAAGACGAAACAAACCAAACAGTCTAGTAAGGATTTGTTTAAACACAGACTTAAAGGGATTAAAGAAGAAAAAGCACAAGAATTATAAGATCATACGAAAGCAAGGTCCAGCGAGTTTCTGTTGGTCCTTTCCCAAAGTAGAAATGCTCACGCTGTGAAACAGGTATGCTTAAATACATACCGATTAGAGTTAAACCGTGTAATTAGTCGCAGTCAGGCATAAATGGGCGAGAGATCGAAGGAGCAGTCTGCAAATAAAGCGAACCAAATGTGAATGGGATTGAAAAATCGTTGTAAGACTGAAGGAGAATGGGGACAAAAGAACGAACAATACAACCAAAGAAGCCATTGAATGAAAGAACAACAGAATATAAGAGCACTGGAATAACATGAAAGCAGACTAAAAGAGAGAATGCCAAGACAGAACACCAGTGCCAAACAGTATAATGATACAGCAGTAGAAAAATAAAACAATGGGCCGATCGAAAAGTGCAACAAAATACGCCAGGCGCTAACAAGAAACTATAAACAAAGAAGAATGCGGGAAAACAAGAATAATTGAAAAAACGAAATGCGAAACAAAATAGCGAATGAAGATAGAACGTGTAACAAACAAGAACATGTGACTGCAAAAAGAAGGAAGGTGTAAAAAACAAAGATGTTACAACTAATGAAAAAGGAGCAACGCAAAGGTTAACAAAAAAAGCAAACGAGATATCGAAAATGAAAGAGAAATTGTTCTCGTTAGAGTCACAGAAAAAGCCAGAAAGAGTAAAAATGTTCCCAAGAGCTATAGGGATGAAGAAAGACAGGGATTCCAGTGAAGAATTCCTACAACGATTATGACTATATTTGAAAAGAAACGTTTTCTGAGCTTGGGGGGGAGAAGAGGGGGGGAGAAGAGGGGGGGAGAAGAGGGGGGGAGAAATCCAGAGTGTTGAATAACTACAACTATCAGCATAGGGATCCCAAGGCTTCGGCATCGAGGGGAAGGGATCTTTGTGAAAGTCAAGGCGCTATTGAAAACTTGCAGTGAGCAAGATAAAAGTACGATACACAAAGAATTGACAGAAACGTGGATCACGAAAGATCAGTTTTGAAAGAAAAGACTGAGAAGTGCTCATCCAAGATCATAAAAATTTGTTGAAAAATCTAGGAAGCTTTTTGCTGGTTATGTTCCGGCTGGATATTTACGAGGCTTTATCATACTGCAAAACAGAATTCATAAATATCTCCCACTTCGGGTTACAACAAGAGCCTCCTAAAAAAATTTTCTTAAACGGGCGTCGTCTCCCGCAAAGCGGGGTCGCCGTTGTGTACTGCAAGGCATCAAGTCAACATTTTCACGATGGTTTGGATTGGACATGTTTAGTCAAATGACCTTCCTGCCCGCATACTCTTTAGTTGCGTTCTACGAAAAGCAGAGGATGCGTTAATCTTGTTCCGACACGGGGGACCATAGGAAAACACCCAGAATCAAACAGGGCAAAAATAAAGCAAAATGTTGGGAACGAGGCAGGCGAAGTCTCTATGCATACCTCCACATCTCCGAAAGCTATAGATCGATTGTAACAGGAAAATACATTCTGCTAACAATTGTGTTCAACTTAATATGATTTGATGTTTAACTTAAAATACAGCTTCAAGTCTCACTATTTACTGCAGTCTGGACTCACAAGCCTATTAACCAAGCATTCAAAAGAAAAAAAAGCAAACACAAAATGTTACAAAAAATTAAGAGAGAAATCAAATCTGGATTAGGCATTGGTTTATTCCTACAACAGACAAGAAAATACTTGGATTAGATGATTGAGTTGGAGGCTTTATTAATGATGAGATGAAGGCTTTCGGGTCTATGTCTAGATAACTGCACAAACCTATTAGCAAATTAGAGGAAATGCTAAAAATACCAAAACAAATAAAGGATGGATTAACAAACCTAACATCAGTAAACTTAACATTGCTAAATTTAACATCAGGATATAGATATATGGAATATAACAGAAATAAATAGAAAGGCATTGTGGGATTTTTACTTAGAATATGGAGTTACCCGTCGACGAACTGTTAAACAAGTAAAAAATTAATAAGATACCACAAGCTAAGATTGCGTTCAAAGCTGATTCGTTATGTAAAATTAGTTTTCTGGGTCGTTCCAATAAACGATTAAAGGAAAACGAAGTTAAAATAGCCACTAATGTGGAGAGAAACCAGCAAAGAAGAATATGCGATAATTCAGATTCAATAGCATTTATCTATATTTTATGATTTCATGCATTCAATATCAAAACCTAGCCATGGATGTCATAAGCTAGTGACGTTTGGATTCGGTCACGATACTGGATAAACGCGGAGTGTTGCCATATTTTCATATTACACATTTAATTCTGTAAAGAGGATTGCCCATCAGCATAAGCTGGTTTTCAAGGGGCCCTCCGATAAAAACATCAATTAAAATTTGTGATAATAATGCGGGCAGCAAATTAGATTAAATCGAACTATAAATCACTGGGTACAATAATCAAAACCAAATGCAGGAAAATAAAAAAAATTTACGATAAACAATAAAAAGAAAGAAATTCCGCTCCCTAAATAACTTGATTAAAACTATACAACGAGGACGCCTGCTTTGATTCGGCTGGAAGGCAATTCCACAGTGACGTTTCTCTAAAGGAGAAACATCTCTGGCGGTTGTCAGACCTTTGATTGGGTGACCTGAGGTTGGCCCCTGTGCTTCGGAGACTCTAAGTTGGACATTTGGGATTTCACACAAACGATGGGAAAGGCATCTGGCCGTATAAAAATCCAATGATTAGTCCTACTGAAATGATGGAATGAGCATGGTTGGTGTTTGTGAAGTGCATCGAGCAGTGCTGAGGCGACCCAAATGAGGGAGAAACCGAAGTTTGACCTAAGTTTTCAAACATCCTATAGATATATTTCATAACAGGCTAGGTTTTTATTTCGTTCTTTCTCTAAGCCAATTAGGACACACGCTGATAAGAACAGTATATTTTGAGGTGTTACATCCTGTATGAAAATTCGTATTATCTTCATCATTATTATCATCATTATTATCAATCATTATCATTATGAAGAGAATCATTATCATTATTAAGAGAAAGGGGCAGATTTGAAACTTCCAAATTGCTCTCATAGGGACTGCGCTTGCTCAGCCGTTTGCTTTAAGAAACCCAATTCCTGGCAGAAAATTGAAGCCTGTCTCTGGTATTTAATTTCCTGGGAATTTCTTAGAGAATTCTACTTCCTTAGCAAGAAAGTTGGAGATCAGACTCTGGTTTCTTCTACTGTTGGGATCAAGTAAGCGATGCAGCTATGTCAAATATTATCAATAAGAAAGTCGAATCGCTGACTAATTGCTCATTTCTGTAGCATTAAATTTCAGCATGCGTTATCATATGTGCAATGATTTCAGTGAAACTTCTGGAAGCGTCCGTAAGTTTCTTTGGCAAGAAGAAATCACGAAATGGATTCGTTGTGAATCAATCATAGATCACACCAAGCCTGGATGTACTGATTAAGTGAAGTTAGGCTCATCCTTCCATAATAGCATCGATAAAAATACTTACTTGCGATGTAACTCGATTAAATGGCATTAGCTCATCTTAAGACCGTGAAGAGTTCGCTGTACGAACGGAATTAGCGTGGTAGGAAATTTAGACCAGTCTACGCGTGTCTCCTTGTCAATTATATCGCTAAACCGACCGGGTTCTACATTGATACTGTATTGTGACATTCAATGATAAGCACATCCATTCTAACATGGTAAAGAGCAGTGGCAAGACAATCGGATGTTAAAAGATTAATCGCACACGACGCACAGGTACGTAGGAATCATCGAAAAAGTGGGGGGGGGGGGGGGAGGGGGGGGCAGATCAAAAGAGGACCCGTTCTAAAACAATAAGACTGATAATGACAAAACCTGACAAGAGATAATGCAAAGTTAATGAAAATGATGCTGAAAATCATCCTCATAGAAAGCCTTTATTACAAACATCAAATGTTGTCTTATCTTACAGTGAGAATTTGGGCAAAAGAATGATTATGCAAAAAGGGCACCTTTGGATTTAGACGGGGTCTTTTTGCATAGCTTGCCAAAAAGGGGATGCATGGCCTATCTGCCTCCCCCCCCCCCCGGTTCCTCGTCCCTGAAGACGAGATTCGGTAAAACGAGGCGTATTGTTCAGATACATCCCTCAATAACTGAGCTTTGAGTCAGTTTACAGCGTTACATCATCTTAATGAAAAGAATACGAGAAGTCCACTCCAAGTTACAACGCCACGGACAGGCGCAGTGTGTATAGAGGCTGTAGGCCCAACAATGAGGACAACACCCAACATAAACCACCCAATTCTCATTTTTTTTCATTAGTGTCATACAAACTGACCGCGGCTAGCTCGATACCGACGTTGCCTTACCCACTGACACTGAACATCCAATCTAACAACAGCGCAGATTAAGAACAGTCTTCTCGCGAAGATTTCTCACACGAAGAGCGCAGCTCGTCGAGATGCCAATACTCTAGAATCGAGCGAAAGGTTTTCAGAACTGCATAAGCTTACCTTGAAAAGCGACGTAGCTTTGATGGAACAAGGAAATCAATTCGATACCACCAACTGCAGTTGAATTCGTTGAGCAATGATGTAGGATAACATAACTGTCCCCTGCGTCACTCCCTTGACGACCGTGCAATTTGGTCGCCGTGGAAGCCTTTTCCGCAATATAATAGCTTTCTACCGCAGAATGATATCCGAGAAGAAAGAAATATGAAAGTTTATGATCTTAGAGGTAATCCGCGTCCTTACTCATTGGCTTAGTATAAAAAAGCAGGCCCCCTCGTGATCTAAGCTGAAACAAGCGGAGCAGTTCCCATGCTTCTTTGTCCATCAATTAATGAAGGCCTTTACTCAGATGAATACATAGCATAAAATGAGCGACCACTTAATATCAACATCATTGTAGCCCGCAGGAGAAGAAAGTGGAGGGAGTGTTTGAAGAAGGATATGGAAATGAGGGGGCTGGAGGAGAAAGATGCACGGGAGAGGAGTGGAGGATGGACAGATGGGAGCCGAACGGCCCACCCCAGGACAGTCTAGGACTAGGCTGATAGAACATGACGATGATTGTAGCCCGTAGGAACAGTGGACGTTAGTAGTTGGAGATAGAATTACGATCTCCTTGCTTTACAAGAATAGTTTATGTGACGTAGACGTAGCAATGGTGATGCGACGTGAAAAATATATTGTTATACAAACAACTATCAATGTTAACCCAACCATCAGAAGCGATTTGGGAAACAGAGAGCTTTCAATTGCTAGGTGATGCCCTGAATTTATCCCTCGATTATATTCCACACGTCTGGGATCATAGATGCGCTTTAATTCCACGGTCTGTATGCTTTGCAGAGAGATGTGTGATTAGGGGCACTTGAACATTTGAGGTGCTTTTTATGATGCGATGATGCAACTCATGGGTGGACTCACAATTCCAATTAGCAAAAGGCAACTTTGGGCTGGGAGGAGGAGCAACATTCTGAAATGCGTAGTACAAGTTCTGTCGACACTGCTTTGGGATATGCCAATCCATCGACATGGACGCTTTAGTAATGGCAACGAAGAATGCTACAAAGCATCTTGAAAAGATTTATTTCAAAGCAGGATAAGGTTTTCTGCAGAAAGCTTGTTTGCTTGGCACTGATAAAGTAATAGACAAGATATCAGCGCGACTACGAGAAGAGCTGTTTAATAATGGTAATAATCATGAAAATAATAACAATCATATTAAAAATTCATCTATAGAAGTTTTCCTATGAGATAGCTACAAAGTTAATCAAATCCAACAATTCAAGGCACGAAAATCCAAAATTTTTCATTAATCAAGGCCACCTTGAAAGGCAGGATCAGAACACTGCTTGATGAGAATATCTAGTTATCGCCCGATAAGCTACCTTCGAGTTGGTGGAAGAGAACACAGATTGTTTCAATGTAGCAAAGATTAGCTTTAGATCATATGGCTGTCTAGTACCGGTATAGAATCCTGCATGGCGCGCACCCAGGTGAATTCATGGCGATTGTCAGTGCCGATTAGAGGTTTCGATGGGGTTTTATGAACACAGCAGATGGCTTGCCCTAGAAGCCAATGTCTGTTAGGATTAAGGAAAACAATTAGTCTAATGGCTTGGTTACTTTATCATTCTATAGTCTGAATGTCAACCATTTGATTGTCTCGAGGGAAGACCATGATAGCCCACGGCCTAGGCATAGCTAAAATGAGCCGCTTTTCATTGCAGTGGACAAATCGTTAAGAAGCACGATGAGAGCGAAGTTCTGCTTTTCAAACGTGTTCTAACGTGGTGAAAAGGTATTTTGTACAGAGAACGCTATTGGGCAATGGTCTGCTTGTATAGGACAGTCAATATCAGCGGATTAGAAGATAACATAGACAAAGAGCAAAACATGCGACGCCCACGTACTTGATTTGTGATTGGCTGTACTGGTAAAACTATGGATTAAAGTCAAATCAAAAGATTTAACGGACGCGTTACTCATTAAGCAAGAGTACCACACAGTAAACTGATCACATGACATCAACAAAGCAGAGGCCACACTACGCATGGTGATGATGGCGTATCTCTTTGGGTGTAAACCCATAAATTACAATCTCCGAATAAAGGATCTCATCCAACTACCAGAACAATGACAGAGGGGAATAATTCTCTGAAATTTAGAGGACGCATGTCATGGGACACACGCCTTGATTCAATAAAATCTGTCAAAAACATAAGTCAGTTTAGAAGCAGCATAAAAGATTCGGTGGGACCTACATGGAAATTTTTTAATTTGTAGAAAGAGAAAACTGTAAAGAGGAAGATCCTTTGGTCTGCATTGGTACGGATAGGCCTTCCATGCGCGCGAGAGCACAACTACCCGATCCAGTTTGGCTCAGCTATCCGCACCAGAGTTATGAATGAAAAAGCGTGTTGAGTTCAAGTTAAGCTGAGAGTGAGGATGAACCTCTAATGAAAACGAGGCTAAATTTAATTGTTTTGGTCCGTTTGTTTTTGTCCGTTGATTTTCATGCTAATTTGATGTTAATTTGCTTGCCTCCCGATGCAATTACTTCAAGAAGAGCAACGATCATTTTTGGTTAATGGGTGAGTTTTAATCCTCTTTGTCAACAAAAATGACTATTTTTGCTGCAGCTTTAATGGATAATTTTTTCAGGCAGCGGCATCTGTTCCAACAAATATTTTCCACAAATCAACTCATTCACACCCTTTCCAAGTTTCACAGCCTAATCCACGAACTTTATCCGACAAATCATCATTCATCTCTAGAACATGCACTTTATGGAACGTCTTGCCTTCTTCTTGCCTTCCTGAATCTTACAACCTGCCATCTTTCAAATCTATCAATAAACTTGATCTGATCTCTCTCCCCTTAGCCTTTCGCTTTCTTCTTTCTTTCTTTGTTGGAGCTTGGCATAGGTCACCATGGCATTTCCCCAACATAAATCACTAAAAAATAAAAAAAATACTAGGATGCCGAAACCTCTGTTAGTTGTAACAAATGATACAACGGTGAAATATAGCCTAAGGTATGTGCATACCAACAAATTCTAAGTCTAAATTGCGCAAAAATCGGGATGAATCGCCCAAAAAACCCTTCCACCGTCTGCAATTCTCACCTGGGCGTACATGGACCATGTCCATGAGAATGATTCTACGATAGCGCTTCCATGATGTGCATACATTCAGCGATATAACAATTCTTATCTCATTCAACAGCAAATAGCTGACCAAACAGTCGCTTCCAAATGATTTGGAAATATTCATATTGAATCAGAGTGCGCATTGGAAGAAAGAAACAATTGTGCTGGCTAATCATATTGCCAGAAGTTGATTCAGCCTACATTATTAACGAGCCAAGTAAGGTATAACATTCAAATTCATTCCTAATATTATCTGCTTTCCACAGTTTTGGCGATGTCAGCTGACCTGCAAATTTTAAGTGGCCTTGTGAGTCTCAGAGATAAAGGAGGATACGAGGACGAGTAGGAATTTTACAAGAGACCGAACACGGGTGTCCGCTTCGCATTCAAAGATAAGCTTAATGATATATACACTATACATTACATATAACAGGTCATTCAGTTTCTCCTACCTTCAAGTAAATAAGTCTATAGCTGCAAGCCTAGGATATGCTGATATAAATACATACTTTTATGGGCTTTTACTCAACTAGAAGCACTTTAAAAATCCCATTAATGACTTAAGTCATATTCCCTGACAATATCTCGTCCAAATAAACCCCCACATAAACTATCACCTGCTGGGTAACAAGCCTTGCTACCCAAATTAGGCGGAAGTAAATCCTATACATATGCAACGAAGAAAAAGCTCTACGGCAAAAGTAACTCACAACCGTTTCTTCTTTTGAAAAGAAGGTACCTTTGATAAGTCTGCACCTGAACAAAAGTAAAATTGAAAGAAAACAAAAATAAACGGATTCAACTAGAGTGTGTACTGACACAGGGATATGACAATCGAACGAGTTGCATGAAGATCCTTCCGTTATCCACGTGATAAAGACTAAGATAGCCTTTGGCTTCTTTGCCAACACTGCTTAGTTCAAATTGATGACATGTGTGTCCGAAATTTGCCGAACAATGGTCACTTAATTTTCATCCCTGCTACCTGTGGCGCGCATCAAGAAAAGCATTACATTAATAAAGAACTATCTTAGGGACAGCAAAGAAAGGGTGAAATTGATGGCTTCTACAATGAATGGAGGACTTAAAGCCATAGAGTGTCACAGGGATCGTTCCTAAGACCACTACTATTCCATTGTCTGCAGGTGAGACAATTATCTGTGTAAGCGATTATAGAAATGAAGAACTAACCAGAATGTTAAGGAGCGGTATGCCTATTACATCGACTGGATTCTGACAAAGGTTAATTATGAAAATGTGATGCCTTTTAGCAATGTGAAGAACGCTAACACGGCGACAAAAATTGGAAACAAACTAATCCTTGGCAATTCAGAAGAAAAATTACTTGGTGTCACGATAGACCAAACGTTACCATTTCCTTCTCAGCTAAGAACACCCTTGTATACGAGAAAGAACAAGTTACATCAATGATGGAATACTAAAAGAAATTATTAAGGTCTTTATGCTCTCTCGGTTCAATTATTGCTTTCTTATTTGGATGTTCTGTGCTTGAGGTCTTAGCAGTGAGATAAACCACATCCATTAAAAATAACTACGAATCGCTTTAAAAGGCAAAGTTTTTTATTTCGAGACGCTGTCAGAAAAGGAGAATGATGTGAAAACCCATGTCAAAATTCACTGCCAGTGACTGAGATATATAGTACACAACACGGCCTAAATCCAACAGTTCTGAAGGAACGATTTGTTGTTCAAAGCCCTATTGTAGTCTAAGAGATGACATACTCTTCCCGTGGAGGGAAAGTACGAAATAAGATAACCCTGGAAGCAACACAATCACTAAATTTAAGACAATTCAAAACTCATAGGAAAAGATGGGAAGGAGAAGAATTTGAATGCAAGCTATATAGATGATATTTTGATCGGATGGGAAATATTAAGCCAAAAAATAAAAAATCTTGGCATAAAAATATGGCATTGTGATAATTTTGACAATAAATTATTATTTCTTTAACATACCAAACTCCTAATTTGACTTCATACCTAGTCACATTTGGTTTTTGTGAAGCAGGCTTTAATTAGATCCGATAACAAGCTACAATATTTTTAGCCTACTGGTGATAAATTGATGACATTACCTTACATTACATCTACATCAAGTGCAGTCACTAAGTTGGTACCAAGCACGTAGGAATGATGAGGGCTGGCAGCAGGAAATTCATTCAGCTATAAAATGGAGCAGCTTCCAATCATCAACAATACAAGTGGCTCCGCTCGTGCGGGAATACAGACGAAAGGAGAAGAAGATGGTTATGCAATAGTCACACAGACAATGTGGGAAATAATATGGGAGTTACAGGTCATCATTCCCTACCGTCTCGAATGTTTGTGCACTTCTCAAATGGTTCCGCTCATATCTTAATCAGAGATCATAGCACACGTGTGTAGGAGACGCTCATGACATGATTGGTGTACCACAAGGGTATGTTAGGTCCCTTCCTTATTCACTCTGATCAACGATTGGCCACTATCAGAACATTAGTCAGACACAGAAGGACTCCAGACGAAAGCCCCACCGATGTACCACTATGTACAAGGCAAGGAAAGCTGATATAAAATACAGTTTCAGCGATAAAAAGGAAAGGGCCTACACAATACCCAGACAAGGAACAATTGACAATTCCATCCACCTAGATTAAAAACAAAATAGGGGAAGCAAATTTCATCCTAGATGTTCATTGATAACTGGAATAAACTGGACACAAACATTAAATCCACAGGAAACTTTATATAAATAAAGCTTTTGGACTATATAAACTGATTTTATACCCTTTTTATTACAGATTTTCTTCTTCTACCATTCTGATTTTATGTAAACATAACATTATGAATTACCACAGTTAGTGGAACAGAGATAGTTGAACAGAGGACCCTCGTAAAAAGCTCTCTCAAGTGACCGATGCTTTTCTCCATAAATATATGCATTATCACTATTATCACCAGTAATAAATCATGGTCAAACCCAGAACTCCTTCCTTACCAATAATTACTTACTCCTTTTTTCTACATATTTAATGTTGTTAGCAGCTGCAAGCCAGTCAAATAAAAGTTACTTTTTCGGCGAGATTGGTATTTTCATCATTTAAAATATACAATGAAAAGATCAAGTTTGAAAAAGAAATATTATTATCATCATTACCGTTATGAGATTCTGACCTCATGACATTCTGAAAATTCCAATCTCATTTGTAGCCGTTCGAGTAACCACTTGTAAACTATCTATTTAGAGGGGTTTGCAGTGGTATGTAAGCACAGATGTGCAACCCAAATACTAAAGAAGCGGAGAAGGTTACCACCTTGGTCACCAAGTGAGGGGGTGGGGGAGGGGTGAGGACTCAAAGCTTTAATACGAACTTGCAATGACTACGCCCTGAAAACAGTACGTCGAACATTAGTTCAGTTTTGAGGACATGTTCATAACATGGTGATCCATACTAATGAATCGATACCCCTCCCATACCAAACACCTGACTCGTGATTGAAATGTTATGCTCGCAGCTTTCCCCCTCAGCACTTCGACACTTCTAGTAACTGATTTGAATACTTTGTGCACAAAATGTGAATAATTTCTTAAAATTCATTTTATCGGGGCATTGAAAATACTTATAAAGATAGCAGCAAGATTTTAGAAGATTTTTACTGGATAGACACGAATATTTCATCGTCGTTCAGCTACAAATGTAACTTTGAAAAGGAAGAAAAACTCTAGCATAATGATAGATGTTGTTGTAAATGTTTGTAGGAAAATTTCTATATACTGCTTATTGCACCTTCAGTTATGTTCTGGTCAATTTCTTTGAATTTTGTTGTATACAAGTTTAAAAATGTGTAAGACATCGACAAGATAGCAAGACGCATTCAACAGCAACACATACGGTAAAAATCTGTGTGACAAAAACGGAAAATCACACGTTACTTCGCCAAGTGTAAGCTATATCTAATGCAGGCAGCACACCAGACTGCGTCATAATAGAAGTCACATCATCATTGGGTCCTAATTTGCTCGACCATATGCTACAGTGATTCACTTTTCCACGACTATAAAGTAACCTGACGAGAAAAGACGCAAAACAGACAGCGAACACACGAAAACAGCAAAAAATGGGCATTTCGACACTGAAAATGATGGAAGACGGCTCCTTTGTATTCTGCAGAGATCAGTTAAGATGCACTTTTTCAGTGAAAGCACAATTTTTGCGTTCGTCCAGCTTGATCAAGTTATATCTCCTAGGAACGCCCAGCACACAAGGAAAAGGTCATGCTGTGTACAATCCTTGATGCGGCTGTCAAGCGCACTCACTTTGTTAGAGGGATCTCACCCCGAGCGTTCTGCTGTTAGGGAAGGAAACAAGTTGTGAATGAAAACAGAGTGTGACAAACAGTAGAGTGATCACAAGGGAGACGACTATTGCTTACAGACATAGATATATTACCTTAAAACAGGTCGGGGAAGTACATTCTCTCTTGCGTGGAAGAAAACACTCTCTTCAAGATTTTTATGAGCAAACTTCATTCGACTAACTTTATCCCCACGTGAATTTCTTTGTGTGAAACAGCAGATTATACAAAGTCTTACTCGCATTTAATCCAGCTAACCGTGTTTACGGTTTGAGTTTATACATGATCACAATCACTGATCGATGCGATAAGCATCATCACATGACCTAGCCTCGATTAAGAGGTGATTAGCGGTCACTTCAAGCGTATTAGTTTATCACAGTAGCTTACTCGTTGACCACGATCAATGTCATTGCATGTTCCCTTATTTATTTCCATTTGCCACGGGTTACCGTTCCGCGTGCGCCGATTCTTGATTAGAGCCCAATCAAAGAACAAAAAAATGAATAAATGAGTAAAATTACCCGACTGGACACGACAGGCGGCAACACAGAAAGCCACGCTTGATGTATACATGTTAACAAACAGAAATAAGCACAGTCTTACTAGGTCTACTGTCTACACACATAAATAAATATATATATATATATATATATATAAATATATATGTAGAAATGCAGAAAAGGAAAAGACCGATTCTCTGTTACTCTGAGTTTCGTGCGAAGGCACTCGTCAGACAGACTATAACTGAAACACATTCCGAATTACATTGATTTTAAAACACGAAACTCAGAGTAACAGAGAATCGGTCTTTTCTTTTTCTGCATGTCTGCTATCAACGCTCTGTACTTTGTACATAGAGCACCATATGGTGGTGAAGACTGCACCCTCTATGTGATATATATATATATATATATATATATATATATATATATATATATATATATATAAATAAACATATATACAAATTGATTGTGCTCGAATTTGCAAACGTTTGAATTACATATACATAAAGCAGTTAAATCTGTCTTACTCGAACTCGTGTTATTCGAACTTTGGCTAATTCGAACTGAATTTTCAGGTCCCTTGAAAATCCTAACAAAAAACATCCATAATCCGAATCTTTGTAATTCAAAGTTTGCGTTACTCGAACATCTTAAAGATCCCCAGAGAGTTCGAATTAGACAGATTTCATTGTATGTATATTGTACTCTATTTCTCCTTTATCATCAGTGTTCAATAGAAATGACAGTCATTTTTCGCCAAAGTCCTAGAAAGGGCGAAACTTCTCATTTCCAAACTTGCTTGTCAAGTAGTAAAAAACACTGCGTAAGATTACGTTTGATTAAATGCGACCCCTTCTCCAACACTTCACAACTAGTAATTTGCATTGATTATGTTTAAATTAATTTGCAGAAAACATGCATTGTAGAAGTTCTTCAGTACTATGTTCCATGTGCTACTCCCTAAGCCATCGTAAGTGCTTTTCTAGTACTGTAAATGTCTTTTATGCCCATACAAACGTCAAAATTATCACTATTGCTGTCATTATATATTTGTTTACAGTTAATTTGCTGAATGAATAGCTACAACTAATACAAATAGAAAAATTATAGAATTTACAATGTAAAAAAATCAAGACAGTCTGATATAGAACGAAAATTGATTCAATAATCCTACCTCTTTAATAAAAAATGCAGACTCTGCATTTGCTCGATATACAGTTCCACTGTTTTATTCGATTCTTTAGAGTCTTGAAGCTTTTCAGAAATTTGAAGTAAGGACCAAGGTATGATAGAGAAGCGAGATATCTTTAGGGGAATCGCCGAGGGAAGGACGACAGGTTGATTGGAAAGTGTGTTGCTTATCATATTGATAAAACATACCTACAGATACTATTCTAAACACATGGCGAAATCATGGGAGCAAAACGTGTGAGAAGATGGACGATTGCGTGGGTCAAGAATGAAGGAGAAAGATCCTGATAACTGTTAATTTGAATGAACCTAGACAATTATAACAATGATATGCAAGAGCGATTACACCATAATAAACACATTGAGGATTAAAGTATTAATCGCGTATTGGCAGCTATTGCAGGTGGATAATACTATCAATCTCCAGAGGAAAACAGTGGCAGTATGCATACGAAAAACATTCCCACAACCACGGGGAGCTAGCAATCAGAATTGTTGCGACTATAAGCAGCAGCAAAACTCGTCATCACGACAAGGCTGCAGCGATTACGCCGATGAACCAATTCTATGTAAACCTATCACATCCAGCGACTAGCAGACAAAAAATCAGATTTCTGGCAACGCGTGCTAAGCTGTACAAACTGAGCAGTCTTGGAATTAAAAAAAGGCTTGCTTCTAGGATTAATACTGCGGAAGAAAGAGCCAACTTTTGTGTTGGAGATGGTAAAAACAGCAAGCAGTACGGGCAAACAATCGAGTTCACGGAACTTACTTACGTAAAAATCAAATGCTTCTCTCAATGCAGTCATAGAAAACCAAAACAGAGAAAAGTTGCTATCGTTGATGCGATGCAAGCCCCTTAAGACAGGTGTGTTGTAAAATTATTCAAAATCTCATTGTTATCATTATTTCCAAGCAAGCAATGCTTGAACAACCTCCTCGTGAGAGATTCATTGATCTATTTCGAATGAGCAAGAACTAATTGTAGGACTATCGCATTCTCATGCATCGCTCACCAGAGCAAAAGTGATGTGCCTGGGTTTCCGTAAGAAAGTAAAGTTGCCTAGTTTTGTATGTATCTCGCACCTAGCATAGCTCGCCTTTCTCGATACGGCGGAGAAATTCCGTGCCAATATTATGCGATTGACGCACGGTTCCCTCGATTTATATTTTTCGGTTCCTCCCCTTGGTATGTTTCAGGTATACGACCGCTTAGTTCTTTCGCTTTATCTTTTTCCCAAAGCCCCATATCAACATGATTGTTACAAATTCCTCTTCGTGTACTTAGCAAGAAGCTAAAAGGTATTAGCATGACTGACATAAGGCAAAGCAAAGGTTGAGATAGAATAGTAGTGTTGCTACATACCTCAAAAGCCGCGTTGAAAACTTTATCTCAAATTTGGTGAAGCTTTGAACTGATCAAGGACACAGTCGTTTAAATTGAAATCTGCTCCACTAACTAACACGCAGAATCCTCAACTGTTACGCAGAATGGAGTACAGGAGCAGATCTGGACAGCACTTGCGAGGCTAGAAACCAGATGCACAATGAATTATTGACGAGTGAGGTTTTTGAAAAGCTGACTTCACGAAGATAAGCGTGTAATGAAATTGCCAACCATTCGTTGGCAAACCAAACGCTTTATAAGAAAACACAGGATTGGTAATTTTTTCAGTTTCAAATGTCAAATGGAGGTAGAGTGAAGGGAGCAGGAAAAGCGTTAAAAAAGATGGCTCATTACGAAAATCATTGCAAATATACCTTAGCATAGATCAAGGAAAGGAGAAATGATTATTAATGAACCTCCGCGAGAAAAAATATTCTGTTGAGGATAGAAATAGTCCCCTGTAACCTTATCAAATTTTTAGATAGCTTTTCGTGCATCCGTCCATTTCGTTCTGTAATAAAAAATGTTCCATAAGCCGCGCTAAAGGGATGTTACAAGCTAGCGATGTCATGCTGCTGGTCCGAAATCCGGATCAATTGGAAGCCCCAACAAAGGAAGTCTAGGGGGAGCGGGAGATAAGATCAAGTTTATTGAGTTAGGTGTAAAGGAGGACAATTTGTAGCATTCTGGAAAAGAAGAGGTAGGTAAGGTGTGAGTACAACTCCATGTCAAACTGAACTGACGATGAAGACAACGCATGAAATATCACTCGTGAAAGGCAACCTCGAAGTAACAGGATTGAAAGAGGAGAATCACAGCGACATGAAGAAACGGGGACGAGCTATCTGCTCGGTGATTCCACCTTAGTGAGACAAAATTTGATGTTGTAATTATTATTAGATTTGTTCCTGTTTCTGATTTTCAATGATTCAGTTTTTCAACACGGTGTTGAAAAGTAAGATGGCAGATGTAGATTGGAAGAACTCAATCATACGTTGAATGCGTATTTCGAATTAGACAGAAGAAGACTGACAGAAGAAGACTGACAGAAGTCTAGCAACTGTTGAATCATATACCATGTAAACATTACATTTCTTACTTATATTTACATGTTCATGTTCTAAATGTCGTCTTGCCCTGTGTTGTGCCTATCAATAAGAAAATCGGAATTTGCCCTAGGAATTACGACCCCATGAAATAGGATGGAGGAAATTTCCGACAGTCGGAGAAGAACAGAGCAATCTTTGAAACAGCCGCACTCTTATGCAGTATGACTTCAAATATTGGAAAATTCCCCTGCAAACTTCGTTAAATGATTGCACTTCAAACCACCCAACGATTGATATATAAACCCGACATCCCTTTCCTTTATTCTCGTATCTATTCTATTCACAGGCGAACACTTATACATCCCACACCATTAGTCCTACGATGCTATACTTACGGAATGATGAATTCAAACGCCCAGGAAATATATTGCAAAAACGTTATTGTGATAAGTTCACTGGATGCTAATAATTATCCTAAAAGTTAAATGCATCAATGTACAGAAGGCAAGCTGGATTTCGATTTCAGCAAAACTAGATTCTAAGATCTTCAAAAATTGCGAAGTGGAAACAATCAAAGTTGAATGAAAATCAAAGCTTAGGAAATTGAACTAGGAGCTACGCTACAGTTGCTGTGAATATAATGGCAATTTTAACTAGCTATCTGCATCGCTATGTGTAGGAGTATTTCAAAATATATTATTAATCTTGGGTTTGCAAGACGTCGCTTTCACCACCCTGCCAACCACAACTACGACGAGAGTAGTTTGCATTACCATTACAGCACCTCTAATTCGTTTAAGATCCGGAGTTTGAGCCATGCTCGTTACCGCTATCATATGTTCTCTGTCTGTAAACATGGCAGAAAGAAACGAAGGATTGATATGCAAAATTATGCTAAATTAAGCTTGATTATGCACAAAATTGCACAAAGATGCGTAAGATACGGAAAAGCTACGGGGCAAAGAATTTCAACATGTAGACAGCAAAGAGTTGAGAACGGCTGAAACTGCACCTGGATCTAGATTTGACCATTTCAAAAAAGCTCTCAGTAACAATAATTTGCATAATTGGATATGATAGCTTCTAGAAATATTCTCGTTAAAAGACGAAGAGAAATATTACATTCTGGCAAAGCAGGTTAAAAAACTTTGACAGCGGGGACAAAATCGTGATGGGTAACCGATTTCGGAAAAGGTTGGAAAAAATTTCCCTCGAGAAGCACGCAATATTTCCTTCGGAAAATACAGTTCTCACAAATAATGATTGAAGCCGGTTACACAGTTCATTTTCTTCATCCTTTTCATCCGATAATACTTCGACATTTTATATATAAAAAAGGCGTCAGATGGCCTCGCAACTAGGGGGACATTTTCATCTTACCACTGGAAAGCATTGAGACTGCAAGGGCGAATTCCCCGTAGTCATAATGCTAAAATATGCTTTCGTGTCTGGTCTTAGTAGCCGGCTTCCCCCATTAAAACTGCTCTCAACAATGTTGAGTCTTTAAAAACATTCGTGCTAACGGAGATCTTGCACAGTTATGCAAATTCATCGCACAAAACTGCACTGATAACAAGACTATTGAGAAAGATGAAGCACCTTGGGAATTATGCTAAGGTAGATTGTTGCCAGTAGAATAGGCCTAATTTGAATCACGACCCCTCAGATGTGCCGGCTGCAAAGCAAGGTTGCCTGTGCCACTACAGAGGCCATCAGAATGTCATTTCTTGATTGGAATTTTCTATTTCACGACGAAATTTTACAAGAAAAGTCTCCTAAAACTCAGGCTCAAGTGTAAAAGACGAAATTCGTTTGCAAATTAAAGGGTATTATCCTGAATACTGTCTCGTGCAAAGATTTATGTTACTGATGCACAGAGACAAGACAGGTGCTCGCACGTAGTGACAGACCGCCAAGAGGGACACAATCCAGTATGAAAAGAGGGAATTCTCGCTGTAGGACATGAAACATAAGCAAGTCAGAAAATGTCAAAAACTATAGGATAATAGCTTTATAATCTCAAAAGATTAGGCCATGGACGGGCTTCGTTGGATCAATTAAGATGTTTACCTGCGTGGCGCTGTTTGAATCGTCTTGCTGTCGATTCGTTCCATCGATTCGAACAAGGAAGGCTAAAAATGGCTGAGAACTTTGGGTGAGAGAACGGAATAGAGATCAAATCGTCATACAATCTACTGCGAACAACAGACTAAATACTCGACCACGTATTTTCGTAAGAGCTTTCTACCAATCTGCACGACGCACTATAAAACCTTCAACTAAAATGACTAGCTATTAAAGAAATAGCCATGACCCTATTATCTAGGATTTCTCAAAATCAAATGTCATTCAACCTAGAATACAGGTAGGTATAAAGGGCATTGAATGGTTGTACTTGAAAAGCATTTTGCTCGTGCTTCCTTGCAATGTGACCACCGTACGTGGTTGCTAGGACGCAAGATCTCGCAGAAGAATGTGAGGCAAGCCATGCTTGCAAAGTCATAGAGAGGCTCGTTTACAACTGGGCGTGCTCCATGATTGCTCTGTTTGAGCATTCATGATTCAGGTCTAACGAGTGCGTTGCGTTGTATACTCGATTTCGACCGTAGCAGAAACCAAAGACAGGGTTCTGAGTTGCTATCACCAATGGGTTTAATACGGGTATACGTATAAGTGAAGTATAACTTTCGGTATACTGCGCTGCATACTCGATTTCGACCGTAGCAGAAACCAAAGACAGGGTTCTGAGTTGCTATCACCAATAGGTTTAATACGGGTATACGTATAAGTGAAGTATAACTTTCGGTATACTGCGCTGCATACTCGATTACTGCGCTGCATGCTCGATTTCGACCGTAGCAGAAACCAAAGACAGGGTTCTGAGTTGCTATTACCAATAGGTTTAATACGGGTATACGTATAAGTGAAGTATAACTTTCGGTATACTGCGCTGCATACTCGATTACTGCGCTGCATGCTCGATTTCGACCGTAGCAGAAACCAAAGACAGGGTTCTGAGTTGCTATTACCAATAGGTTTAATACGGGTATACGTATAAGTGAAGTATAACTTTCGGTATACTGCGCTGCATACTCGATTTCGAGCGTAGCAGAAACCAAAGACAGGTCTCTGAGTTTTTTCTACGGAAGTGGAATTCATGAGGTGATTTCCCGTTGCCTTCCTCACCAATGGCGTTTTTTAAAGTGACACATGGAGGAATCGAACTGATAACCCCTATGTTGTGAGCCCGCATGCTTAACCACTACGCCACGGCACCACCGCCTGACGAGTACCGAGAGACAAACTTGACCAGCAAGATTCTGCTTTTTCCTCTCGAAGTAAAAACTAAGCCTGAATAATTAAACTACAACTAAGGACTCTAAAATAATTCCCACTCACTCACTCACTTATAGCGGTGAAAAAACACAAAGTCGTCGATTCTCCGCTGTGAACGACATTCACACTTTTCAAATAAGCTACATATAGACGCAAAAAGAAAACAACAAAAAAGAACTATATAGGTACCTCTGGCAAAATTTGCACACGAGATTTCTACATGCTTTTCATCTCAGAGGTAAAACAAAATAATAAAGAAATGGTTGTTGCTGCTGTATCTTCCATTTAGAGAAGCTCTTAGCATCTTTGATGAATTGACCTACCGTTTGCATTCGTCACAAGGGTTAATAATGTCTTCAAACATATACAACGATATAGAAAAATAACGTCCAAAGACAACAGATAGGCCAGGTACAAGTGCGTTATAACAGCCTTGATTCGCGGTAACTGAGCCCCTTTGGTGCATTAACGAATCCATTAATATCCTCAGTTTACTTTTAAGACTTTTTCGTTTTTTTGTCATATATTCCCATAAAATTTACAATGACAAACAATTACAATACAAAAGCAAATGGAGCATGGAAATACATAACAACCCTAAAAACTGTCGCTTTGGAGACTGGGACAAACTGCGCATCATCCTCGATGCCGAGCTTGGAGGAAACAAGAGGCACTTCAGACCATTCTCTAGGGAATTCGGATGTCAATTCTTTAGGGAGTTTGGTTTCCAGGTGCCTTCCCAGCAGCCCTTTTTTGGGATCGGCTCTGGACTCCTGTGCTGTGAGGTCACGTGCTTAACCACTACTGCGTTGCATACTCGATTTCGAGCGTAGCAGAAACCAGCGAAGGAGCTCTGAGTTAACCATTACAGAAAAGGTAAAAAGAAGGTGTTCATTAAGCGACATCCAAGTGACGTGACCTTTATTCATTTCATAGTTAGAATCAAGGTGGCAGAAGAAATGGCTGAACTGAGGGGAATCAATAGCGAAGTCAAAAGGTGTCTGATCTTAATCGCAAGCAGATAAAATCGAATTTCGGCCGCTGAACGTTACCGATTTGCTGCTAAATGCGTGTGTCCAGTGGTTGCACAGCAGCTTAAAAATCAAGAAAGCCAGGACTGCTAAGATAAAGAGAAGTCAAAGCTGATTTGCGGCTAGGATTACAAGGCAGGGGCAGCCAGAGCAGCATCCTACGCAAAGAGCCCGTCTTGGAATTATTGTCACGGTGAAAGCCGATCAGTTAAGATCCGTTCGAATACGAGGGGGACCATCTTGGAATTATTGTCACGGTGAAAGCCGATGAGTTAAGATCCGTTCGAATACGAGGGGGGCCATCTTGGAATTACTGTCACGGTGAAAGCCGATCTGTTATGAGCCGTTCGAATACGAGGGGGAGTCTGGACAATTGTCAACTCCTCCGCAGTACACAACATGCAACGGAAAATAGCCTGCTACCAGAAGATGATTGATGCATCAGATGAGCTTTGATTCCATGAAAACGATGCTGGATGGCTAAGCAATTGGGCAGTGGATGAGAGCGAAAGTTTAGCAGCATTTCGGTGTTACTTGGACGACTGCAGACGACTTAGCTTGTCGATAAACAAGATAATGGCAACGCAGACCTCCATTTCGCGCTCTCGGCAGAAGTTCGTGTGAGAGAGACTCCAAGGAAATGAGAAAATCCATAGGTGAAGGAGCAAGGGGCGGTGAGCGGGGGTTAAGCGGGACATACTTCCATTCAGCATCTGAGAAACAAACAGCTTGTCTCTTGTTATTCATTCGCGCAGAAAAATTCAACCCCCCTCCCCGTATATCAGAAACATCCATAACTAACTCACGCCAATTTGTATTCCGCCAATGCGAATGGTATCGATATTCTCCTGTTGACACTTTCTTAAATGCATCTTATGCATTACTCAATTAAATATCTACGATAAGGAAGTGAAGGAGATCCGAGATCACTCAAAATGCATCAAACTGAATACCTAGGTACTAAGGTTAAGGACGACATCGTTTTTCATAAAGGCGATGATAAACATGGATATTGCAAGTAATGTTTGCTCCCTTTGAAATACAGTCAACTCTGCCTAATTCGAAGTCGTGTAATTCGAGCTTTTGCTAATTCGAACAAAATTTTCAGGTCCTTTAAAAGTCTTCCAACAAAAATTTCCACAATTCGAATCTCTGTAATTCGAACTTTTGCGCTTCGAACATCTTTACGATCCCCAGAGAATTCGAGTTGGACAAAGTTGACTGAATTTGATATTGGATTGAAGATCAAGGTAAATCGAAGTTAATGTGAGAATTTCCGGCAGCCGCGTGATTCAGGATATTTACCAAAACATGCCCGCTCCCCTTACATGCATGCGTCCTAATGTGCAGGGCTTTGCTGGGAAAATCGCCATATGCTTTGCTGATATCTAACATCATGAAGTCAAAAAATTGACTAGCGTACCTTCATACATTTCGATCCGTGGAACGTTTCAAACAATCATCAGTGCAGTCGATGCTACGATTTCGGCAGAGCTTCCATGGCTGCATGGCTATCATAGAAACCAAGCAGGTCCTTACAAAACTGAAGATTAGGTCAAGAATTATTCGCATCACATAGAGTACAAAGCAGGCCTCGAGAAGCACAATGCAAAGCCTCCACTGTACTAATGATTTTCAAAAGGAGTCCACAATGATATCAGCCGGTATCTAGAAAAATGGATTCTTGAAACCATGCGTCACGTTGTGATCATTTCAAAGACTGTTGACCATACACGCCTCGTTAATGGCATGACCCTTTGCTTTGTGGGTGGGTGTGACTGCTTGCCTGACCAATGCGTGCAGTGCTTGCGCTAATCAAGGCTGCAGTCAAATGGAGGCATGGGTGTGGAAAAGAGAGGCCTGCATCGCATACTCGATTTCGAGCCTAGCAGAAACCAAGAGATAGCGATCTGAGTTTTTTCTAGGGAAGTTTACTATATGAGGGGATTTCTCGTTGCCTTCCTCACCAATTATGTTTTCATTCTGACACGCGCGTGATTCGAGCTCACAAACCCCTGTATTATGAGTCCGCAAGCTTAACCACCACACCACTAAAGAGAGACTATTTAACTTCAAAGTAAAGAATTCAGGGTGGTTCAATGGTAAGGCAGTTGCTAATTGATCTTAAGAGCAGTAGTTGGAGCTCCACCCTCAACTTAATATCCCCCCATACTTCAGTAAGGAGAGTCGCTTGCCTTCTACAATCCCATGTATAAGAATCCCTGAGATCTGGTCACTTCAAGAGGAAGGACGAGGACACAACTCGAAAAGCATCACGTCCAGGTGTCCAGATACATACCTTCGAATACTAAGTAGAAGTTATAAAAACTGGAAAAGGAGAGCCACATTGAAAGCTGGCAAATGGGATACTAATTTCCGTAAGAAAAGCTCTATCGATACATCTCTTACAGGGAAGAAGGGTCTCAATACCCTGCAGATGCTTCAAGAAAAGTTTGCGCGCAACTACGCCAACGAAACAGGCGAAGCTACGCCAGCCGAAACATGCAGGCAGCATCACTTCGGCTTGCATAAGCGTGCAGAACAAGGGAAAACCGCTAAGAGCATACGGAATTCATTCCAATAAACTCAAAAGCTATTGTTAACTTGGTAAACTTATCCACTGGCTTTGTACTTGCCGATGCATGATATAAATCATCTGGCAACAGGATATAAACTGAACTTGGCTGAGAGTATAGCAAATACGGATGATAATGCTTAAGCATTAACTTAAAGACAGGCCAGAACTTCCACTAAGCAGAGGTATAATCGTTCTGAGAGAGAGGAGCAAATAGTTGGGCACTTCAATACTTTGGTGAGATTTGCAAAGCACACTCGAAAGAGCTTCTGCATTGTTCTTAAATGAATACTTGATTCTAGTATAATCCGAAAAGGCAAGCAGTTAAATATAGTTCTCTCGATCAGGGGGAATAGCCAATCAAAGTTCCATAAACGACTCGACTCTATCGATCAAAAAAGGAATGGGGATTTTCTTGGTAGCAAGAAAAGAAAATTGATTTAAGAATCTGATGCGTGACAACTAAAAGCAAAACGATCTTTGTAACCGGTGTTGCGGAAAATCATATAACTAAACTTTCTTTATCAGTAATGCAAGTACAGGGAGGCAAATAACATACAGGTTTTGATAGGGTGTAGATTTATCGACAAAAGAAGGTGCTGCGCTTAAGTACGGTAAGATATAATCACACAGAGAGTAGGGCAGAGTGTATACAAAAGGGAGCATCCAGAGTCTGCTATACCCGTGAAATTTGATTAAGGGTGGGACCAGTTGTTGCATAAATATTTATACGGAGAACGGTTTCTGATAGGAGTTATCCTCAGTCAGTGACATTTAGGGACATGAAGCTAGCCTGACTGGACAAAACTATCACCAATCTAAGCGTTGCCATACACAGTGGTATCAAGTGTCTAGCGACAGATCTGCTTGAGAAAACTTGGCACTGTTTGGACTTATGCGTTCTGTAACTGTGTGGTATACTCAATTTCAAAATTAGAAACCAAAGACAGTCCTTTGAGTTCTTTTTCATAATAGAGGATGTTTTAAGATCAGCTACAATGCATGCGCAATTTTGAGTTAAGCAGAACCAGAGGTAGGTCTCCGATCTGAAAACGTAGTATCCCATTATCTTTTTCGCCCATAGTTTTTTCCCTTTGAACCGTGCAGGCTTGGAACAGAAAATTCTCACACAATGAGTACGCACGCTTGACGCTATACCATGGTGCCACTAACGCACTGCATTACCGTGTTCAAAAAGGAAAAGGAATGATAAAAATTTTGCTAAATACCAGTGGTCGGCGGACAAGAAGACAGTTTCATTCGAAAGGCCAAACTGCCTTGTGACCGGTCTTTCAACAAGTTGCAGATGTCCACCTACTGCAAAAATGCGTGGCTCTTGCGAGCACGAGATACTAACTGTGCATCACGATGAGGAAAAATCCTATTACGTAGCCATGAATTATTCAGTGCAGGCTAATTGTTTCAAAGTGAAAGCATCAAAACAGGCGCGCCAGAACATAACAGAGTTCAACCTAATCTTGTGTTTACTTTGCAAAGAAGGGATCTAGTCGGTCAATTTGCCTGTGGAATTATCAGCAGAGCTTTAAAACAGTTACATTTCAAAGCAGCAATAGCTGTTCGTAGAAAAACTGATGTGAGTGGATGAAAATATCCCCAAAAAAATTCAGAGAACGATCCATTTGGACGAACTATGCGGCATTTCAAGACTTCTCTTATCTAATAAGTCCAGCTATGCAGGATAAAGATTTTCCTATTGAGTTATTGTCTGAAGGATATGAGTCAACTGCTACAGCGGGTCAGTTCAAAAACCCCGATAATATACGAATATATAGAGTGAATGAGAACATATAGTATACGGTGAAACGCTTACTTTAAGACAATTGAAACAAACAGCGTAGCTCAGAGCATGAACACCCAACTAAGAGCAATAACTGCACAGAGAGTTGTCTTTTTGACAATTATCGAAGCTTAACACGTGAGAAAAATTATTGCATGAACATGTACACAAGTGAGCAGTAGACAAGGACCACACTGGTCACCAATGCAATAGAATAGCATAGCAATAGAAAATTGTATGAAGAAAATATTTATCCATAGAGGAAAAAGAGTCCGAGGCCGACCTGTAAATCTCTCTTGCATACTGGATGGGGGGGGTAGCAGAGGGAACTATTCCAATTAAGAGCCCTATCGGTCTGAAGCCACCGGTAACCGTCACTGAAGTTTGGTACGGTGGTGCAATGGCTATAGCATTGTGCAATGATAGTAACAATGTCCCCCTGTCAGAATTCACAGCCCTTGTCTAAGGGGCAGGATTACTTTGGCTTGGGGGTCATTTGTCTGAAGTGCTGATATGTAAATCGGCAAATACCAGAACGGTTTTGTGTTGATCACAAGCAATTGCACAATCAGCCCTAGCGCACATATAATTAGTTAAAATTATACCGTTTTCCCAAAATTTGTCTGGTTAGCCACATTATCACAGGTTGAACAGAAACCTCTCCGTAATAACTGAAGTCGGGCGAAATGCCGCAAAATTCTACTCCGAAAACATAAAAGACAGATAAAAAAGCTTGAATTCCTAGATTTTTCTCGCCCGCAAGATAAAAGAGACAAAGGCTGGCAAAAATTCAGCCAACAGACAAACCGCTTTATGATGAAGGTGTTGGCTCGGCTGAATAATCAAAGTTTTCTATTAGCGATTTCACTACGTTCTAGGTGTATTGTCGTTTGTTCACTGACCACAAAAGGATCATGAGAAAATTATCTAGATGCAGCTTCTCAAAAAGACAAAGATTAGAGAATAAATAATTCAGACAGCTCATCAAAACAGAAGGCACGGTCTAGATTAATTAGATAGAGTAGATCTGCGTGAGACAAATCACTATACTTCACAGTTAATGTCGATTTAATGCTCGGAGATTTGATTAATCAATGCCTCTGCTTATCTCAGTTATCATTCGTATGGCTCCAAGAGCCAACGATTTTTGTGATGCAGTGATTTAGGTTTTCGTAATAATATATAAATCAAGCAAAGAGCTTACCCAGTGTCAACAATGACTGAGTATTGTTGCCATTAGAATGGTTAGTTTACGTGGGCAAACAGTATTTCAGCAAAGCACTTTAAGTATGGTCTATTTGTGGTACAAGTGATGGGGCTTGGCTAGGATACAGGAAAACTAAAATTCTTGATACTATGAACAGCTGTGATTCAGTGCAATTGGTGGGAGTGAACACCACTTGCTTGGGGTAGAACGAATTTCTGCCAGAGACTATCCTTGTTGCATCTAGGACGAATGAGGTGGATGGTCCCTGGGTTAACCTTACACTGTTTTTCCAAGTTGCTGCATCATGCTGTAGTCACTGTAACAAGGAGCCAAGCTCTAATCACAGACGTAGCTGATGCCATTGGCTAAAATTGTTGGCAGTGATGTTGCTGACTACACATTTTCTCAGCTAGCCAAACCCCTTGAACTGACAAGAGGGTCTGGGGTTATAGAATGGCAAATGGCATTTCCAAAATCAGCACCTTTTCAACTACAAATAGCCACAATACCATAACTCAGTAAATGCACTGATTATTTCACATTTACAATTAGGATTAAATTTTGCACTGAATGGTTCCATTCAAAGTGTCAGTTTCAAAGAGATTCATATGAAAAGTAGGCGTGAAAACTTACAGCTGAGCAGTATAACTGGAACACAAATTAAAATGACAACAAATTAAAATCCAAAAGAAATGGGGATTTCTGCATCATCAATGTCATGCCATCATCTGAAAGTTCAAACTCAGACAGCATACTTAACAATCTTATTGATTGGGGGAGCAAACATGTCATATTGATTTCCCTTACAGTTTTAAGCAAATAAACTTAGATTTGGGATCAAATGATGACATACAAAATTCTTAGGCAAAGGGGATATTATTCATATAGTTATTAAAAATATGACCAAATCGATGTAAACACAGCTCAACTACATCTCACAAAGGCCTCTTTAACTAGCTCAGAATTCCTTCTAAATGACAAAGAACTAGATGAGTGAATCCTCTCTAAACGAAAATCTTGCTCCATATTCATCTAGGATTTATGTGGTATAATCCAACTGGATTTGGCAGCCATAATATATGATCTTTGACATTAGAAGACAATGACAGAGACCTACCTTGAAGAGAAATCATGAATCTTTGTCCAACACCTTTGAATTTGCCCACAATCACAAAGATAATAACATTTTTCCTGCTTAATTTTCAACTTTCCATTTGGGAAGATCTTTCTTTGCTCTTTGAAAAATGTTAGGAAATATTCTTGGGGTGAAACACCTATAAGGTGCCAGGCCATCTTGCGGAACTACTCAAACAAGGTGTGCCTCAGTTAATCTGACATGGCTGCCTTCCCAAAACTTGATTATTCAAAACTGTTTTTTGCAAAGAAGATTAATCTTAATACTGAGCAAATTTTGGATGGCTTTCTTTAACAGCTTTTAACTTGTGCAAGGTTCCTGATTATTATCAACAAGCAATATGGAAATAAATTTAAAGGAATTATTAGTTGTTTCCCAGGTATTTTGTTACCTAGAAAGATTTCCACAATTAACATCCACACAAAACCATTGAATCAAATCCTTGTAAAAATTAAAACATTCCATGTTTTCACTAGCCAGCATTTTCTTTCACTCAAAATGTACCTAAGAGTTTCCAAATAATCACCTTCAGTTTTTCCTTTGCAAACAGGCGAAATTCAGTTTAAAAGACCTGGTATCTATTTGCAGCCCCTTAAGTGTTGTCAGTTTTTGTTGGATGTAGCTTTTATAGATTCCACACCTACTACACATGTGAAAATAAATTTGACTAAATTCATGTTGGCCTCCTTTGACAATGAATACTTGCATAATGACTGGAATTTTATTATTGATATAGTGAAGGGTTGAGGAAGTCAGAAGAAATATATTATACAAGTCTGTGTCGGATGACAATGTGACTGCTGATTGCTAATGGTTGACTTAAAATTACCTGGCTCATCATAAAATAATTTAATCATCCCTCTCTTATCTAAGGAACCATAGAGCAAATATCAAACTCAAAGGAGCACAGCCATCACATCACATTCTAAATAATTGCATGAACAATGTCATATCACTTATATTCAAACTAGAAGCCCCTCAAGTTCTTGGGGTTTAATTCCAAATTATTCGGCAGATTCGGTGGATTCCTCGCTATATTTTAGGGAATAACAACTCCATAAAATCTTAGCTTTTGAACCGGCTTATGAAAGAGAAACACATGGATTTACTTCGCATGATTTATTCATCACAGGAGAGCGAAATGATATGATTATTCATGATTTATGATAAACATGAACAGCGTAGTAAATTTTTGGCAAATAACGTTTTCTCGCAGAAAGAAACCCCGCAGAGATCTTCTACATTAGTCCAGTTAAGCTCTTTTTGACCAGCTCACCCGATTGTCAGACTGTGGAGTCTCGAATTGCTTTTCAGGAATTGATCTCAAGTATGTAAAACCGCAAAACTTGGGTGACATACGAACGAACTGCTCTTGAAAAACAGTTGCAATATGCACAATGAGAGCAGAGTCAGGCAGAAGCTAACCCTGACAGGCGTTTACCTGTGGATCGATGCAATTTAGGCCCAAGAATGAATTTTTCCTGCAAACCAGCAGCACTTGATACTTGGACGTAGTATCGTTGTATGGATACTTGATCGTTGCACCTATATTACATTTGCTCTTACCTTGAGATTAACTTAGCATGAAATTCATATAATTTCCGGATGGAATAAACTATAAATAGCAAACTCTAAATCGCTAGAAAGGTAATCGGAGACAAGTCGGTAAATCCCCGTTCGCCGGCAAGGCTACCCTGGAAGCTCTGCACATCACGCCGGCTAAGATCGGCTATCCGTATACATAAGATATTTAATTCCAGCTTACCGTTGGTGAAGAGCTGCTATGTTAGTCCGTCGTTGTTTAACAACTCAAAACAGGCGAAAGATAAAACTATTTTAACGATTTCAGATCATCTCTTCGTGCCATCTGGATCTTCGCAGCGGGATCTCACAAAAACACTTCGTTGTTTATCCATCGCCTTGTGACGTCACCAATATAAGGAGAGGTTTGTAAGCTAGAGTTGAGGTTTACACTGGCCTGAACTGCTTCGGCAAATTTAACCTTCTCAGCATGTTAACGCTCGTAAAAACCACCTGTCTGCGGTTATGTATCTCTCACTTTTAGCACTATTGGCAGAGCTTCACCTTTGGTGTTACGAACCCTGTAATTTGCATGGGAGGTGAACGTCACGGAATTTTCCAAGGCACCCATGAGCGTGATTTTACAGTCCATATGATTTAGGACCACTTAGCACTATTTCGCTTGCACCCAAGTACTTTGCATTGTTAAGCCGCCCTTCTCTAAGCAACCTGCACAGGAATTACTTTATTTGGTGTCTGTGTAGCGGGTCCTCAAAAAAATCTGAACGGAAGCGATCATAAAATTGTGAACTTTGGTGTTAATGGGAAATTCTTCCGAATAGCTAAGCAGAAAGAAAACAAATGAATGTGTACAAAAGAAAATAAACTGCAACTGTGAAACCCGCCTGCTTAACTTAGTAATAAAAAGACAGCTGTCATTTATCGGCCACGACGTGAGACATGATGATGATGATGATGATAGTGGTGATCCACTGATGATGATGATGATGATGATGATGATTGTGGTGATCCATTGATGATGATGATGATGATGATTGTGGTTTCAGATTCAGCAGTTTTTCAAGCAAAACGCTATATGCGAGGAAGGCAACAAGAAACCATATTGATATCCACTTCCGTTAAAAAAAGTTCGGAGGCCTGCTTGAGGTTGTGCCAAGCTTAGAGTAAACTATTGTATGCAATAAATGGCCTAGGCAAATTTCTATACGCGTATGCGATGAAGCAATTTATTGAACCGTATGCCTGTTATTAGCTATCAATAGGTTTCTTCTGACACTTTCAAGTTTGACACAGAGACAGAAAATAATCATTCTATATTATGAACTCAATATAACACTCTTGGATTTTTTTGAATCTTTTAAAGAAAAACTACGCAATCCACAAGCCCCCCACCCAGATGAAAACAACTCTCAGAACACTCGGAAAATTCGAAATTCTGCAGGCATGGGTTGTTCCAGGGTTAGCTGACATTCACTTTCCACATAAGGCAGCGTGTGAACGGCTAACTATAACAAGAGCCCGTCTAGCAGCGAGACTCTTGCCTTCATCAACAGGGGGAGGGGTGAATTCAAAAAAATGCACTGTAACACGAAACCATGTCTTAACAAAAGGCTCATTAAATGTTATGAGTTGACATTGTGATCGTTAGGCAAAAAACTAAGGACAGTTACCACAGAAATGATATCAAATCTGTATCTATAAAGATGCAAGTCAGCAATAATTGCATGTTTTCAAATCTACCGGGTTAACCACACGGCTGCATCGTCTTTTTAAGCAGGTTGATTCCCACCGTGCAGTGGCAGATCAGATTCCAAATCAAGATTCCAAATCAGATCACTTCCACTCTAAAACTGCATTCAGAAAGACACAAGTGTGTCGCATGGAAGATTTTTCGACTGACATTCGTCATAGCACGGAAAAGGTTCGCGAAATTTCTGACCAGAAAGGTCCGACCCAACACTTCTGGTCGGAAGGAATGTTTCACAAAGCAAAACATAACTTTCGCACAACCTAGTCAATGGTGGCTTCGCGGGCACCAAACGTCACTCAACCACTCCGACCACTTTCTCGCCGTCGTATGGTTGCAGGTCTTTCCATCTATTGGAGATACTATCGCAGACTTTTTTCACAGGAAGCCTGGGTTATTATACCTGACCTGAAGCGTGTCAGAACCACCCGAGGCTCGACCTACTTGCACCTTTTCCAAGTTTTGCTACCCAATCCACGCACACTATCTCACAAATCATAATTTATTCCAACAACTTGCAATCTATCTTGCCTTCTCCCATTGCTTAACCCTACAAATTGCCTCCTTTCAAATTTAATATCAATAAACTTGATCTTACTGCCTTCCCCTCTTGGCCTTTCTCTCTCTTCCTTCGTAAGGGCTTTTTATGATTCACGAGGGTCTTTCCCCAGTACAACTTATAAAAAACAATCTCATTCATTGGATGGCTCAAGGCGGGGCCCATAGACACAATTAGCCAAATATTCCAACTACGCAACAACTTAAACATACCAAATCAAGCCTTTAGGCGAACAACTTAGTATCTTCATAAAAAAATCTTCTTATATCTAAACAAAGATAAAATTCCTGTTGCTCTGAGGCTTGTCAGAACCATCAGAAGTTCGACTCACTTACACCCCTTACAAAGTTTCGATACCTAATTCACAAGCCTTATCTAAAAAATCGCCATCATCCCAAGAACCTGCAATTTATGGAACGTCGTACCTTCTTCTTGCTTCCCTGAATACTACAACTTACCCTCTTCCAAATCTAAGATCAATAAACTTGATCTGATCCCCCTCTTTTCTTAGCCTTTAACTGTCTTCTTTCTTCCATTTTTGGGGCTTCGCATAGGCCACCACGGCCTTTCCCAACATAATTCACTGAAAAAAAATTAAAAAAAAATTTGGAAGCAACATAAAACTCATTCATGTCTCTAAGCACTTCGCATTGCACCAGGAATACCAACTCAGGTGAACAAACATTTTGTCTCGTGTCACTCCTAATTGATTTCTAATCCTCTTATTACACAAAATGCGTAGTAAACATAGCACTATAAAAAATCCGTCAATAGATTTTGCTGATGGCAAGACGAAGTTCAACAAAAAGACTGCGATTAAGAAAGGAACCATGTACGATTATCTGTACGTTTGTTTCTTTCTCTTAATATGGACGACGACTCCAGAATGGAGTCAAAACGTCTATGTAGAAGTTTAACCAGATTGTTAAGTTCAACTTGGTTTGTTGTGGACTGTCGAAATTAAAAACTGGAATGCTGTCACCTTTACAGCAAGCTACGTGGATTTAATAGAATTATCTGAAAATGGCTCCTTGTTTGGTCATTGTTTTTATTTGAAAAATCCGTCTACTTTTGATTTTTGATTCAAGCAGTCGATAAAATTCAAACTTCCTTCCCTCACCATTTGGGTGAGTGGGGCGGCTTCCTTTTCTTATACTTAAGCCTTTGGTCCACACAGCTGTGTAAGTACAGTGAATTCTATAGTTAGGGGCTGGCCATCTGCTAGCAAAGTGTCTTAAACTGCCACGCTTTTTCCCAAAGTGCTCAATGCTAAGCACGAAAATAACGTGTACTTTTTAAAGTCTTTTGCACAACTGGACCGGGCATCGAGCCCCGACCTACCTCATACAAAAAGATTATTCCACCATTCATACCTCTTTTATCAGGCTGGTTCACTTTAGACAGAAACTCTTCAGAAAATTCGGTAGACGCTTTAGAGAGCGTGTCGTTACTTGACGAAAATATCGCGACTAAACATAAATATCATGCTCTCAATTATTCTCTCTTTGTAAACATGTTTGGTTAGAATTGCCATGTTTTATGGGAATCTCAGCCTAGTGATAAACTGGACAATGCGGGCCACGACGAGTTATTCATATTCTTTCATTTACTTTTATTCAACCACCCATTCATTTATTCATTCATACATTTGTCCTTAAATTGGATAATGAAGGCCACGACGAGAATCGTAGTCAGAGAGATTCCAGGTCACATTTTCATCTGACTTATGAATCAACGCTACCGTTACCAATGGTGATAGACAATTCCTTGTAAAACTACATTGGAACGTTTCTCATACAACTTCATTAGCTGAGGATGGGACAAGCTCGTCCCAAAACGTCCTAATGCTGTTTTGTATGGATTTGTCGATGGTAACGGTAGCGTCGACTCATCAGATGAAAATGTGACCTGGAATCTCTCTATGACTCTCGGCATGCCCTCGTAGCCAATGCATTTTTTAATTTGCAACATTAGACTACGAAAAATATTCTTGCACTACTTACATAGGCTGTTTTTAAATCTTTCGAAGGTGGTGAACTTTTTCAATCAACCCTTGTGAGCTAATGCCATCCGAATTCGTCGCACTCTCGAGTACACTGCGCTTGCTCGCAGTCAGTGGTATGTTAGCGTAGCAGTCTTTTGCAGTCTCTCCGCAAAGCTGAATGCAAGTTCCGTCCTGGAAACGGGTGTCTGGGAGCATCTTGAGGTACCATACTGAGCAACGGCATTGTGAGCTAAGGCGGGGCCAGTGGTGAGCTAAGGTGGGGCAGTGGGGAGCGAACATGGGGTCAGTGGTGAGCTAACATGGGGTCAGTGGTGAGCTAAGGTGGCCAGTCCATTTCTTCGCCGCGCTTGAACCCGAGCTTAACACAAGGTAACAATTTACTGCGGGTGAACTGATAGGTGACACGCAGCAACGGGAGTGATCGCGGCTAAAGCACGGGACCATAAACACAGTGGACATGTGCTCTAACCATGATGATGCCAACTGCCCCCATTAACAGCGATGATAGGACGATGATTAAGACCGATCGGTCATCGGTCAAAATATTGCATACGCCTCGCAATTTGTTTCAGTCCTTTAGGATATGATTCCAGGTGGTAAGGCGAACAGTAAATAGAAAATTTCAAAAGATCTAAATAACACAGAAGTTTCTTGGGATTGAGGCGACATGAATATCAACTTAATCGAATTTTTTGCTGCAGCGAAGGTGACAAGACTTCGAGGAGCGCCATTGATAGAAGGTGAGAACAGTACTGAATACCGAAGAGGACGAGAAAACACGAAGAGAAAAGAGATTTTTGAGCACAAAGGCAAATATTCAAAGCTAAGATTGGGCATAGGTGTGGGAGAAAACGCGTCAAAATGTACCACAAAAAGCACAATGAATATAAATGCTTTCCTTCGGCGTTAGTATGGCTCAGTGCTCGAGGCACATGATTACACACCCCACCATCGGTAGCCGGGAGCAAAATCTGAGCTTATCTTCGACTTAGAATAAGAAGAGTAGATTACTCTCTGTAATTGCAGGCGTGTAGGAATCACGGGGCGTGGTGACATTGAAAGACGGTCTTCAAGTGTTGCTTCTAGATGTCTTACTACCTTAACTAAGAATTATGTACACAAAATGAATTCTAATAGCACATTACGAGAAAGGACCGGTACACCGCTTGATTAGCAAAGCTTCTAAGGATCCAAAAATTTACTTTCGGATGCTAGGAAGAAAACAAACACAAGAAATTATTTGATTCTTTTGAATTAAGAAACTATGTCTCGAAATCTCCTTTGATTAATCGGTGAAGTAATCACTGTGATACGAGTGATTATACTGATAAGTTGCGACGGGGATGAAACTATTTTCAAAGTGCCTGGTTTGCTTCCAAAGTGTTCCGAAGGCTTTGGGCTTAAATGGGTGGTTGGTTGGAAAAAGCGAAAATATTCAGATTGAGAAGAACGTATCTGCAAATCTAATTCAACGTCAATCAGTTTATCGTAAGACACATTGTAGTTGAATTTCTGATACCTTTACTTCTGTTGTTACTTGCAGTGATTGCTAGGAAAGTGGTGGTGGGTACATTGCAACAAGACCGACGAGAATCTAAAGATGTCAGAAAAATATAACAAATAAGTGGCCATCTATTAGGGGTGGTCTCCATCGCGTAAAATTGGCTTAGAATATTATCCTTTCGTTGATTTCTCTGAAAAATTACAATACTTCAGCTAGAAGCTTGGTATGGTGAATTTGAATGGTGGTACCATGAATAACTATAGAGGCTACAAATACGTACAAACGATTAACTTCCCATTCCGAAAAAACAAATTCTGCCATTGGCCACTGCTGCCATCGGAATCTAACAGCTTTCTGCTATCGTTAACAACTCCATGAGTTTCATGAATCTCTCTTGCACCTGGAAAAATTACATGAAAAGTGCATAAAAAGAAACAGATTCAAACTGAAATTGTTAAAATTAATCAATGAGCGAACGAACCCTTCAATCGATCAATCGATAAATCATTCAATCAATAAATCAATCAATGATTTAGTCCATCCATCCACGAATCTATCGATGGAGCAATCAGTAAACTGAACAATCCATCAACCAGCGATTCAGTCAAGCGATCAGTTAAATCAACCCATGGATCAACGATTAAATCACTCAAAAAACAACAATCAATTATCTATTCAATCAAATGATCAATCTGCCAGTCATTTGATCAATCGATATATCAATCCATAATTCAACGATTTAATCAACAAACCATTCAGCCAGTCAATCAACGGATCAATCAAGCGAATAGCCTGGAAATCCTCTTAACAACATATCAATACATTGATGGATCCATTTCAAATAACTAAACTTGGCCAGCAATCAATTATTCAACAAATCAATCAACTAAGCAACCAGTAATACTGAAAACGGATTGGCTTGAAAGTCCAACAACTGAGTTGATCAAAAACAACGATAGATTGTCATTTTGAATAAACATTCCCTCTAATTCTAATCAAGGATTAATTACACAGAATTAAACCAGAACTATGCAAAGCAGGAAAACAGCTGTATTCTCAAAACCAAGATGAATCATGATATAACCTACTTGGAGATATAGTCTAGTTTTCGTTTCGGGCAAAATGATCTTCATTAGAGTTGTTATTTCTTATAATCGTTTCTTCACAATGCAAATTACATATTTCAATACCTAAAGCTACTTTACCATACTACTAAGACGATGCCATGGGGAGCAAAAGACTGACTACTCCATGGTCTTACGGAAAACAGAGCGACTAAAATTACCTCTGTTAAACACAAATACTACATTATACAAAAAAAGAGTCTGTCAAAGTGAAAGCCCTTCCCTAGCCATTTTTATGAATAGGGAGGCACCCATCTCCGTTTCCTTCGCCCTTGGGCAACACAGCTGTGCAAGCACAATGCATGCTACAGTTGGGAACTGGCCATCTGGTAGCACTGTGCGCTTCACTCCCGTGCTCTTCCTAAAGTGCTTAATTCTAAGCAGGGAAATAGCATGTATCATGTTTCAAGTCTTTGGTATGACTCGACCAGGTATGGAGCCCCGGCCTGCCGCGCACGAAACGAGCAATACACAACTGGGTCACGAACGCATAAAAAAGGAACGACAAATATTTAACAGGAATTCGTCAAACGTTAGGTGTCAGGTTATGACTGTTACTTACATTCCGACTTTATCAGCTTACCTAGAGGCACACATCTTTAATACGCTTTTTAGTCTGTTGACTTAATGCTGTTGTAAGGTCTAACAAACACGTCACGATATTCATGTTCAAATATACATTTCTTGCTGTAAATAGTCCAAATTTGCTATCACAAATTCTCGTTCTGCCATCTAAACAACTTTCAAGTTGCACTCCTAATCGATGGTACTTTTATTGTGAACCGCGCAGGAATCAAGCCTAAGGCCCATGCGTTATGAGCCCATTCCCTCAACGGCTGCACACCACATCCCCACTTTAAAACACCGCGGTACGGCCATTACACACCACAGCACCACTACTACACACCACAACACCACTAACGTACAGCACTGCACCACTAACACACACCACGGTACCACCAATACACACCACAACACCACTAATGCACATCGCGGTACCGTCAATACACACCACAGCACCACTAATACATCATGTTTAAGAGCTAATCCTAGAGTCGGAGGCCTTGGGGAGCACAAGGTAAGTAGAAATTAAGGTTTTCCATTGCTGGCAGAAAACAAGAGGAAAAATTCTTCAAATTTCCCCTAGGGCTCAGCAAAACTTGATAACAGTTCTGGCAAAGTTTCGAAGAAAAAATACGGAAAAGCACAAATACCAAGATCAATAAGTGGTCCTCTATCCGAAAAGTCATGGGCGGTTGGATTTGTCAACAGCTATCGAAAAATACATGAATGGATTGGTAAAGTACAGCTGGAAACAGAAATCCCGGCTGCAGTGGAGTGCATGGAATGAAAAATCATTTGAGGTGACATGAAATGCTTTAGAAATCACCTGCATATAATTTGTGTGTTTGCATTGAAAATTCGGAAGTTAGAATAACAAAGAAGTAGAGCAAACATGAGCTGAAGTGTTTCAAATGCTGGATGATAGCTTCGAATGAAAACGGCTAGAAACTGAAATTAAACTAGAACAGATAAAGAAAAAACCCGAGGGAACGTTGCAATTAGATTCGAGGGAATTTTGCAACTAGATTCGATTCTGTTGACAGTACGTGCAATAACATTAGAAAGAAAGCACGACAACAGGCAAGAAAAATCCATACATAAAATCTGAAAGACCATTGATCATTGCAGTAGCACCTTTGTATCAATTTGATCAATCATCAGTAGCTAGCATAGTAACTATAAACACAACGAATATTGCATTTGACATGAAGCAGAAACAACCAGCAGATTTCACTGAAGGGGCCCGCACGCCTTGTGACCAGCTGTACCATTCAGCAGGAAATAAAGCTTCCTACCAAGCCATTCGATCTGCGCACTCTTTTGCGAAAGTGTACGAGACATAGCGACTAGAGCACTTGTCTACTCTGCTCAGATCCCAGATTCAAATCACACTCCCTCAAGTCTCTAGATGCCCTCAATTTTCCACCTAGCAGTACACGGCTACCCAGCGTAATACCGGGCAGGGGTAAAGTGGGGGCCAATGAAAGGAACTGGACACCCCAACAGTCAATGACGTGACACAGTCGCACCTCTCCAGCAAGGTGCTACGCAGAAACCACCGAAAAGGAATGCGGTTAAAATGTCTTCTCTTGCCAACTCCCTCCTCCTCGGCGATTCACTCAAGGATAGAAGCGGGTATCTCACCTCTGATTTCGTCCGACTCTTCAGCTGCTGAGCAATTTTCTCGAATGTTGTTGCCGATGCACCTTCCTTTTGGCACGTCATCAGAATGAGTCGATCATCATTCCTATGAATCATAAATCACCCGAATAATAAACCCGCTCAAACGAATCGGGCAGATCCAATGAAAGACTCTCAAAGATGCATTACACAATCAAATAATGGTGCAGAATTCAGTAGCTCCGATCGAATCAATACTTGAATATGAACAAACCCGTGAAACTGTCCATAAATCACTCAAAATACTCATTTAAACATCCAATCAGATAATTGATCAACGATCCATATATCAATCAATCACTTGCAATTCGTAGGTCAGCATCAAGTCAATGAATCATTCAATTAAATAACCAACATCAGTCCAGTCAATTAGGAGCTATCAATAAGCAAATCAAAGCAAAAAAATCACTCAACGAATCATTTAGTTGATCATTTAATTAATCAATCTATCAATAGATCAATCAGACCATCAATAAATCAATCAATCCATTTATCAAACAGCCAATCAATCAGCATATAGAGCAATCAATAGCTCAATCAATAGCGTCATCAATAAATTGTTGATCAGTCTCAGTTCATTAGTCAATCATTGAATCAGACAATCAACCTACTGGGATTAGAATTGGCCATAAACCAAAACATCGATCAATCAGTTGTCAATCAACCGATCAATAAACCAATCGATTAATCACAGTTTTCCAATCAATCAATCAATCAATCAATCAATCAATCAACGAATCAGTTAATCAAAGGTTGAATATATCATGATGATTCTTGCTTCTAATGCTAAATCAAACTAAAGATGCAGCAGAGAGATCGATAAAATACCTATTCCATTTGTAGATGATTCTTCCTCTTTTGTCATAAATAGCATCTCTAGCAGGGACGTCACCCTCATCACAAACACGATCATTTTTCACTGTTTCGTCGCTGTCGTCATTTACTTGGCTACTATTAGATTCGTCACTACCCGTGTCAGCAATCGTACTTCGATCTTGTTCTCCATCCGGACACGACACATCAGGCAGCTCCTTTGAGCAATCACTATTGGTCAATTCTATTCTCTGGAATCCTGAGGCCATGGCACTGCTTTGTGAGTTGATTCTGAATGTTGTTAATTTTGTACCGACTGGGCTTTCATTTTGAGCGTCAGTTTTTCCCGACACTGGAGTTTCGGGGCCACACTTTGGCTTCGATAACACATCCTGCATACGCACCGGACTTGTGAAGTTCAAATCAAGCAGATCATTTTGAGAATCATTTATGACCATGTCATTTACTTTGGACAACTGGTCACCAAAAGGCAATGCACCGCTAACTTTCTTACCGGATCGTCTCCGTCCAACAGGTGGATTGAAAACCGGAGATGGTGAACCGAAAGCAAGATTATCGACGATGTCCTGCACCAATTGATCCGAATCAGCTTTAACGCGGTCATCAGATACAGCCTCTGTCATATGCGAAATCGACTCTTTAGTGCCAGTTACCTTTGAGCGAATGCCAATTGGACAATATTCTCCATTACTTGTTAAACCGGTACTTAATTCTCTAGAAAATTGTGCGGTGGCATCACCATGCTGGTGGCAGTTATTAATATCGTTCTGCAACGAATGCTCCGGCATTTTAAACAAAGTTTTGGCAGCACACGAACTAACGATAGTTGCTTCAGACTGAGACCTAAGATCGATTAAATTTTTTCTTTCTGTTAACGAGTCGCTAGAAAGTACAACGTCAAATTTGGCAACTGCCTCGTTCTTCCTGCTCTCCTGGCGACTATCGGTAGCACTCAAAGCAGGCTTCTGTAGCCATGCTGCAAAGTCGTCTAATATTGTCTTCCGCTTCTGCTGCGGCTCAATCGAATCGACGTAATCACAAGGCTTCAACTGCACCTCTTCAAACTCATCGACGTGATCGAAGCCATCCGATTCTGGAATATATCGGATCACATCGAAATCGTCATTGTGACTGAAATGGAAAGACAAATCTAATTGGTCAAACTTTGGGAAATTAGCTAGTATATTCAGAAACATGACGGTACGACTTTCAAATACTAAACCATGCTGCAATTTCAACAAAAGCAATTATTTCGATCTTCATATCTTAGCATGTAGCAGTGGAAATGTTTAGGTAGTTTCAGTCAAGCAGACAAGTTGGCTCGAACTCGGCAACTGGACAACGTAAAAACATCAAGACAATGGGAAACCACCTCGCGAGAAGCCATTTCCCTACACAAGATTCCATAGTCCTGTCTCTTTTTCTGCCAGGCCCGAAGTTGAATTAGCTATGCAATTCACAAATGGTTATAGATAACCTACTTATATATTATCATTAAAGACTATTCACGATGAGAGCAACAAGCCCTACCTGTAGCTTCTGCTATGATCGGGATCGAGCAAGCAATACAGTTTATGAATAGTCATGGTACATAAACTGCGTTGTATACTCGATTTCGAGCGTAGCAGAAACCAGAGACAGGGCTCTGAGTTTTTTCTAGGGCTGTGGAATTCATGGGGTGGTTTCCAGTTGCCTTCCTCGCCCATGGCGTTTTAAAAGTGACACACGGAGGAATCGAACTCACAACTCCTGCGTTGTGAGCTGGCATGCTTAACCACTACGCCACGGCACCGCTCTTTAATCGCGGTACAAGCCCTCATGGATACCTATTAGTGAGGAAAGTCAAGACCCCTGCTTATGATTCCTTCTACGCTAAATCATTACATGTGGTTACGCTAAGGCCGTGCAAACACCCTAATTAAAAACCAATGGCCGCGGAGGCTTGAGGTTCCGTCTCTATCTTCTACTAAGTTCTAAGTGAACTTGCTGTGCAGTAAGCATGTGGTTATGTTTAAGTTGTGCATGAATTTATTCTGTTTTATGAACTTTTTTTCAAACTTCATTGCCTGTGATATATGCTAAAATACAACTGCAAACCTCTTTAAATAGGTAGTTTACAACTGGCTACTTGAACAAAAATAAACGATAAATACAAAGAAAAAAAAGCTATTAGAACAGAATGAGATTAATGATTTAACAATACTACATACTTTATACAGGGTTATTCAATCAGCTACACTGTCTTAGCTGCTATCTATTAAAACCTACCCTTATGTGAATATTGATATTATTTCTTGCCAACAAATTATGTTACTTTAATCTTTGATAATGATTTTAGCTTTGATTCCAAAGGCATCAATTAGCTTTAATATTTGGTACCGTTTTAAAAACGCCTAATTCACAAAAACCAATGATAACTACAAAACATGATGATAACGTTAACCAAAATAACGATAATAATAGATATATTTTCGGAATAAAATGAAGAAAGAAGTCGCGGAACACTTGAAGAACATTGAATTCAGCTGCCTAGTCTTGCTCGCAGTCAAATATCAAACTTGCAAATGCTATTATCAAATGTCTTTCAACAATAACAATAATATTACATATAACATCACCAGACCGAATGGCAATGAACCTCAAGCCCTGTTTCTGGCTTAAGCTATAATTGAAATCAAGTATATTAAACTATTGCCCAAGAAAGCAACGGGAGACAACTCAGGCACATCTGCTTCGTTAGGAAAAAGTCGAAGCCCTGTCTCTGGTTTCTGCTATGCTCAAAATCGAGTATGCGATGGTGTTTACGTGAGGCTATACCTTAGTATACATATACTTTCATAGAAGTCTATCGCTGATGAAAACTCAGAGCCCTGCTTACGATTTCTGCTATGCTCAAAATTGAGTTTGATTTGGAGGTGTAATTTCATTGAAAATAATTGAGAAAAACGTTGCGGACATAAGAAGCTCTTAGCTAATGTCGAGGGACTGCAGTCACCGGTTCTACGAAGGAAAATGAGGAGGAAGGAAGGCATGTGGATTAAATATCCTTACTTTGAGATTATCTCTAGATAACAGCAAAATACTGCGTTATTTTGAACTGGATGCGCGGAAGGTGGATAGAATCCGTATTAAACAGCTTCAACGTCTCGCATAGCAGGCTTAAGAGAGAATCCTAATAATGCATAATTGAGAACGGAGTTAACAGGAGATATCAGGATAATCATGGGCGAGAAATTTACAGTTACAGGCAAATGCGATTGCAATTACCTTTGAGGCGGTGAAAGATTTGGGAGAAGTGACCTCATCTCGGCAACAAGCTCGTGATTACCACGAAAGAGTGATTGTACGGACTCGACCAGCTGAAATCAAAACAAGCACGATTGTTTCATACATTTCAAAAATCTTTTCACACAAAATAGAGATGCCGTAGTACAGTGGCTGAGGTGCACGGACTTTTAGGGTAGGGTGTGCGGTTTCAAAGCGTTCAAAATTCACAACCAAACACTGCTGGTGAGAACGGCGATAGGGCAGCACTTCATATCCTTTCCTACAAACAACTCAAAGCGGTTCCTCGTTTCTGCTACACTCGAAATGAAGTTTGCTATACAATTGACCTATGGCAATAGTTTGCCTATGCATACAACCTCATTAAAACCGACTGGTGGATAAATATTTACAAATATATACATCACTGCCCAATTTGTACAGATTGAAATTCCTTAACGAGAAAGTCCCTACTAGTTCAAAAACTAAGTTACGGAGAACACATCTAGGACATTCTAGGGTATCGCCAGGTATGCATGGCTTCTCAGTGTCCTAAAACGTCCCTTCACATGCGGTAGCAAACATAAAAAACTTAACTGAAGATATGGAAGTACGTGGCATTACGAGAGGTTGACGACCGTCAGTTGAACAAACTGCGGCTTTCGTTTTAGCAAAAAGGATTTCAAAAATTGTGGTATCTCCTCCCCTCTCGTTCAACATATTTAGCTTTTCCGGGTCAAACCCAGGTTTTAAGAGACACTCTGTGGTCAGAGTAACGACCACCTGGTGATAGAATCAGCAAGATTCAGTGAAAAGCAGTGATAGGTAATACCTTCCGTGAATCCTTTTCAGTTTCATGTAAATTGATTTTCTTCTTTAACAATTCGTGGTAGCATTTTGTCGTCAAAAAGAATGACTGTAAAGAAAAATCCAGAGATGGATAAACTATTTCATTTCCTTTCATTTTAAAATGATATCAAAAGGAGGAAGCCATTCAAGCTAAGCCGTTTTTCAAAAGAGGGTTTTAATTACATGCGCAAACTTTGAACTATTGATACACATAATTCGCAAATCACAGAAGTAGCGATCTAATTGTAACAGATACACAAAAATACAAACATTGAATTGTAGAAGGAACAAAAATGAACAATAAGATTTCGAAATGTTAGATGCAAGATTTATAACAAAAGGAGGAAGATGCATGATTCGTTTGCGCTGGTAAAGCTATTCGTAGTTTTTGTATTCCGAAATGAGAAACACTTGCTTGCTTGATATGCTTTTCTTGGGCAGTTTGAATCAATAGTGATGCTTCGAAGGTCACGCAAAGAGAATCTCCATTTCTTTTGCAAAAAGCCCAAGCCGATACTTAGGTACCAACATTTGAGATACTGAAGTGACATTATCTATATATGATTCTACCTCGATGTCAAAGGCAGACATGTGGACACTGAAAGCTTATTTCCTTATCGAGCAGTGTCCAGGTCCTTCCTCTCGATGCAACCCAACCTCGTGATTCATACGCCTTGAAGCCTAAAGACATGGCGAATCTCCCCACTCTAAGTGAAAGTCTAGCCGAGGGTGGATTCGAACCACTGATCATAGGATCAATCTCCAAGAAGCTTACCATTGAGCTATTCTGACACGTTTCATAGTTGTGACTTCTGGCTGGACAAGAACATCATTGGTATCCTAACCAAGACATGGAATGAAATGTCGGCTTGAGGCATCATACCTTCTGTTGGTTACGGGAGGCGGCCAACATTTTGTTGTAATTTTTGAAACCTGTCGATTTCAGCTTTCAGACAACAGCTCTCAACAGCGAGCAGTAACATCGGAAGTGAGCCTCAACAGTAATTGAGTATGAAATTTTTATTGCCTCAAGTCGAAACAGCTTTTTGAAATAGCTGAAAATGCCCACTGTCCTTTTTGAAAGGAACTAAGATGTTCTTTCCGGCTCAAAGCATTGTCAATGTGAACTCCTTGGTGCATTATACTGTGGACGACGTCCTGCTTCCTTTCTTTGATTTTCAAAGCCAAAGCATAATTGATTCTATAAAGGTTTAGATGTTTGCCTTGTAGCAATATAAGGAGAATTGATTTCGACATGAACAGGGCTATAAGCCCTAGTGGTCTTAACTGGGGGCTTCGATTCGCAAGGCAACGCAGTTAACCTACAGCAGAGCATTGTAACATTAACATATATGGAAGCAGAAGAATTTCCACGGTGCATGAAAGACCAGTGACATACAATTGAAACCAAAAATGTACCAAGTCAAGATTCTTGAGGCACGCTGGTTTCTATAGATTTGACATAAGAATCCACCCCATCAATTTTAGAAAGCTGCTGCCTATTTGAAAGCAGGAAAGCCCTCGGTTTTTTATGCCATAGTCAATGAATGTAAGTAAGTTCATTCATCCAGGATTTAGCCCATCATACTAATCGTCAGGGTCCTTTTAGCAAGCATTCTGATCTTATCTCTCTATTTGATCTTATCTCTCTATCCTCTTAGCTGCTCGCTTTCTTCTTTCTTCTTTTTTTGGGGTTTTGTATAGGTCACCATGGCCTTTCCTCAACATAACCCACTAAAAAAAAAAAAATGCTAATGTTGACTGCTATGCTCTTAACTCTGATTGGTTTGCTAAAGTAGGTACCTGCTTTTAAGGTACCGATACAGCTGATTGATGACCAACTTCTCGAATAGTCCAGAGACTATTTCAATTGATTACAGCGTTAAATATCCACGCATTATACTTTTACACGGAAAAGATTAGTTTTAGGAAAAAGCTTGAGATAATAACTCCATAGAAGCTGTTCGTTGTCCTCATTTTACCGATTGCGTCTCTGATTTCTGTCATCTTAATTGGTCTAAAGTTCAATGAATGTTGTGCTTTATTGACAATATATCATAAAGTTAGGAGAAGGTATGATGCAACTTCGAGGCATTAAGCTAGGTTTAACTAAAGTACTGGAAAAGCTTTTCTAGTGAATAGCTATTGATATTATTTGTCACGACAGCATAATTAGAATCTTCACGGATAACGATAATGGTAGTTGTAGACAACTTGCATATGGCCTCATCACTGGTCTATCATCATATTCCTCCTGAAGAAACGATTTCATCTGCAAGGAATTCGGTCTGCATCTAGGAGGCCTGATTCAATGCGAGTCTGCCGTTAAGGCCTCGCGAGGATGAGGGATTTACAATCAATAGCTTTCTTTTTAAATTTGTTTCATTGCTCTGCATGGGCCAAAGGGCTATTGTGGATCAAATAGCAGTATGTATCGAACACCCTTGTTGTCCTAATCGATCCATGCTTCTCTATTACAAAATTAAACAAATTCTAACTGTTGAAAATACAGTTAAAATGCTTCTTTACAGATCAACTACCCCAAAAAAGCACGCAAAGGAAAGATCACTAGCGCCAATACAATGCACGAACTGTAGTAGCGAAATTGGTATTATGATTAACAGACATGGGGCTGTTCATGTCGTAATCAGAAACTGTATTTATAAAAACGTAGGCGATTTTGTTTGACTGTAGCGAAACAGCACCACTATGGAGGTGAAACAAATTGACAGGATCGTTCACACTTCGAACTTAATCCCTGGCGTAAAATACCGCCATCATTTTCATATGCATTCTCCATAAAAAGCGGAACTGAACGGAATTAGGTACATACTTCACAATTGAGAAGGAAGCTTCTGGCTTTGGCAAACTCCAACCAGTTATTGAACTGAAAATAAACAACAGCCACTCTCAAAAACATGGGTAAACAAATGCAAAGGTGAAATGAAGCAATAAAGGAAACACGATTGGATAAATGTTTTGGAGAAAACTTGATGACGGTAATGATAATGGTAAAATCAATAATGGAAACATTATATTCAAATTCAACTGATACTACAATTACAAACCTCATTAATAAATAGGTAGTTTGAAATTGGCTAGCTTGGCTTAGGGTTTACAAGATAAATCTAATGCATGGTAAATAACAAAAAAATACGCTCGTCCCTCGCTAAATGAATTCCCCGGAAATTCGGACATACCGGAAGTTAAACGCTTCTTTCTCAGTCCCTATATTTCGTAATGTTTTTTCTTGTTTCTTTTCCGCTGAAAAACTTGAATACCCCGGATCTCCTAACATGAACACCATTTTTCGGTCCCGATAAGCATAATTCCCCTGAAAAGTTGAACGCTCTGAACGCCTGGGTGAGCTTTCACACCTCTTGATTACTTGGTTGGCACGCAACGAGGGAATTAGTGATTTATGATAGCTCGACAAATCGGGACTGGCCTATTTTATTCGACATTTTATCAAAATTGCATGTCAGATGCAGATGATATCCTAATCTTATCTATCATTCGAATGATGAATTGTGCACTTAATGTCTAAACAAACGAACAAAAATGGCCATGATTTGTTGATGTATCAAAATAGTCAAATACATTAGATGGTGTGTACATTATGTAATGGGAACACGATGTACTAACAGGTGGTAAACACTTCCCCCATAAAGTTGAGCACCCAGAAAGTTGAACGCTTTTGAATAAAAATCTCGAAGGTGTTCAACTTTCCGGGAGAAGAGGTTATATATATAAACATATATATAAATATATATAGATCTTATCCTATATGAAGATTATTAAATCGATAGAATGGGACAGGTCCATTAGCGAAGAAGGTCTGGATTTGTCCAAGTTTGTTTCTGCGGTAAAAGATGTAGTAGGTGGTGCGAACAGATAGAGTGGACAGTTTAATGACAGTAATTAAGCAATCGGATGGGTGGCTTGATGTCGGTATCCGTTGGACGACGAGGGATTCTATCCCCTTCTCGTATGCGCTCGTATCGTACTGCGGAAATTCCTGCTCTCCTTGATGCGGTGGAACGCTCCACTTAACATCGGCTTACGGCGGTTTATCTCACAGTGAAGTTTAACTGAACCATTTTACTGATACGCTGAGCGGGGATACATGACATGGGAAAGAAGGGAAACATTACATGGAAATTTCCAATGGCAGTGCCAGTAAATTGAGAACATGAATGTTGATGAATCAATCGGTGAGCTACAATAGAACGTTGAATCGATTCCTCTAGTCATCATTACATAGGAAGTTAGTGCTTTTTGGTCGACACTGCATAAGGAATCGAACTCTTACCTGTCCAACTTCCTTCGCGTGTGATGGCTCTAGAAATCCGACAAACATGTCAACTAACTCTGGGTAGTCTACTAGTACATCAGTCAGCTTCAAATAGACCTAAACAAGGCATCAAGATCGCAATTGTTACATAAACATTGAATTCTGATCGCGTGGAACCAAAACCGCCTCTAAATCCAGGTTGCAGAATAGGCACAAGACATACTGGTTTCACTGGTCTTATAAATAGAAGCGACCAATTTTGAATTCAAGCATTGAAAGGACATGGATATGTTCGAAATTTTGGGATTTTACAAGCAGGGATGCAAAAAGTTGTCTTCTAGTTTTTAAGAATATCTTTTAAAGGCTCACATGAAAATGAGATTTATACAGGTCACCAGATGCAGCTAAATAAGCTGTTTCCGTTCTTAGATTTGTTAGAAATAACTTCAAAACGTTGGAAACAAAATAAGCATGCACATTAAGCTAAGCTTGAAAGCTTTTAAGTTCACAATGCCAAATAAGTTGCAAAGCTTTGCATCTTGAAAAACAAATGCACCTAGAGTGAAGTGAACCCAAAAGATCAGCGCCGTGTGAGAAGTCAAGAATGTCTAACCCTAAGCCGATTCATCCGTTAGATATCCATTTGCATATTGTTAGCATAGACGTGGTCTTTGACGCACTTGGATAATCTCGGACCAGCCCTGGCCAGTTGCACTTAAGCTTCGAAATCGTAAAACACCGCGATTGGTTTAATTTCATTTGTCACATTTCCAACACAGAAATCCTATCAGCATGAATTGAATCAATAAAAAGAAAAACGAGCACTGCACAAATAAACATTTGCTTAAGTTGTAATAATTTACAAATTCACTTGTCTTCCTTGGGATCAGGCAGGGTGCTAATTTTGCAGGAACTCCAGAGTTTTCTTTCGAATTCAGTAATTGCATGACTCATTCCGATTTCCAGTGGGATTCAGTTGCATGATTGCACAAGAAAAGAGAAATTCTATTCTAACTAATTTCTTGTTGGATATTTAGAATCTTGCGGCCTCGCACTGGATTATATGTCATCACAACCCCGCGAAAAAATTCACTTGAGGTGTGCATCTGAAGCGTGGGCCCCACGCCTGGTTAAACGGGCAGGATTTGAAGCAGGAAGGGCAATACGAGTCAAAATGGGGCAGCCCCCGCACCAGGCTAAAGATAATATGGATGCAGTTCGAGGCATGGAAGCACTTGCGACATGCCTTGAATTGGATCAAGTCAAAGGAAGAAGGAGACAAGTTAATAATGAGGTATCTGTAACAATACCTCAACTCTGCTGATTTCAGTCCTTCCTGCCTCATCAATCAACCGCAAGAAATCACAATACAACTCTGGCTTATCCATTAATTTCTCCTAAAACGCAATCGATAAAAGAAATCAAGACACACCCTGGACTTAAATCTCACTCTAGAAATACAAAGTGAATTCTGCTCACTCTGTGGCTACGAAAATCTGCCGCCATTGCTATCAAATATAAAACGAAGGGATGATTTCCATTTGATCTGCGTTTGGGCCAGAATTTTAGGCCTGTGTGATGAAATTGAAGCCCACAGATCTGATATATTTTACCAACAAAGCCGAGCATCCGAATCTCGTGCTCTTCAGCAAGGAGCATAGTGAAACAAAATGAAGCAACAAAAACCACTCAAATGATATCTTGTGTATATTCTAGTCGGCCAGTTGAGGCGATAATCCTGGACATATCCTGTAAAGCATTAGGCCATCTTCGTGTGTAGGAATAGCTCAGTGGTAACTCTTGCCATAATCATTTGATCGAATCGTAACTGAAGCTACTTTATAGCGAGGGGCATTGCCCGCTTTCAGTATTTCCAGCCGTCGGAATCAAGAAATGTGGACACATTGAGGTGAACGATCGGGAAAATCTTCGATAACGAGAGTTTCCCAATTACCTTAAGCCTATATTCCATGCAAGGTATAAAGCATCTACACGGTAGATAAGGCAATACTGGGATGCAGCTTAAACAAATAATGGGATTGAAGGCTGGTACAAAAGCTTTATCTTAGTGTCTTTAAACATCTGGATTCACAATTACATGGCACGCACTTTTGGTTATTGCGTGTCACTGCCTCAAAATGCGGCGAAGAAAACGGGTGACGATTTAATGTTTCAACAAAACACATTTTGAAATGAAACATTGCAACTGGAGAAGATCTTAACATAGAGCTTTGCTTTGATGAATTCACAGCCTTGGACATAAAAAGTTACTTTAAAGCGACTTACTTTGACTTTTTCAAAGTAAAGATCAGCAAATTTTGATGCTTTCTTCTGCAGCTGAAAAAATATTTGTCACATTTACTTAGAGGTAGTCAGCACAGTGGTGAGACCACGCCCCCTCCTGATTTGTTTCCTTTTTTGGTGAGTTATGTTGGGTCTTAGTGTCTTTAAACATCTGCATGCAGTCATGCATAGCGGAGAGTATCGAATGAATTTTGATCGCAAGCATGTGAATCCATCGAAGTTTTCGATCGAAAAAATATGCATGCACTGTCTGAAGAAAGCAGCAAGAAACAACCCTAACACAGATAGTCCCAGCATCATTAAACAACCTTTGGGTAATAGGTAAAAGCATAATTCATGTGTGATCAATAATGGAGAGAAGTAAACTTCTAGAAATCTGAGAAATTCACAAATACCTTTTCATGCCAGTTGAATTTCGAATTTTTACTTTTCTTTCTTCTTTTACTCACAGGGGTTCGCAAGCCACCTTTTTCTTTGATCACTTCTCTGTTGTCAGCTCTTTTTGCCTCCCTTTCCCTACTTTCCGCGTCAGGATCGTTCTCTGGCAGGCGTTCATTTGAACTGCTTCCATCTCCTATGTTACCTTCCATTTGCACTTCGGACTGCAGCATTCTTCCCACTGTCATTTGATCCAGTTGGTCATTACAATTCTCCTCGACGAATCTCTCACCAGGCTGGTCCTCAATTTCATCGTCATATGAGCAATTACCTGATTCGGTATTTTCTTCCAAAGAGTTGCCATCGACTTCATTCAATCTATCTGGTTGATCGTTGATTTTACTCCAAAGTCCTTTACCTGCGTCCAGTCCATCATTGTCGTTTTCTGGAAAGACGTCTAGTCTACCTTCTCCACCAATGGTTTCATCCAGCACATCATGACTTTTTTCAACTGTTTCCTTGCTTTTATCTGGTATCAAATGTACCGTATTTGGCACTTCATTAACTCTGCCGGCTGCCGCAATCAGTTCGTCCGGATTTTTCGTACCATCAATAGTTTCAAAACCTTCAGCCATTTTCAACTCATTTTTTCGCTCTTCGCTTCCAAAACTTTCTTTGCTTTCTTCAATGCTTCCAGTGGATCTTTCAGTGGCATCCTCTTCACTAAAAGGTGTCGCATTTGGAGGAACACAGCTACCCCGTAATGTTTCTCCAATGGTACTGCTTTCACGTCCTTGCTCACCTCCGGAACCTGTCATTTCACCTTCATGGCTTGCGTCCAGCGAACTGCTGAGTACGTTTGAAGTCGCCTGCACATCGAGATTACACACGGATTGGTTATGGGTTTGCTGCCTAGTGTCAGCTGCTTTACTTTTCGTTGCGTTTGATAACATGGGTTGTGAAGCAGTGAAGGTGGGCGCATCTTTGGTTAAAATGCCTGAATATGACATAGACGCGGGGTAATGTGCTATCTGTACGTTATCTGTTACCCTGGGAGGCTGCATTGGTTGTCCTTCTGACGCGTTTTTCACAGACGTTGAAGAAGAAGGAGGGATTAAAGGCTTCTCGTCAGAAAGTACTTCGTTAGCCTGAGGCATCGTACATCTTACCGAGACTAAGGAATCTTTGAGTTTTGGTGATAAGGAAGAGGTTTCGGCTGCAATTGACTTGATACGATATGATATCATAGGTGGATACGTGGGAGAATTCCCTTCTTGCGGTGACGTACAGCTTGATAAGAAGAAACAGCCCTGTTCTAAGGACTCAGAATCTGCCGAAATTGTAGACACTTGAAGAGAAGGGGATTCTCCAGTAGGGCAAGGTGACGGAGAAGTTTGGGATATTTCGTCAACATCAGTCTGCACACTTTTAGCCACTTTGCAGACCTTACGAGGTTTCGACTTTCTCTTGTTATAAAATGAGTTTGAGTCAGGTATGGTGAGTTCCACGACGCAGGGACCCTATGGATAAAATCAACAATGAAAAAGAATCTACGCAATTGAGCTCCCAAACTGAGACCGAAAACATGTAAATAGAGATGATATGATTAACGATTGGTGATTATAGGGCTGGTCGCGATAGCGATGATGATGGTGATGGAGATGATCATTGATGGCATAAATTATGATTGATTATCGTGAAGCTTCCAGAGGGTTTCGATGAATCGAGGGTGGTGATGATCACGGTAATTCAAATGGGGATTGATGATGAAACAGATTGACGAAGCTGATGGCATTGTTGATGCAGGTTGAGCAGGACAACATTTAACTGATTATGACAAATTTAGGTGATGAGTGATGATAAAGAGAATACTGGAAACATTTTAAACTACGCTCCATGCAGCCAAAAATCATTGCGCAAACTTCTTAGCGAAAAACGCTTTAGAGCAGCCAATTTTCCATGACCTTGAATCGCAATGCTGAACCATTTTCACCTTATTACTGCTTCCACAAGCGAAGCTTCGATCTATGGGACAGGCTAGTTGGCCTTTAGGAATAGCATCCTCGGGAACAGTTTGCCAAACTTTACAAAAAAAACTCATGATTAACAAATGAATTCGAAATAATAATGAAAAATGGAAGGGTGAAAACTGCACATGCAGAAATTGCTGTAAATAACTTCGAAAGTCCTTTTAAATGCTAGTAACAGATGGATTTCAGTCTACTCTTCTCAATATCGTCATAAATTGTTCTGTTTGTAAATACAATCAACTCTGTCTAATTCGCACTCTCTGGGGGGGGGGGGGGGGTCGTAAAAGTGTTCGAATTACAAAAAATTCGAATTCTAGAGATCCTTTGTTAGGAGACTTTCAAGGGTCCTGAAATTTTGCTCGAATCCGCAAAAGTTCGAATTACATGAGTTGGAATTAGACACAGTTGACTGTAGTTAGTTTGAATTAGCTATCCGTATAAATGCCATTGTATATACCAACTTTGAAGAAGAATTCAATAATAATAACAATAATCTCCAACAATACTCAATTACATGCTATTGGACTTTGCCGCACTTGACAAGCAAAACTAGAAAAGAAAAAGTTACCTGAGCACTGACGATTATCTTTGCTGGCGTGCTCGACTTAACTGGCTTAGCTGGTTTAGCTGCTTTAACTGCCTTGGCTGGTTTTGTTAGCTTGACCCGTTTAACTGGCTTGACTGGTTTAACTGGATCGGCTGGTTTAATTGGATCGACGGGTGTGACTGGATCGATTGGTTGGTCTGCCTTGACCGGTTTAGCTGGTTTGACTTTTTTCGGGGGCTGCTGCTCTTTCGGTGCCACTGCTGGAAGCGGTCCGTTCGGGCAGATCGGCCGAAAAACCTTCCCATGGTGTACTTGAGAGGACACGTAGGCCTGGTCCTGACTTGCTTCAGACCACCCGAGTCGCTTAAGAAGGTCTTGAAACTTATCGATCCAAAGAGGCATTCGTAGCTGAGAAGAAAACTCATGGTATCTTTGGATGACGTTTTTTGGAGATTTTTCTTAAATGGAAAGAGCAAGGCATTTGACAACGAGCAAAAGGGAGAGTCGCAATACGCAAATTGCAAGCGAAGAGGGTATGGTGAAATAAAACGCAAAAATAAGAGATCAGTCGCAAATCGCAAATAAACTTCATTACACATCATCTTCTTTCTCGTGAATCTTGCGTACTATGGTAGAAGTCCAGTGCTAACAAAATGCGGTAAATCCCAATCGCAGAAGTGATACCGGTGTAACGAGGCACTTTGGATGCCTCATACAATCAAACTTGAATCAAACGTAACCCAGGTAGAAAAAAAGTCTGTCGTGACCCCCTTTCAAATTACGGCCATCCTGATTCTGGCTGATATGGCGTGATGCATGAGCTTTGCCTGAACGCTCCTTGCCGAGGTTAACAGAAACCAGAAGCAAACCACTTGGTAGAATAGAGCATGACTTAGTCGCTAATTTTTCTCCTAATCAAGATCATCAATGGATTACACATCAATCTTCGAGCTTACGCCACCAATCGCAGCTCTTAACTTCAGAAAGACGCAGTGATGCAGGTGTCCTAAACGTTGATCCTAACTCAGCATAAAGCTATTTAACATGTTCCTAGAATGATTGAGCATCAATGGCACGTTATTGAAGGCTGTCCGAATGGGATCGCATCATCTTTTCGCAGTTGAAATCTTGCAGCCCCATCATCTTCATGAAAAATGGACCCATTTACGGGCGTCACCTGCAAAAACTCGTGTATGGCATTGCAAATAAAATGGCTTTTTTAGTTAATTGTGTTAAGGAAATGCCGTGGCGACCTACACTACTGGCCAAAATTATGTAGCCACCTAAGCAAAAATAGGAAAAACAGACTTATTTTCGCTTTTGAGCATTTTCGTTGCATTGCAAGCAATGAAAAATCAATCTTAAACTAGAACAAATTTCTTTAAATCACGCATAGACTGACATGTTGATATACAAAAATATGACACAAGTTAATTGGTACAATGATTGTCTCGTTCCACAACTGTTTTAATTCGAAACACTTTTCAGAGCCGAGGTGAATGAAAATTTTTTGCTTGGTCACGGGGTGGCAACTTAATTTTGGCCAGAAGTGTATACAAAGCCCCAATAATGAAGCAAGGAAAAAGTGAAAGGCTAAGAGTTGAGAGTTGAGAGAGATCAGATCAAGTTTATTGATCTTATATTTGAAAGATGGCAAGTTGTAAGACTCAGGAAAGCAAGAAGAAGGCAAGACGTCTCATAAATTGCATGTTCTAGGGATGAATGGTGATTTGCGGGATAGAGTTCGTGGATTAGGCAGTGAAACTTGGAAAGAGTGTGAATGAATGACGGTATGAGATGAGTAGGCAATAGTGCTTTTCCAAGAGTCTCGATTTCAACAAGAAATATTACCTTACGTATCAAGCGGTTAAAAGAATAGGGAACAGCACGGATTGAAGCTTTCCGTTCCGACCTTAAAGGAAAAAGGTTTATAACGGCGGATTCAATATGCATCACAAAACCGAAGCAGTTACAAAGAACGGGAAGGTGGCTGGTAATGGCCAACACATCTTACCTCTGGGATGATTGATACATAGACTTGAGATCAATGTCGGGAGTGAATTTGAATTTTTCAGAGCTCTCACCGGATTCTCGGCATACTCTCTCTTCGAACGGAGATTCTTTGCTCGTGTTTTGAGCTGCAACGGAGTCGCAATCGGCAGTAAATGCTTGGAAATCAGATCAAAATTCTTGCCAAACTGTTCGATCCCCAGGGCTAGTAAATTGTCTTCACTCCGGAAAAATTTCACTCTTTTCCTATCTACGGTGAGTTCTTGCAATTTTCTTGAAAAAATACAGCCCTGTCCTGGCAGCAATTCGGGGTACGTAGCAAAGAGAGGCTCTGAAATTATCCTCAGTGCCGTTCGTGGTGGTATATTCACCACCAAAACATCCCTGTTCATTCTCTTTTCCAACGGCAACTCTCTGCAAACAGGCATTGCATTCCTCTCTAGAAGTTTTTGCTCCAGTTCAGATGTTATATACAGTGTCTCTATTATCCTAAAAAAGATACACATTGAGTACTGAAGCAAGATACGCAGCTTGGATATCAATGTGGCAAATATTTGTCTGAAAGCAGATAGGAAGACACTTTAGTGTGATGGAGCAATTTCACGTCGCCAGCAGATAGATGACCTGGAGAAGGTATTCAACATTTCACCGGAACGCAGAACAGAACTTCCCCGTACTATGGATCGCTTCTTTCAAAACTCATCAGAAAATGAAACGACAGGCTACGTTGAATATAATACTATGAAACTTAGAATCAGATGCTGACTGAGATCTGTGAAAGGAAGCGATGGATACAAATGATTGGCGGCTTGCTTCGATCAACATCTGATGCTTCATTCCCTGGTGACTGTTGGACGAAAAGATCTATAGCGAGGAGAAATTATGGTTCCAATTTTCTATCAAATTTAAAGCTTTAGACAGAACAAATAAGTCCTTTATGGCATTCTGCATGGCTGATGGTAGGAATTTTTGCATTAAGCGTGACCGGAGTCCCTCACACAGCTCCCTAGAAGTGACCTTAAATCATCATCTATCTTCTACTTTTCCTCTTCTTCTTCTGGCCAAATCTTACTTAATAATAATCATAATCATAATCATAACCAAACCTTTTACAGTTGGTTTTGTTGTCTAGCTAAATACTAATTGAGACCAACTATTTGCTTACAATATAATATGACATACATTTAAACGATAATAGGATACACTAATGGATTAACAAAATGGTAGACGATCAACAAAAGAAAAGGGAAGAAAACTTGCCATGTGCAGATGTGGCACGTACAATTTTGGCCATCCCAATGATGTATTTTTTTCTTAAACTTTTTTATGGAAGTTGCTAATTATATCTCATCACCTAGTGTATTCCACAAAAGACTTCCTGTACATGATAGAGAGTTTATTCCATAACGCCGAGAGTTCACATGGGGGATCTTACATAATTCGCTACTACGAAGATTATAGGGAATATCTCTTTTGGTGAAGAATTCCCATATGTATTCTGGGTTTATATGATTTAATTGTTTTACAAACTTCCACAATCAGAATTTGTAGGTTCTTTTTGTGTGTTGTATTTGCTTCATCTCTATCTAAAAGCTCTTCAAACGTAGATTCGTAATCTTCATATAAGACTCTCAGTGCACGTTTATGGGTCCTATTAATTTCATAATTTGCTCCTTTGGTATAAAATAGCCAAATTAGAGGACAGTATGAAAAATTGGACATTATCACGGAGTTGGAAATTAGCTTTGACTTCCGTTCTCCTAAAAATGGTCTTAATCTTGCAATTGCATGGACTTTAGATTTACCTTCCTGCATAGCTTTTTAACATGAGCTTCAAACTTGAGTGAGTTATCAATCTTTACACATAGAAGCTTTACCTGGTTGCTTGATGGAATTAAATTTCCTTTAATATTAAGGCATAGTTTACTCATATCTTTTTGTCCTAGAAACATTATTTGAAATATTGAGGGATGAGGCTTTCATACTGTTGTTAGTGAACCATTGCATCAACCTATGTAGGTCACCTACTAATCTAATCATAACTGCTTCGATAGATGTTTCACAGGCGTAAATTGTAGTATCATCAGGAAAATTGCATATCTCCAATTTCATTTCAACAAAGAAGAGGTCGTTTATAAGTATGTTGAAGAGTAAGGGTCCAAGTACAGACCCCTGTGGTACTCCAACTTAAATTTGCTTTGATGAACTGAATATAGAACCTGTTTTAACCCTTTGCGTTCGATTTTGCAGGTAGCTGCAAACTAATTTTAATGCTTTTCTGTTGAACCCATAAGCCTCTAGCTTTGCAATGAGCAGGTCGTGGGTATACAATCATATGCTTTTGATAAGTCCAATAAGATTGTCCCTATTGTAGCCGACATACCCAGCTGCTTTTTCCACATTTCAAGTACTCGAAATAAAGCATATTGTGTGTTATACCCTTGTCTAAAACCTGTAAGCAAAGGAAACAGGATGCTTACAAAGTGCTGATATATTTGCTCATTCATGATCCGCTCAAATATTTTGGACATGCCTGGCAGGACACTGATAGGCTTGTAATTTGTTTTCCGGTATTCATCACCATTTTTATGGATTGTACAAACGTCAGCTACTGTCAATATGTCTGGAAAGTAGCATGTGTCTATAGCTATATTTATGCACCTAGTTCGATATTGACTAGTTACTTCTTTTGCATCCTGAATAATCTTTCTTGGTATGTTACCACTATTTGCTTGACTAGTATTTAAGGCTCCTATCTTATTCATATTTTTCAGCAAATCAACATTGCTAAACTGAAATTTTTGGTAAACCTTAACTTGCTTTCTTATGGCAGCAATGCTTGGGTGGTACTTGTACTTTGCTAAAGCCACATCTATACTTTCTTCCATGCTTAAGTCAGTCTCATTGTTCTTAAAGGATTGATTTACACCAAGTGAATTGTGATGTTCACGAAGTGGGTATTCAGGCATTCAGCAATAATTTCGTCATCCGATATAACCTCTCCACCTTCAATGAGGATAAGTTTATCCCCCATCGGGTCAGCATTGGAAAACACTGGCTTCACTCCTTACCAATTTTTTTTATCATTGTCTATTGAGTTAGCGTCTACAGAGGCGTGTCAGAACCACCAGAAGCTCAAGTCATTCACACCCTTTACAAGTTTCACTGCCTAATCCACGAACTCTTTCCCACAAATCATCATTCATCCCTAGAACATGCAACTTATGTAACGTCTTGCCTTCCTCTTGCTTTCTTGAATCTTACAACTTGCCATCTTTCAAATCCAAGATCAATAAACTCGATCTGATCTCTCTCTCCTCTTAGCCTTTCACTTTCTTCTTTCTTCCTTTGTTGAGGGATTGTATAGGCCACCATGGCCTTTCCCTAACATAACTCACTAAAAACAATTCCCTCTCATGACTCTTTGTTTCAAGGGGGCATGCTTCGGCAATATATTTTCAGTGACTGAATGAGATACTTGATAGTCTAAATGTCTAGTTGAGTGTAGGTTGCTATCCAAATCTGTTCGAAATCTTCAACTCTGAAATTTTTGTACCCATGGTACCTTATAATCTTTGGGGGTAGTTTGACAAAGTTTGATTTTAGTATTGTGTATCTAAGATGATGATGGTCACTAAAGCCCGTTTCAAATGACTGAATTTTTATGAACGATTGTTTTTTATTCGTAAGCATAAGATCAATGTATCTCCCTTTGGGATTCTTAAAACATGTAGGTCCTTTAAAAGGGCTAGATAAGTTATAAGTATCCATCAAAATGCTCATTTCCTTATCACTTGTTTCCATGTTGCAGTCACCAATAAGTAAGACATTTTCATTTAAGGAAATATGTCAGTCGATAATAGTACATAAATTTTCAATGAAATAGCGTGGGGATTGTGAAGGCCTCCTATTTATGGATAATAGTAACAATTTCTGTTTTTTAATATTGATCTCAATGGGGATTGCTTAAAGGAATTACTTAACTTTGCAAGATCGCCGTCGCGAATGGGTGTTCATTTAGATCCACAGAATTCGCATTCTGGCACAGGGGCTGCCCAAATTAAAAGCCATATGCTCATTCAATCAACAGCTCTCCCGTTTATCCGGGTTAGGGACCAGTATCCAGAATGCACAAGATGGACACCAGCAATGACCCTGCACTCGAGATACTTATTTTCAAAATGGTAATGTTAACCTTGTACATGATTAGGATTGATTCTGTGCAGCTTTCTTAGACGTGCAAAATCTGTGCAAGTTACGCTCGCAACTTATAAGCAGTACTTTGCAGCCTTGATGAGCCACACTTTTCCAAGCAATGCGAAATCAATGCAATCATTATTGACGGTGTGAAAATTCCATTTGACGAGTTTGAAAGGGCAAAACCTTATAGCAGTTGAAAATCAAAAGAAACATACCTTGTGGCATCATCAAGCCCGGAAAAACAGTAAATCGATCTATCTTTCAGCTGGCCATCATTGTCGACCGCCTTCCTAAAGCTGGCTAGCTCTTTTAACAACATTTTCGTGTTACTACTTTCTCTCTCCAACAACGGCTCATCATAACTAAGCATGTACATTTGAGTGAGCAATTGAGTATGCTACAAGTAGAAAAAGACCCCCATGTAAAGGACAGAGACTATAATGGCATCCTTAGATTCACAAACCCACCTCTCGCTTATCAATCTAAAAAAATTTCCCAACCCTCCCCATCTCATTGGGACACCTGAACCTGCAACTTATTAAATTCCTGGTGAGGTTGTTAGACGAAACATTTCTTACAACCTGTTAGTCTATCCTCATCTAAAAATATACTGTCGCACGACAAGTATTTAAATACATTACTAGCCATCTCTTATTCCACGGCACTTCTATTAAGCATTCTAGACTTCCCACACCGCACCTAAAAGTGAACACTTCCATTCAGCATACATTCCCTAAATTCCCTTGGCCCTCTATCCTCTTATTCCCATCCCAAGTGTATTCGGAACTTAAGAAAAACCGTTGCTTCAAAACCTAAAGCTCAGGTTCTAATGCATTGTACCTGCAACGTATGCAAATTCCAAGCAGAATCTGCAACATGAGATCATCTGGAATTAATATTTTCATTCAAATTGCCAATTTTATTCAACGTTTCCTCGTGGCGATAGCTATGTGCTTGGCACTTTCTGCTGGCTCAAATCGTGGGTGGTGGTGCAAGTTATCATACAATCGAGAGTGCGAGTAGCAAATGGAATGGAAAGTGCTTTGTAACAAAGAAATTCGTTCTGATTACTGTACCTGCTGAAGCTGAGCGGATATTTGAAGCCTTTGGCTATCTGCTACGGAGAATTTTGGGATGACGTACTTGAGAATAGTGCTGGAACAGAGCAAAATTAGCTTAGCAAAGTGACAAACGCAAAGCAACAAACAATTAACGATTGTGGATGGATGAATTCGTTCAAATTTTCATGGAATGTCCCGGAGCATGCTGCAGATGATCTCCCCATCCCGCGAGCATCTTCAGGTAACTCTGACACTCTCTCCATCTGTAAAAATGCTGCAGCACATCAGAATGCTCCAAACGACTATGAAACCATTAAAGGACTGCACACAAAGTTCTAATCATCCAGAGCATTGTAGGTGATCTCGAAGAATGCAGCCTTGTATACTGCCGCAGGTACTCTCATCGTATCGGAGAGAGCTGCAAAACCCGCATCGGAAATACAGGGAAATTTTCGATGTAAATTTCGATTTAAGTTTTCTGGCGTGAGAAGGTACGAGAATGTCAATTCAGCATGACACATTCAATCAACAAAAACAAAGTTACTGCTAAGTGTAGGTCGAATAAATGACATGAAATACCTTTGATCTTTAAAATTAACAGCAAACTAAAAATTAATGAATGAAATTAAAGATTTTCTTAATGATGACGGACTAGTTTTCATGTTCTTATTGTGCTAAAAGTCGTGATCAAAGTCGCGATTTAAATTCTGGGTGGAGAGATCTGATAGTCTTGGCTTATCGAATGGTACTCAGATCCTTCCCTCCATGTTTTTATACACATAATCACATAATGCCAAATGTCTACCTTTGGACAATGAGAAGCCTTTTGCCTATCGAGCAGTGTCCAGGTCTTTCCTCTCGATGTGACCACACCTCGTGATTCCTACGCCTGGAATTACAGAGAGCTGGCGACCCGCCTCACTCTAAGTGAACTTTTAGCTGAGGTGGGACTCGAACCACTGACCATAGGATCAATGCGCAGGATTCCTATCACTGAGCTATCCCTCAGTGTGACTTCCTTTTCACGGAAGTGTTTTACAACTAATTTGTGAAACAAAAATGAGTAGCATATGGAATTTCAAGAAGAAATTAGGACACAAAAAGCAGCAGCAGAAAGATGCACAAATTATGGCAAAAATTAAGAGTGACCCAGTGGATGCAAACATGAAGAGAGAATTGCTACACATTATCCTCTTTCTCTGGCTCTTCAGGTTTAGTGAGGTCGTTACAGAACTGCTGGGTACAGCTCTCATGCTTCAATTAACTTAATGGCTAGGGTACTGATGGTGGACACACCACGTTGGTAACCCTCTCCAATTACACTAGGTTTTGACAGATATCCGACATCCACAAGCTTATCTACAGACAAATGCATCATGCCTGGATTGCGCTTTAAAGAGAACGCGTTCATGAATCTGGAATACAATCAGATAAATGAGTAGCATCAGCGCCCAAACATATCATTGAGCCTGGCAGCTTCCATCAGTGGCGACAGTAATGTACAATTTATGGAACGTCTTGCCTTCTTCTTCATTTCCCGAATCCTACAACTTGCCATGTTTCAAACCTAAGATCAATAAACTTGATCTTATCTCCCTCTCCTCTAAGCAGTCCACCTTCTTCTTCCTTCCATTGTAGGGTCTATGTATAGAACACCATAGCCTTTCCTTAACATAACTCATTAAAAAAGCAGCATAAACGTGCGAGTTCAGAAAACAGGGGCTGTGGGAAATATCCAGCTGGTTCACGAAAAAAGACACTATCGATGAGGAAGGCAATGGCAAATGATCTAATAAAATCAAAATGCAAAGTACATATTTAATCTTTAAGAGGTATTCAGTTGTCAATACGATTGCATGCAAACAAGATCAAGGCAATTACAACTACACTGATGCATTGAATTGTTAACTCAACTGAGAGCGTTGACTCCAGTGCCATGAGCCTCGCAACAAGGTGGCATTGAAAGGGAGGCCCAGGGTATTCATTAACAGATATATAATGTCTGTGGACGTAAATTGGTAGAAAAGGGAGCTTGAAGCTTTGTGGAAAGAAAGCAAAAATAAAGTGGACTTACATCATCCAGTATTCCATCGAGCATGTCTTGTAATTCTTTCTCTAAAGTGACAATTTGGTTGGAAGATTACAAAAAAATCAACAATATATTAAAACCCATCCATGACGGAATCGAAAGCCAAATATATCTCACCGTCAGTCTCGAACCCGGATAGATGGAGAAGTTAGGTGGATGGATCGTAACGTCTTGCCAAACGACAGGATGATAACGATATATTTTATATCAAAACCCATCCAGGAGAGAATCATAAGCCGAAGAAATCTGACTGTCAGTCCGATAGATGGAAACTCCGGATAGATGGAAACGTCAGGTGGATGGAAGGGCATCCGGTCGTAGAAATTTCATGCCAAAATGAATTATGATGCGGAAAAATTATACTAGGCCTCGTAGAAAATTATGTCAGCGACAGGATGAAGTAAAGAGGAGATGTCCAAACCGGCGATCCCACTCAACTAAAATAAATGCGCAGATGATCAACTGTGTATTAACAGAGACTTATAAAAAGCTGTGCTGACACTGGTATCATGGAGCCGCTTACCCGTCACTGCCCACCACTGACTATGATTCAATGCTAGGAATGAAACAACCATCTACTTACGTGTAACTTTCACTCCTTTATCTGTTCTGAACTCTTCTTGGTCCACTTCTTCTTCGACCGCCATGAAATTGAAGTCTTCGTCATTCTCTTCCACCGATTCGTCCAAATCATCTAAAATTGATTTTACAAAGTTGATGACTTGAACGAAAGACCTCCATTCAATGCTCAATTAACTGTTCAGGATAGCTCAATGGTATGAGACTTGGGATTTATCCTATGGTCATTGGTTCGAGTGCCCCTTCAGCTAAGCTTTTACTTAGAGTGAGGAAAGTCGTCAGCTCTCTGTAATTCCAGGCGTAGGAATCACGAGATGTGGTCACGTCGAGAGAAAGAAGCTGGACATCGCTCGATAAGCAAAAAGCTTCTCAGCGTCTAAATTTCTGCTTTGACTTCTAGGTAGAATCATATGTATAAAAAACTAAACTGCGTGATGAATTAAGGTAAGATCAGACCAAATAATATAATCTAGATAAAATAGAAAGTGCTTCGATCAAAGAAACATGAAGACATAAAATGATGCAGATGAAAGACTTGCATAGAATGAGGTGAAAGTAGAAAAATCCCATTCTTTAGATAACCTGGAGATGAGTTTGTATACGAGTGTTCCACCTAGCATCCAAGGTCGATTCTATGGTACTGAGGAACTTTAGTTATGGAGCAGCATATTTTTCCCTCTTCTCGGTGTAACAAAATCTCATGAATGTCACGTGTGAAATCAGAGACAACTAGCGAATCCTCTCACTTTGAACAGTTAAAGCTGAGCTCAGACTTGGACTCAGTGTACCGACTGCTGGATCTTTGATAAAGGACGGCAGCTAATGAACCATAATATCACCCATTTTTACGGCATGATACGGCGATAATTTTATAATAAGGTGAAGAATACATCTTCGATCATGACTACCCGTCCGAATCAAAAAGGGATATCATTAATAAAATTATCATTAAGAACGTTAAGCCGAAAACCTACAGCCATGGCCTATTGTCAAGGGTGCACTCCACTTAATCGCAGTAAACACATATAACTCTTGTATGCCTTCCTCTTTATTTGTAATTCATTAATCATGCCATTTTTATGCAGCCGTTGCATGAAAAATAGTTGGTCTTTTTAAAAATACGATTTACCTGCTGAATCATTAATAATTGACAATTATGGTAGTAATAATAGTAACAACAGAGAGACAGCTGGAATAGCGTTTTGAGCACACGTCTAATGTGTTAACGGTCCAGGTTCGATTCGCCCTCGCTCTTTTTCGTCCCGATTTTGTACTTCATTTCTCCGTTCATCCATCAATAAATGGGTGGATGGAGCTGTGCTGGGATAAAAGCCGGCGAGGTAAAGAACTTGCCACCTTAACGTACAGTGCTGTAGCCCAGGATGCTACTTCCGAAGCTTTCGAAGGAAATTAAGCAAGTGAATCACACTGACTGATTTTTTAGGCTGTTCCAAAGCCTGAAGCCATCTCCCCCCCCCCCCACCCTATTATTAGAAAAGCCTTTCGGTCCAGTTCACGAGTTTCACTTTGGTAGCTTAAAATCTGTGCCATTACTTCTCAGCTTACGTGAGGGATTTGGCGAGTTTGCAATAAGCCAGTCAATAAAGCATTCCATAGCAAGCCCGCATGACAACGCATGGGTGACGTACCTTGCTTAAACAAGCCGTTCAACCAATTTTTCCATTCGACATCATCCGGATCAGACTCGTCAAGTTGATTGTAATCGTAGAGGGCCGGATCGTAGTCCGGTGGATCCAAAGTCGCTGAAAATGTGAAAATAAGCCATTATAAGCATCATATGATAAGCATCATTTTCATCAGAAAAAGAATCATGGAGTCTCAGTTCAATATTAAGGGCAGTCTAACATCGGCATCTGGTAAATAGCATCGAATTTTATCCCTTCATTGTTGGCACTAGCAAAGGGAGGCCATTGGCACTAAAGTCGAGTTTCGACCAGTTTCGTCTTCCGTTTCGCACAATCGATTTCGAGCGTAGCAGAAACCAGGTACAGGGTTCTAAGTTTTTTCAAGGAAAGTGGACTTTATGAGGTGGATTCCAGTTGCCTTCCTCGCCAATAGTGCTTTTATTGTGATACATGCATGATTCGAACCCACGACCCCTGTGTTATGAGTCCACACGCTTTGTCAATGTTATTTATCAGTGTGGGGTTTTAAGAAAATTGTTATTATTATCATAGGTGTCATGAATGGTTGCGCCTGAAGTGATATACTGAGATACACAAGAACTAAGAGCTCAAAGAATTGGTTTCTGGGTTGCAGTTGGCTCTAAGATTGGGTTCGGTGGACAATGTTCCGATATCCCTAACAAATGATTCGATGCTGGGACGATCATAAAACAGGTCGTTTAAGTCAATATAGGCACCATTCATTAGGCAATTTCAATTTCGATTCGACTTGGTAAGCTTCGTATACATTCATTAAACAGTAAAACAAGTTCGCATGAATGGTTGACTTCTTACGTTTTTTAACAGGCCGATCAACAATAATGCGCTCATCTTTCAGCTTTGGTGAATGTTTATTGGCAAGAAGGTCACATACATGAATGGAGGAAACTAGGACGAGATCCTCTCTCCATTTCAAAGTAAGCTTTCGCTGTTTGCAAGAGGTTTTTGACTCATTGAAACCCTTCATGTCCTAGTCAAACAGTGGGTAGGCTCACGTATGCAACAGTGCGATGTCAAATACAAACTGATTCCTTTGTTGACTCCTCGTCTCAAATGCTATAAAATTCAATGCACTAAAGGGATTGATGACAGCACAGCATTTTACTACATACAGACGAGGTAGAAAGTGGAGTGTATAGAAAACTGTGGGATTTCCTGAGCGAAAGGAAGAGATCTGTTGTTCGTCAATATTATTACAAGAATATTGTCTTTGAGTAAAAAAATAGTACTTTCGGAGGCAAACAGAAGGCCACGAAATCGTCTAGGAAAATCACTTGTCAAAAGAAGAAGATAGATTGATTGTTAGACCTTCAAAGAAAGAGGAGATACTACCCACGTTGATGTTATGACTTGGGCATTGAAAAGCAGATGCGTCTTTTATGGAGTTCGGGAAGGATAGAAGAACACCAACCATATCAAAGTAGCTTTTCAATCATTTTTGGTTAAGCTGGTTAGTCTTATAAGAGACAGCATTGTGGATGGTGAACATCCGATTTACAGCATGCAGGTGATATAATACAGGGTGGATAGCTGTGCAAGCAGATGGAATTTCTCAAATAAAGAGAGCGAACTGCCAAGAAGTGATTGCATGTTTTCTTTGTTGAACTGAGTGCGTCTAATGCTTCGAATCGAAACACGTTTGTGTACCTGTGAATTTTTCTAAACATTGCAGGTTCTATCATCATGGAAACTAATGTGACAGAGAGGTTCGCAAACAGGAGCAGCACCATGCCTGGCCAATTGTTCGAGTCTGCGGTGGATACGCTAATTACAGTAATCTACGTAATATTGTCGGTGGTAACAGTAGCAAGCAACTTTTTTGTATGCTTCGTCTTCTACAAAGGCAAACCCATGCGGAGGCCATTCACAATCGTACTGGCCAACCTGTCCTTCGCAGATATGATGTCGGGCTTTGCAATACAACCGTACATCTGGATCGATTTCACACAGATAAAATCTGGAGGCTACATGGGCCGGTTGCTCTGCTCCGTTTCCGTTGGTTTGCTCTGTTTCATGTACTGCGTTGCGACAGTTACACTGTCTCTATGTGCAGTGACGATGCTCCGGTATCTCAGCATCGTGCGCAATTACAGAGGCTTTGCAGTGACATCAAATAACTTAGCCGTCGGCTTCAGCATTGCCACATGGTTGGCGGGGACCGGGTTAACAATCCCAAGTGGCATGTCATTTGAAAACGACCCGAACAGATCGATATGTCATAGATCATGGCCTAAAGGAGTCAACGGCGGACTGTTCTCCTTGATCACAATTTTCGTATACCTAATCCTACCAATTATATTAATGATTACATGCTATTCATTACTTGGGGTGCACATATGGAAGATGAGTTTGCAAAGTGCTGGTAGCAACATTGCAGCCAGAAGATCGAGAAAAAGCGTCACTGTTTTGGTAGGGCTGTTGATTTTCACCCTTGTAATTTGCTGGACTCCATTTGCAGTTGTCTGGATAGTGGGGAGGCAATTCAACTACTTCTCTGACGGTGCTAAAGGGGAGTATGAGAGACAGCGATGGCTGAGAGTTGCAATGCTGTTCGCTCTTCTCAACTCAGCACTCGATCCGTTCATTTACGTCTATTATAGTTCTGACTACAGAAAAGGTACCAAGAGCCTATTGCAAAGCCTGCGCAAAAACCGTGCAGGACATTCGGTTGCTGATACCTCCATGCACAACAGTCAGGAGAAATATTGCACCTACGCAGCATCCCGTCAATGCGGAAACGAGCGCGTGACGAGAATTGAACTGGCCCAGGAGACGAGATCGATGCAGTCGAAAAACTGAGCAGACTTAAGGCATCTTCAAAGACAAAAATCCCCCCATCTTCACATGCCAACTCTTTCTTGATATAGACGACAAGAAAATCAACTTGAAGCCACACAGCAAAAAACCTAGGCACCGAATTCAAGCAAAATCCTGCAATCCTGAAAATTCTAGCCCAAGGCTCATATTGAGTTGAACCCTGGAGCGCATCCAAAAACGTGTCAGATAAGGAAAGCTGGCGAAAGGCGTGGCATCCGGACGGCCATGAAAGCCCAAGGCGTCAACATTACGGCATTTGAGTCAATACGGTTAAAGGGAGATCCTCCCAGATAGCGGTCTGTTAGGATACCATTCAGAAATAGGTTGAAGGTAACAACCAAAGGCCGACAAAGAGTGGAAGAAGCTGATTTCGATGTCCAAAAATGGTGATGCCTACATTTAAGGTAAACTGAACCTCAAATTTGAGAACAAATCTTTCACAGCTCAAAAGTGAGGAAACACCTTTAAAATATTTGACAATCTGTCATTTTCAGATCCTGGACAGTTTTCGCATCAATCATTATTCTTATCGTTGAGAATTGCGCTTTATTAGATGCACAGATAGCAATCGACCTTACTAACGCCTTGGCAGCAAAAAACATTTTCGATCCCCCAGTAGTGGAGAAATAGCCATTATCTTTGCAGCCCCGTCCTAAAATGCCCCTTGATCCTTGTGGTATAAAAATACATGTGTATGGAAAAATGCAGAAATAACTATACCAACCCGTCAACGATTCTAATGAGAGATCTTTCATGGATATCTTGGATCGCGTTCGGTAAGCAATCAATTCATCATTAGATCCAGAAGGTCCCTAAAATGCACAAAAAGATGTAAAAATTTGCAAGAAAACATGCACCAGGAAGTGGCTATCAAAGAAAAACCTTTAAAAAGTCAGAGGAGGGCGTCACGAGGGAGGATTTGCGAAAAGCTCCCTCCCCTTTACTTCTCAATAGGAACTGTCTTTCAATTCTTCAGAATACGATGATAATACTAGGGTAGTGCTGAAAGTTCGGCCTTCTTGCGTTCACTGGACGCAGACAAATATCCAAGTACTGTCATTGGAGAAGGTGGCCAAACGGTTTACTGGTGGCGACAGTGGAAGGAGAGGTCAATGGAAAGGCTCGACAGGGAAGACGAAAGACCGGTTGGATCGAGAACATCAGGAGGACGGTTGGATCGATGACGGCTGCTAAAGCACAAGCGTGGAAGGGAAGTGCCAACGGATCAACCATGGCTGATCGAAGAGAGAGCTGAAATCATAAGCCTGGTCGTTATTCCTGCGATTCAATGCGCCTTTGGAGAGGTGTTCGAGCTAGCTGATCAAAGCAAACTTCTGATAGGCGGATTATATAAATTAGCACCGCTAAAAGTATCTACGAAATATTATAATTAGTTGCTTAGCAACCCAAAAGCTCTCCCCGTGATAAAGCCTTTATCAGATATTTCTCTACCGAAATCTTGACAGCGTGAACTTTCGCTTTTGACCGTAGATTTAGCGCTATTATCCACTGGAAAACAGGGCCCTTCGTAAACCCTCGATGTGCGTCTCCTATTGCTTAAAGCCCTTCACAACTGGCAGTTAAAATTAACGCAAAAGATACCGAAGCGTATAAACTGTATTGCCACCGATCATTGATTACAAAATACGAAGTAGCAAATAACAATGACCAGATGGCATAGATCTACACCATACATGTCAAAGTCAAGGCCCGCGGTGGCCCGCGAAAGGTTTTCTACGGCCCCTGTGATGATATTGATTTATTAATAGAACCGGCCCGCAGACCGCAGCAAGCCGGGCGGCCCGCAAGCGCACAAATACTGCATTCCCCACAATGCAACGATCACACACCGAGCAATAGGGCCGGGACGGGAGCAATAGTTTGGTTCATTTGACCATATGCGGTCATTTTACAATTTTTCAATGAACATTCGATCAGTCCGGCCCTCGGCTTATAGCTTAACTTTCTATTTAGCCCTCCATCCATTTGACTTTGACATCCCTGATCTACAAGAACAACACTCTAAAAGAATTCTCAGAATAACGAGCAAAACATAGCAAGTGAAGATGAAGGGAAGTAGCACAATTGACTTACTTTCCACTTGCCCCCAGACAAAGGTTCGCCTGGAATCTTAAATATCCCGTCCCCGTCGTTCTTGATATCGTGCTCTGAATCTAATTGCAAATAAAATTGAAAGTACGTAAGGTCACGAAATAGTCCAAGCATCTTTAACGCCTCAATATAAACATTGTTGAAACAGAAGTTAGAGTTTTACCGACAGAGTGAGTGCTTGTGGCTTAGGGCAACAAGTCTAAAGATCTACCGACGCAAAACTTACAGCTTTGCAAAAGTACGAAAAGAAACAGGCCATTCCTCCCAACTTCTCCTTAGTTTGGGCAGATGAAACTCATTTACGATGTTTACTTTATTGAGCTTAAGGTATGATAAATGGCATTCTTTCAGCGTCTAAAATATACAAAGAAGCCTACCTTCGTACAGATTTTTTAGCTGTGACGTAAATGAATCGGGCGTTCTAGGCAAGGAAGGTGATCTGACAGCACTGAAAATATTAAACATAGATTTGTAGAAATTTGAAAATTTAAGAAACTAAAATTAGCTAGGTAAATTATCAGCACCATTGATCAGTCTGAATTCTCATCATCGATCGAAATACAAATTGTTACTAAAATGAACAAACATGACCAATGCCAACCAAATTATACTGTTTGATCTAATTTAATTCAACAATTCGTTTATCCATGCACTGCTTCTTCTGACTATAAATGTGAAAAAAAATGTCTCTTATTCAATTTTTTCCTTATTATATTCTCCTTTCTTCGTTCTATCCTCTTCCTTTCCATGCTGTATGTCTTTCTTTTTCTATTTCTTCTGTTCGTTCTTTCCTTCCTTCCTTTATCCTTCCTTCCTTCCTTCCTTCCTTCCTTCCTTTATTCTTTCTTTGATTGCTCGTTCCTCAGCTTTTTCTTTCCTCGCTTATTCTTAACAAATCTCTTTCTTCGGTTCTTTCCTTCTTTGCTTTGCGTTTGATTCCTCGCTCCTTACTTCGTAATCATACCAGATGGGCGTTCATAGGAACTATCACGTCGAAAGGAAGGCCAAGTGAATTGAATACCTGCACGGCGTGGGAATGCTATCATCATCACTGGGAAGTACCTGATTGAAATAAGAAAAACCATGACCAATTGACCAAGTCAATAGTCTCGTCGCTTCTTATGTTTACTCAGTTGCAGACCATTTAACTTTTGAGTCAAGAAGTTATGCAAATAAACAGAATTGCTTGCTGGATGTGATTGACTAAGCGCAACAAAGATTGATGAGACACGCATTGAAGAATTTGCGAGAAAAGCAAATGTTTCTTAGCCAGAAGAAAAATGGGCCAATTTCGATTGCTTTTCTGCATATGGCAAACTGAAAAGGTCAACAATGGACTTCCTGCTTGCCTTCTACAAGGTTTTCATTTCATTTTGGTGGAGTTAATGACCCATCATCTCAACAATAATCAATATGTTTAGGGTTCTACCATACCAAGGTTTCCTTGTTTGGATCATACTCTTCATCCTCGTCAGAATCATCCTCTAAATCTGTTTCAAAGAACTAAAACGAACAAGAAAGCATTTAAATCAGAGTCAAAGAATATTCGTTCATGACTGTGGTGAATATGCCAGTGGCCATCTCTGTTTCTTTAGCCTTTGGACTGCACAGCTGTGCCATCACAATAAATGCTGTGCTTAGGGGCTTGCCAAATGGTAGTGCTACGTGCTTAATTCTCACTGCCTGCTACACACGAAAGCAGTACTTGAAATGTTTGGAATAATTTTACTTGGGTACTGCACTAGGCATACCCCCATTAGCACAAGGATGGAAATGAACATATGTATCGCAAAATTGCTGCATTCTATAGCTTTGTAATATATAGGTTGATGGATAACAGGATAACATATATTCCAACACTTAAACAGGAAAACAGGTTTGAATTAGGAAAAAACTGCTTTGGTGTGCACTCCTAAATGTTATTTCAACCACTCAAGAAAATGCAAAAAGTACCTTTGGTTGCTTCTCCTCTGACTTTTTGTTCCTCTTCCATTTTGACCTTGTCAGTCTAGTTTCCTATGAAGTAAACAAAAAGTCATGTGAAATTTGAATAAAATGACTCTCTCTCAGGTAACCCAAACAATTGCTTTTGCTGAAATGAATTCTTCATTTCAAGGCACGTCAATTACCCTTTTAAGTGAAACATTGTTCAATCAAGTTTTGAAAGCCATACCAAATTTCATATTGCAATGAGTAGCTACTGTTTCATAGCTATAAAACGGAAAATAAATAAACGCACAACAGCAGTAAAAATCTAAAACTGAGATAGCTATTTATGGAATGAATCAGATGATTCTTGTAGATTTGAATAATATGTGATGGATACAATAGCGCAGTTGAATAGCATCAATCCAGCACATGTCAAAGGGAAACACTTAGGCTGAGAAGATGCAACCGGAAACCACCTAGTAAATCACCTTTCCTAGAACAAACCATAGTCCTGCCACATATTTTGCTACACTGAATACAAAATAGAGCAGCTCTGTTACCTAAGTGAACTCAGAAAGCTATAGCCAGCTAAAAAATTGACAACAGTAGCAGGTGGGGTACCAAAAAAAATCTAAAAAGATGCTTCTTACAACGCCAAGGTCATTTGATTCCTCAATATCATTTTCTGTTGCATCCAAAGCAACTCTTTGTGCAAATTCAAAAAGGAGCTTGTCTGTTAGCAAATGCTAAAAGGCAACCAAATTATTTGACTTGAAACATATACATTCACAGCTAATTACAATGCACTTTTTATACAAAATGCTTACGTACAACTTAGCAAACACCAAAAACATTTAAAAGACAATGCCATTGGGAGCACCACAGCCATAGCTACCAATAAGGACGTTAACAAGAAACAATACCCTTGCTACAGACCATACTAAAGCCTCTATTGGTCAATTTCAAGAGAGGAACCAGCAAGAATATATACATATAAATATATTCATTGCTGGTAAAAAATGCACTATCCAACACAACAGGTCACAAAAAAGGATTTCTTGTAATAGGAACATGCAAGAGGAATTATGATAGCCTTTTCTTGATCATTAAAAAAGCTTACAGTCCTTCCATCAACATTTATAGTAAATAAGCTGGCACCGATACCTTGTCATCTACTGTTTGGGTCAAAGCTTTGCAAGCATAGTGAATGCTACAGTTTGGGTTCACTGTTTGATAACACTGTCTGTTAAACACACATATTCTTTCAAAATGTGCTGAGTGTTAAGCAGGGAAGCAGCAGGCACAATTTTCAAGTGCTTGGTATGACCTGATAGGGGCCCCCTACCCTGACAAGCTACATGCAAAGAGTCCATCATGTCTGGGTCTTGGACAAAATAGCATGTAGAACATCAGGTAACATGTTGGATAGGTAGCATTTTTTAGTGAGTTATGTTGAGGAAAGGCCATGGTGGCCTATAAAAAGCCCCAACAAAGGAAGAAAGAAGAAAGCAAAAGGCTAAGAGGAAAATAGCATGCATAAACTTACATGCAAGATACTTTTGACATTCTTAGATGTTAAATTTGCTTTTTTTGCGTTTTCATCAATTTTTGCAGCCATTGCATCAGCCACGCCAGCTATAAGCATATCTCCAGGGCTCTCGTTGCCTTCAAAACCCCTGTAACAAAGGATCTAAATTGCATTTCAATTGCCTGGATATTGACAAGACTTTGTTCATTAAAAACTTGTTCATTTGACATGATGGATGAATTTTTCGGTTCATTACGTTATCAGCAGCTTGGACAGGTTTTTATTGATAATTTCTTTAAAAAACCCGCCATGATTTAAAAGCATATGACTAAGATATTCCATCAATAACAATATTTGATGCTTAATTCTTACCATAGGTAAATAGGAGCTTGCACATTTTTTATGTGACATTGCATCAAGATTCCTTTAATTCAAATTTTAGGACATTGGGAAGCTATGCTGAGTAAGCCATATCCAGGTCCTTCCTGTTGGGAAAACTTTACCTAGTGATTCTGAGGCATGGAATCCTCAGAGCTATTGACTCTCCTCACTGTTGGAAGGCTCAGCTCAATTGGAGCTCAGATTATTGGCAATACTATCAAATGCCTTACCACTGAGCCATCCTTGAACCTTACCCTAAATAGGTGCAATACATCAATCTGCTATTGGAAAAACCGTCTCCTCCACCTTTCTAGATGAGAATCTCAAACAATCAAACATCATCATGAATGTCAAAGTGGATGACATTAGTTGAAGCTTTTATGCCTTGCTCATTTATTAGCATCAGAGCACCAGAGCATAAATGAATTCAAAGGTGTTAACACTTTGGAAACTTCCCAAACATCCTTCAGGATTTAGGCCATAAATGCTTACCCTAGCAATGTGCACATGTTTCAACGTTCATGCACTACGTTTTTGCTTATGTTGTCCACTTTAACCCAAAGAGAGCACAGAGAGAGAGAGAGAGCCAGAGAACGAGAGAGCCAGAGAGAGAAAGAGAGCCCGAGAACGAGAGAGAAAGAAAACCAGAGAACAAGAGAGAGCCAGATAACGAGAGAGAGCCAGAGAACGAGAGAGAGCCAGATAACGAGAGAGAGCCAGAGAACGAGAGAGCCTGAGAGAGAAAGAGAGCCAGAGAACGAGAGAGAAAGAGAGCCAGAGAACGAGAGAGAGCCAGAGAACGAGAGAGAGAGCCAGAGAACAAGAGAGAGCCAGAGAACGAGAGAGAGAGCCAGAGAACGAGAGAGAGCCAGAGAACGAGAGAGAGAGCCAGAGAACAAGAGAGAGCCAGAGAACAAGAGAGAGAGCCAGAGAACGAGAGAGAGCCAGAGAACAAGAGAGAGAGCCAGAGAACGAGAGAGAGCCAGAGAACGAGAGAGAGAGCCAGAGAACAAGAGAGAGCCAGAGAACGAGAGAGAGCCAGAGAACGAGAGAGAGAGCCAGAGAACGAGAGAGAGAGCCAGAGAACAAGAGAGAGCCAGAGAACAAGAGAGAGCCAGAGAACGAGAGAGAAAGAGAGCCAGAGAACGAGAGGGAGAGAGCCAGAGAGCTAGAGAGAGAGGGGGCCAGAGAGCCAGAGAGTCAGAGAGCCAGAGAGAATGAGTTACAGAGTAGTCTGGATTTTTTTAACTCATGACTATGGACTTCTAAGCCAATAATGAATATAAATTGACACGGAGAAGTCACTAAAAAGGAAGAACAGGCAAGCTCAAAAAGAAGACTACCTGATAATAGAACATAATTATGCAAGGCAGTACAAGATGGCATATGTACTATGGTATTCATGGTATTGAAATAGAATCCAAAGTAATGACAAGACCTTTCCATCTGGAGGAAACTTTGCAGGATGACAGGCATGAAAGCAAAGATAGGGTTAAGAATGGTCACTTTTTTTAGAAAATGAAAACTACATTTATGCATGTATGCTTCACATACTCTGGCAAATAATTTGAAGCATTCTGCTCAATTAGATAAAGCAGCTGCAGTACTTAAAGCAAAATGTGTGGACAGCACGGTGCATGCTACTCCATGTCAACATCTATAAATTGGGCAACTAAACTAATCTCTATTGACACAATGATTCTAATGGCTGCCAAAATTATGTATATCAGTTCCAATACATCCAACAGATACTGCTTGCCTTTGTGAACATCAAATAAAATCTAGAGGTGATATGCTCTGGAAATTGAGACAAATATTCCACCCTCTTTGAAAAAGTATTACAATATCAGGATGCAATGTATACCGTAACATACCAATTTTCATCATCATCTTCAGTTTCATCTCCTAAAACTTCGGCTATCTTACGTTTCTTTCTGGGGCTTTTTCCCTTTCCTTTCCCTTGCTTCTTTTTAGGGCTCAAAGATGTTTGGCCCTTGCTGTTCATCATTATGGGCCTATAATGACTTCCACTCCCGTCATCTTCACTCTGTACCCCATCATCGCCTTTACTAAATACCGTTGCACTTTCAAGTGCACGAGTCGATTCATTGCCTGAATCTTTATCCATAAAACTTGTGCAAAAAGTGCTAGTTTGCCATACTCATTTCCAATTGTCAGAGAGTTGTCAACAGAGTTTACAACTGACGACGCGACAGCTCAAGACGACTCACGGAGGTCTAGGTACCAGTTGAGCTGAGTCGTTCGTAGTTAAAGCAAAGTTATGTATGACGACGACGACTCAAATAAAGCGCCGAAAACTGAACTAGACAACTCTCTGGACCTGATGCACGAGGACGGCGAAGTTGGTGATTAAGATGGTCAATACAAATCCTTCCTATTCATTACGTAGATCTGCTACGACACCCCTCCAATCACAGAAATGGTTTTTGAATCTCAAGAAGAGGCTGGATGTCCCGGCCTTTTGAAGTCAAGCCACGACCGCCGCCAAACTAGGGTAAAGACGGAGTTGGCGGCAAGAGGGGCATTCATCCACAATACCTCATCTTTCAGCTTTATATCACTGAATGAGTGGATACTGTTTAGAGGGATTGCATTAAAAGGACAGGTTTGGGTCTATGATTCGAGCTGATAGACAATGTACAGAACTTTCGTTAGTTGGTCACGACAGGTCACTATCAACCCATCTATAGATGATGATGATGATGATGATCATCATCATCATCATCATCATCATCATCATCATCATCATTATGCAAAAATTGGTGGTTTGCGTCAAAAACATTGATCCTGACGTTTTATTAAAGGTTAATGAAAAAGATGCTACGAACGTTGAGCGACAGAGATGGCAATCATTATTTTACTGCTCTGCAATATTATGTGGAAAATCCGCCTTGATGTGATTAAAGTAGAGCGGAGGATCGCATCAATCCGGTTTCGATGCAGACAGAATTCAAATGCTATTGAAAAGAAGCAAAGCCAAGTCTGGTCGAAAATAAAAAGCCCTTAGTTGAGTACAACGAGAAATGCATGGCTCAAACCAACAACGACAACGGTCGACAAGTGAGGGAGGCAAGGCAATCATCAACGCCAAGCCAAGACTTATTCTGGTAAAGCCCGTGCAGCAAGTCACACCTAACTATGGGAAGTTTCTCATTGACGCCAGAGACAGCGATGCTACAGTTGGGACTAGAGGTGGCCCATTGGAATATTTCGACGACGGAGAAGAACAGCAGCCGAGGGAAGCAGAAATGGAGAGAGTGGAAAGTGGTGACCGGCAGAGGACCCAGTCTTGTAACATCGACAAAGTCAACGTCTTTAATCTTCCAAAAATAGACTAATCAAAACCAGTACTCATTTCAATTAAGTGAATTAATCCTCATGGGATATGTTTCGTGATAGGTTTCATGTAACGTAATCATGTGTAGTCTTAAGTCTTAAGTCTTTAATCCAGAAGCTTGTGAAAGTTGTCCGTCTGCAGCCGAAGGATTCTTCGTAATCAAATGTAATCAAATGTAATCAAATGTAATCAAATGTAATCAAATGCAGCATGCAAAGTAGTTGATGTGATTGTTAAAGAGAGGCGTGTTCTGTGCTTAACTTCGGGCGTGCTACTGGAAGCCCTCTTCCTGTCCAACTTTCATCTTAAGTAGTAATGTGATATTTCATGTCAATATCGATACAGATTGATAGATTTCATGTAGTGTTTTTTTCAAGCCGATCTGTCTAAACAAAGAAATTAAAGAAATTTCCTAAGCTGGAATAAAAGAAGTTGAAATGCAAAATTTATATCATTATACAACGCAGTCGTGTCATGCTGTGGTGGGTAAGCGTGCGGACTCGTAACGCAGGGGTTGTGAGTTCGAGTCTAGCACGTGTCACAATAAAAACACCTTCGGCGAGGAAAGCAACTGGAAACCACCTCATTAAGTCCAATTTCATCGAAAAACCATATCTTTGTCTCTGGTTTCTGCTGCCCTCGGGATCGAGTATGTGACGCAGATTTTATACAATGCAGCAATGGATGGGAGCCTGGTATCAAGGTAGAGGCAAGGTGCTACGAGGGGATGAACTAGCTACCCTACCTTCCAAGGCTTTGGTTCAGGATGACATCTCTCTAGCAAGTTGCTCTTGACACTCACTGACATCGAGCATTGGTCTCAAGTTTGTTTTGCCATTCATTTTCATTGGTCTTGCCAATCGGCTGCAATGGCCATCTGCAGCTAGGTGACCATCTAGTGGTTATCAGCAAGAAGCTACCATTTGGCGATGCAAGCAAACTGAGTTCGGCCTTCGGGCACGGCCCTCCACAACATTTTACGTCAGTCAATAGAGTAAGAGGGGAATTTTAAATGAATTACAAAATAGAGTAATAAAAATCTCCCCTCAGAAGGGTTCAGGGTCGTGGGTGAGGGTCCGTGTGCGAATGCTATGAGGAATCTCTCGTGAAAGTAGGAATACAATCATGTAGTTGAGATAAATTTGATACATTATTACCATCTAGATTATGCAAACAGCTTTCATTATGTTTGACATGAAGGGCACCCAAGAAACGATCCCGTGATCACCTAAAACAGGTTATCAAATCTGGGAAAATTCCCTCGCAAGATCTTGAAACACTCGCTGCAGACCGGGCTAGCTTATCTCACCTCTCCTCCCACCTCCCCTCCTACCTCTCCTCCTACCTCTCCTCCTACCTCTCCTCCCACCTGTTATCTCACCTCTCATCTCACCGCTCCTCCCACCTATCCTCCCACAGCTCCTCCCCCCACTCTTCCCACCTATCTTCCCACCTCTTATCCCACCTCTCATCTCACCTCACCTCTCATCTCACCTCTCATCTCATCTCTCCTCCCACCTCTCCTCCCACCACCTCTCCTCCCACCTACGGAAAGCGACTCGTCGTCATCAGGAATGATGGAGAGCCCTAAGCGAGTAAGGTGTCGATGATAGCATAATACAAATAGAATTCTTTTTGGCCATTTATTAATCCATGGTTACTTGCAAATAGTCTCATTTAGCACGATAAGTCAGCAAACAGATCTGAGTGTTAAATACTCTTCATCACAGACCTCATGATCAGTGTCTCGAGCACTATGTAAAGCTCAATGGAGAAGACTCAACATTTTTCTGTAATTTCAAGCATAGGAATAAAAATCTTTCTCACTTTAAGAGGAAACATTAGGACACTGGTTGATAATCATAGCCTTTTTACATCAGTCAGTCTACCGTGAATGGATAAATACATACGAAAATGATAAGTAAATAGACAGGTTTATACTGGTCGCAAGAAATGTATAAAGACTATGCAAAAAGTGCTTTTTACTCTCAGCTAGCACTAGGTTATCGGTATAGAACAAAACTGACTTTGTCGCCCTTGGAGATGTCTTTCTAGCAAGCCCAGTTACCAAAGTTCTAGCAAGGCTTTCCTATAACTCTACTTCTTTTGGGTAAAGCTTGCAGATTAGATTTGTAAACTTAGCTCTTGTGCAAGCCGAAAAGCTTAGCTCACCCCAGGTCACCTTAGCTCACCTCAGCTCTTTTGGTGAGGATGGCAATGGGAATTACTGCAAAAAATACCCATTCCATACCAGCCGAAGTCCTGGATATTGCTATCGGCCAAGCTCAAAATCAGACGAATCCTCACATGTCGCCAAAAATAACAACTTTATTTTTCTATAGAAACATACATTGATGAAGTTGAACTATCCCAAGATGTCATTGGCATGCACGCATGCATCAGTGATCTTACTTCTCATATGCTGCTACTTGGCTCCATTGATTTAAATTTATCAGAACGTCTTTGGGTGGCAAAAGGTAGCTGCAAGGGTTTGATGGAGCGACTGTCATGAAATCTTTGGCTCAGAAATTCACGGTGGAAATACCTCCAATTTCAATTCACGTTCACTGTTTTACTCATTACAATTAGCTCATTGCTGAAGATGCAATGAAGAGCAGCAGTCTGCCTTGATCTCCTCTTGATTGATGCAAATCACTTATTGCTATTGCCGGTACATACCCAAAGCAAAATTGACCGCTCCAATTATCTAAAATGATTCTAAATCTGAAAAGGATGCAAAGATTGCAAAGTTATTTGGCTTTGAAGTCTGTCAGTAATAATGTCAAAAATGATGCGGAAAGACTCAGATATTACCCTAAAAGTTTCCATGTTTTGATATAAGAAAAGGTCCTTCCTTTTCTAAACACGCTGCTACCAAGATGAAGAGAAGACTAAAAGGCATCTTTTCTTCTATGAATTCCCATTTTTATTTAAATGCGACAAACACCGTCGATGGAGCTTCAATCAACTGATTCGTCTGCAGAGCACGCCATCTACTCCATCGAGTGTTGCTTAAAATGGCTTCAAAAGTTAGAAGTATTGATGGGTCGAAGACTATTCTCAACTACGAAACTATCACTTCGAGCGTACAAGAGCCTTAATATGGACCAAATCATTCAAAAATCCAAGAAGTTCCAATGGTGAAAGTGTTGCATTTTAAGACATCTTGCCATTGCGAGAAGATGAAACAGATGTAGCACGAATGCCAAGATCATCGCATGAAGTTGTTCATGCTGCTTCTGCAAGCCTGAGAAAGACTTGATCGAAACGAGTTCTCTTTTGCCACAAAGCAAGTGAATTGATTTTGCTGAGCTCAATAAGGGATAAGACCGTCTCCAAGCTACCCAGAACTCAGTTAGATGACTTCCTCGCTATCTCTCGCCATAAAAATGGCTACAGAAGAAATGAAGTTATCTTTGTCACGAGAATATCTACCATCACAAAATTCTCCAACTCAAAGCCAACCATCAAGAAACAGTGCCAAGAAGCGCATGCAATTCTTCAGCTTTTTTTCAGTGGGTTATGTGGAGGAAAGGCTATGGTGGCCTATAAAAAGCCCCAACATAGGAAGAAAGAAGAAAGCGAGCAGCTAAGAGGATAGAGAGACAAGATCAAGTTTATAAAGCTATATTGCACGATTCCATTCAACATGGTAGCCTGTCAACAAACATTCAGCGGCATGCAGCGATAAAAAGCATGGGCAAGAGGACCAACCGGTGATAAGCACGTAAATCAGGTAATGTTTGGAAATATTTGGAAGAAAAATAAGGTCGTGTTAATATCAGACCTGTTGCTAAGAAATTTTCAAAGAGGATGGAAGCAAGGAAAAATTATTTTGCAAATTTGACTGAACAAACAAATGCGATTTTAATTTGTTGCTAACTCTGAGAGTTTTTTTTTAATGGGTTATGTTGGGAAGAGGCCATTGTAGCCTATATAGATCCCCAAAGAAGAAATTGAATGGTTAAGGGGAGAGAGATATCAGATCAGGTTTAGAGAGCTGAAACTGTTGCACTTGTTTCAATTGACTGTTTGCTGTAGACCTCAGATAGCATGCCCCTGAATTCGTAAATTGCTGTGGGTGTAAGTCACCTTGAAATCGAAGGGGCCTTCTCTTAAGTATTGCCCAGCTACCTTTTCCTTGGTACTGGCGTCCCTGACCATACAGAAAGAACATTGCGTTGGAAATATTGGCGGTCAGCTGAAGGAAACAGCTTCATAAAAAATGGTTCGTTGTGCGACAATTAACGATTATCTAAATTCAAATAAAAACGTTTACAAAGGCAGGTGTCTGAGGGATTTTGTTTGTAAAATATTGATTTTGCAACTAAATGTTCTCTCAAAGCAATTTTCACAAATTCTAAGACGCAGATAATCGATAGAAATCATCGAGAAGTCATCGATCGGTAGTTGATTTCATAAGTCATCCATGTCTCAAGAACATGCGGGGCTGGTGTTATCAATAAATGACGTTGCAGCAAATAGAACGAGTTTGTCTTTTCCAATCCGAGGTATGTTGAAATTAAAGATCCTTAACGTGTCACCATATGTTACTGGTAATAAACAAGACTAATAAATTCTCAGTTTAAGGCCTTCAGAAGCATAGTTGCACTATACTTGATTCCAAATTAGAGGCAGGGCAGAAATATTTTTTTCCAAGGAAATTTCATGAGGTAATGTGTCTTTATTTAAACCTTGCAGGATTCAAACTGATATCGCAGGGTTTGAAGGAGGGAAAATAGACCATTTCATAAAACCCAATCGATCAGAATTTGAATCTAAGAGCTGCATATTTTTTCTGCTACGTTTGGAGCCGAGTGCGCCTTGTGTTATAAGCATGTATGGTCTGCGGATAAAAACTCATTCTCAATGAATCATCTGGTTGGAGCATCGTCCATAATAAGTAAAGTGCTACTGAAACCCTTTGTTTTCTTTTCGTCTGCTTAGAATGCCAAGGTAGCGTTTTCAATTTGGTATGTTGATGAAAGGCCATGGTGGCCTACAGTATTAAAATGCCCGAACAAAGCATGCAAGATAAAGGCTAAGAGGAGAGGGAGATAAGATAAAGTCTGTTGATTTTGAACGATAAGGAAAACTGGTTGTAGAATTCTATGAAAAAGAAGGAGCTGAGAAATTCCATGAATTGCAAGTTCTTGGGACGATGAATGATGATTCGTACGGTAGAGTTTGTGGATTGAGTAGGGAAATTCTGAAAGGGTGTGAGCAGGTCGGGATTCCGTGGCTTCTGGCAGGCTTCAGTGGATCAGCTATGATACCCCTAATTTTCTGAGAGCAATGTCTGTGAGGACATGCATAAAAGATGAAAATTACGTAGCCAACGACTGTGAGCAAGATCCTGGAGAAATGTGACGAAGATAGTGCACGAAGAGAGGATTAAGAAAAGTTGAAAAATGTCTTGGACACGATTGGAGAAGTATTGCTGCTTAGTGCCACACGCCTATCTTATCAATCGTGAGTCACTTGAATCTTGACATAACATCAAATCAGCTAAACGAACTAGGGTAGTGGTCAACAAGCTTAGCTTTTCAATGTCTAATCTACCTTCGGACCCTAGGCTACACGAAACACCAAGGAGAATTTGTCCAGCACGAATAGAATCACTGACGCTAGGAAATGATTCCGAGACGTAACAACAACTTCTGCACAAGTCCTTCATGTCAAATTTCGATATTGGCCCATTTTCTCGTCGGATCTCAACCAACCAACGTTTCTGTTGATCAATGTTTGTTGGCATACCATAAAACTTTACAACCGAGGCTTTTCTAAGAGCGATTTGAACAGTTAATAGCATAACAAGAACTTGGCATTTTCAGCAACTCACACCACAGGTTGCGAGTTTGCAGTCTGCGAAATTTCTTTACTGTCTCCGCATGCACTGTACGTACTACGCACTACGGAAGATCTAAGCGCAGACACCCGTTTATAGATTTTTCTGACTCATGAATCGTAAGATAGTTGTTATAAATATGGGATTGTTTATAATGTTAAATAGGGCCTAGTATCTCGTGAATATGGGCTTGTTTACAACTGTTCAATGCTACTACCAACCTTAGTTCAACTCTTAGTATTACTGCTCTAAGAAAAGCCCAGCAGTAATTCGCTTGTGGGACCTGCTTGGAAAATGGGTATCAAAGCATAAAGTAAAAAATTATCTGGCAGAAACAAAGCAGAACAAAACAAAAACGTGTGGCTAGTCATTTGAAGAAAACATGGTTTTGTAAAATTAAGTTGCCTTATAGATATGGACGAGCTTTACGAGAAAACAATTAGATTTTCCTGTTGGAAAACATGACCGTAAAAACACCAGGTCAATCCTAGCAAAACTACCAGATTTGACGTATTGGTAACTGATTCCTTTCATCTTAATCCCATTGATAAATAATTTCTCGAATTAATAATTCAAGAAATTAGTTATCAAAGGTGAAACGTACGGTCGTTTGTGCAGTCGGGTGCAAACATGTACGCTTGGGAAGTAAATGTTAAGAGTCAATACATTTCCAAGACCCGTGTAAAGGCAAATCTAAATTTGCAAATCGAGTAAGCAGGTTGCATATGGAAGTCAATTATTAATAGTTATGACAACTCTCGAGATGCACTGTACGCTAGTCAGACGATGAAACCAGCCCGTTAGATGTCAAAAAGATGCTGAAGAGATAGAGACTTTCGTTTTTGGAGGGAAGTCACGTATGAGATAACGGACTTCATTGCGAAAGGAAGTTAAATATTGTTTATTGGTAAACAATTCTTGAAATTTTTTTTTTTAGTGAGCTATGTTGAGGAAAGGCCATGGTGGCCTATACAAAGCCCCAACAAAGGAAGAGAGAAGAAAGCAGAATTGGTTCCAAGTGGAATGGCAACAGTCAGGGTCTGCATCTTTTCCTCTTTTAGGGACGTGGAAACTTTCATGAGGTGGCGTCCTCTTTGCTTTCCTCACCGATAGTGCGTTCATTACGAGCCCTGCAGGATTCGAGCCCACAACCATATTCCGTTATGGGGGTACAAGCTGAGTGACTAAACTGCGGCACCACTGCGACGAAATCGTGTTCCCGCTTCTCTGCGCAGCATCTGAGTTTTGCATATCAACGCATTTGTTCAGCTATTGATATATGTCATGCTTCATAAACTATGTTTTTGGGCTTCAGGTAAATTGATTCAGACAAGAGCAGTTAAGTGCCACGTAGCAAAACCACTGTGAGACTAGCATAGCTGTCAAGTGCTCTTTCATTGTAAGTCTGAATGCTACCTTGAAAGTACAAGCCATTAACAATTGCGCAAGGATAATAATAAGTTATTAAAAGCCACATTTCTTCGATTGTTACTTGATACATGGGAGAAAATAGTCTCATAGCAGCTGGTTCTTTTTCTGAAATAGGTTAGCACAAGTATAATGATCGGGCAAAGGAGAGTTATATGTTAATGTAAGCCATCTGTGTATAAAGACATTTGAGAAAATCATTGAATAAATGGATCAGAAAGGCAGTTTATTTGTGAACATTTAGAGCACCATTGTTGCATCCAGAGAAATAGAAGTGGCAAGTGAAGTCGTATAGATGCTTGAGGGTAAAAAGTTTGTTCAGTGTACCAGCTTATCATTTCCCTCTGGAAAAGAAAATATTGACAGCTTCATGGTATGCTGTGCTTTCTTATCTAGATGACTGTAGCTGAATAAAGCTTGGCCAATGTTGGATTCTTCCCTCAGTTAAGTTGATGATCTGCGTCTGTCAAGGATTGAGCCTTTCATTGTTCCTCTAACTATGCCCTACGAGGTGAAAACTCACTCATCCTCTGTTTCAACTGCTTCAATTGAAGAACGTGTTTATTGACGTAGAGAGCGTGCGATGTGAACATTCCTGTTGAGACAAATTTGCAATGATTGCTGCAAAGAGCTCACTTAAGTGTAGTTTAAACTAAGACGTAAGGAAAATGCAATTAACATAGCCTTTCTTATTTTCATAGGACAACTTATCAACGCTTGAAGCCGCCAAGCTGATACAACAAGATGACCGAGCAATCATTTACCACATAGGCCTCATTTTTCAAGCAGTGAAGTAGGGAAGGAGATTACCCACTCTAAGCTAGAAAGTTCGAGTGCTCTCGGTGAAATATAGAATCAACAAGACTTCAATAAAAAAGGGGATGAAAGCAGCTACCGAAGCAAGCTGGAGACTGGCACGGCTAATTTCAAAGAGATAAAGATTTCATTGAAGCGATTCGTATATCAAATCGCCTAGCTGCAGTAAGCGAAATAAACAACAGACATTTGCCACTGGATTCGCTTCATTTGTTTTGAACACTGCTTTTCCGTACAAAAACGCTATCAAAGATATTTTACAGTTTGTACCGCAGGAGGGTAGAAGTGCTTGCGTACAGTTGATGTATGATGTCTGTCCCCTCTTGGAGAGAAAGATTTCCATCTCCATTGCTCCTTCATCCCATATCATGTGCAGTTGATACCTAACCAGTCAAACATATAGCACCTTAACCTCGTATAGGTTTCTTCAAAGCGAGATGCAGCAGATTGAAAAGCCTAGCGTGAAAAAGGTCACTTTCAGAGTCTTAATGTTGGTAATATACTTATTAATGGGCGGTGCAGTGTTTCGCTTATTTGAGAGAGAGCATCATATGATGGCAGGCAAAGAGTATAGGAAAGCGATTGAGTACTTCCGACTTCGATACAATGTCACAGAAGGAGATATGAACGACTTAGAGCAAACGATACTTCAAGATGGAAAATATTACACTTCAAGTCACTGGAGCTTCAGTGAAGCATTTTTCTTTGCTGGTACAACATTGCTCACCGTGGGTAAGTTCAACATGCACGCATGTGCTTTGATGCTACACTTTTTTCCAGCAATCGAAGGCAGATTTCTGTGCACCTGAGCTTCTCTCATCAACGCAATAATTATTGTCCTCCTTTGCTTGTTGCGCATTTATTCATTTATATGAAATGTTTCTTTGCCTATCGTTCTGCTAATTGCTCCCATTCCTGATCCGATTGTCATTATCGACTCGCTGTATGACATTCTTCAGCTCTCATTTGTTGCAGCTAACGTTGTCTGCCTTACTTGTTGCGTTAAGATAGCTTGTTTAGTTATTCTTTAATTGAGAAGTCTCCTGGTCAGTCTGGTAGCATATATCTCAATGATACTGTGATGCATTCCAGTTCGGATATATCATCATCATGATTACTTCATTGTAATTTCATTGTATTCAAATAAGGATTTTGTTCCTAAACAATCTTAGTGTTTGTTCATAGATGAGAACTTCCTTCGTTTCCAAATGTTTTCAAATTATCATACATCGCGGACATCTTATCTTTCGGATTCCTGCAACAATAAAAATAGCTTATGTATTAGGAAAGAACAGCTCTGGAGCTTGGGCATTTTACGAAGGACGCTATAGCCACTGATCTGACCCCAAATAAGGCTCAGATCAGAATTAGGAGAGCCACTAGCTCGTCAAAATTGTGGAGGTGGTCAGTACGATGTGTCGTCACATCACGATTACTAACCAGCACACTAATTGATAAGCAAAACATCTTAGTACTTTCGATCCACCTCATCATACTTTCATCATGCACTAATCAATAGATCAAACAAATATGGCTTGTTTTGCTTATTCCGAGAAGAATTCTAAATTTCTTTGGTCATATTCCTACAAGGATAGCAGTCGTTTCAAAAAATCCTATATTCTGCCTCTCAAAAATGAATATCTATTTTTTCTATTCACAGGCTATGGAAACTTAGTTCCAAGAACAACAAACGGAAGACTTTTTTGCATTTTCTACGCATTTCTTGGAATACCAATTGCATGTTTAGCATTGAAATCAATCGCAGAAAGGATAATGTTGATGGAAGTTTTTTTAATCAAGGTAATGTGGAAATACTTTTCAAAAAAAGATCAAGTACGATCGGTCCATTTCAAGTCCATCATCCTGAACTTTCTGCTTACCGTCACGGCCGTTCTTCTGCTTGCTTTCATGGCGAACATAAAAAGACGAGAATGGTCCTATTTTGAGTGCATATACTTTTCGTTCATTACTTTTACGACAATTGGCTTCGGCGATTACATACCGACTTACGGAGAGGCGTTTAGCGAGTACGACATTCTAATCGTGGCCATCAGCTTTTTTGTCGGATTTACTTTGGTTTCTTGCTTGCTTTGTTCCGTTTCGTACGCTTTAGAGGAGCACAGTAGATCTGTGTTACGCAGGGCCAAATCAACAATTGAGCATAGCAAGATGGGAAGGGCCAGATCCCGGACTCTGGACATGGCTACTTGCGATACTACTTTGTCATCAAATGATGGCGTGAAAACGTGTCATGTTTCTCGTGACAACGAGACTGGCGTAACACTCCAGAAATTCTCAGACGTGAAAGAAGATCCAGAATAAGGAACAAAGAAATGTGACAATTTGATGAGAATGAGATTTGCAGCTGTGTAATAACTAATGCACAGCAACTGGTGCACGAATACTTTCAGCAAAACCAACATCAATACCAGTACCTATACCAAATATTGATATCAGTACTGGTAGCAAGTGCTAATAACGATACTACACCAATGATAATGCCAACATCCATACTAATGCCAATACTATCGCCAATAGCATACTTACACTAACATGAACTTGCTTTATATTTGACATTTGATTCAATTGAGAAAAACAGCACTTCAGCTGAAGCTGATTTACAAGGAACCCTTACTCTTGATTTAGAATAGTACCAATCTTACACCAACACCAGTACCAATACCAATATCAATACCAATTCTATGCCAATGCCTTTACCAATACTAATACTATACCAATACCAATACTATACCAATGCCAATATCAATACCAATACCAATATCAATACTAATATCAATACCAATACTAATACTATACTAATATCAATACTAATACCAATGCTAATACTAATATAAATACCAATACCAATACTATACTAATACTACACCAATACCAATACCAATACTATACTAATATCAATACCAATACCAATACTAATACCAATCCGAATACCAAGCAGCCACCCCTCCGCCGGCCACTCTACCATGTGACTACTGCCCAAGACTTTTCTGCCACAGGCTGGGCCTACTCAGTCATGTGAGGGCTTACAAGCGGCATCAAAAGGATTTATGAAGGAAGAATGTGAACCAAACTCGGACTACGAGTGGAATCCGACGACGACCAATACTAATACCAATACTAGACAACTGTAAACTAGAAAACAGCAGCTAAAACACTAATAATTATACTAAAATGGATAAAGTTAAACAATGCAAATATCGATTTGGAATTTTCTATCTAACAACACTGTGTAAGACTATGTGTTACAAGTGAACTGCTCTTCACAGAGAACTCATGAAATCTTCATAAACTAGTAGCATTATAGTAGCACACGTTTGTAATGCATTTTGAAAGGCGGGGTGGAAGTGGACTGGAGGTGGCAACTAAAATTGCAGAGGACAGGATGGGATAGAAAGAAATGAAGCATATGCCATTGAGATGAAGCGAAATGATGTTTTTAAGATTGTTAAAGTCAAATCTTTATGAAATAAAGCAATGTTGATAGTGATGGATGAATGAAAGAATGAGCATTTGACATGCGCATGAGATGTTACAATGAAATAGGACAGTGCTTACAAATAATGTGCCAATTTGATCCATTACACGATGATTTTCGTACCACAGCAAACTGCAGTATTAAATATGGTATTGGAAAACGGATTGGTAGGGGCAGTTAGAAAGAAGGACTTAGCACGTGCCTTTTTTACCGAAGGCCAGGGATGAAGCAACGGTCTTTCACGTTTCTGGGTCACCTCTGCTTGGGACTCAGCTATGTTTTACTTCAAACAGAAATATAATCAAGGCTATTCATAGGGCCAGAGTAGCTGCTTAGGGCTCGACAGGAGTTATGTCATTGTTGGCAACAAAAACCGAGCATCGATTCATGATCTGGTATTCAGTAACAAAATGCTTTCCTTCTGATTTTGAGGGACTGAGACAATCTACACCCACTTTTAAAACATGCAGTCCCTTCGTTATTTGTATTGCTCCACATATAAACTGCACCACAATTGCTTGTCATGTGTTCTTTTTCAAAAAAATTCAGGCCTGTTTTCAAATCAACTTCTTTTCAAGAGTTTCTTCAAAATCGAAAATGCACGAAAAAGATGGCAATAATTTGCAACATCCAAGCTGTCCTAACATTTACTGAACACCATTGTAATTTTCAATGCGTCATAATGAACCTTGAATTTGAATGGTCTCTTGAATTTCAATGCCTGAATAGGGGCTATTTTGTTAGTGAATTATGTTGAGGAAATGCCATGGTGGCCTATACAGAGTCCTAATATTGGAAGAAAGAAGAAAGCGAAAGTTTAAGAGGAGAGAGAGAGAGAGAGAGAGAGAGAGAGAGACCCTGAGAGAGAGACCCTGAGAGAGAGAGAGACCCTGAGAGAGAGAGAGACCCTGAGAGAGAGAGAGACCCTGAGAGAGAGAGAGACCCTGAGAGAGAGAGAGGCCCTGAGAGAGAGAGAGAGAGAGAGAGAGAGAGAGAGAGAGAGACCCTGAGAGAGAGAGAGAGAGAGAGAGAGAGAGAGAGAGAGAGAGAGAGAGAGAGACCCTGAGAGAGAGATGCTAGAGAGAGAGAGAGAGAGAGAGAGAGAGAGAGAGCAGATCAAGTCTATAGATCTTAGATTTGAAAGTTGGCAAGCTGTCGGATTCAGAAAAACAAGAAGGAGGCAAGAAGTTTCATAAATTGCATTTTCTTGGGATGAATGATGATTTGTGAGATAGAGTTTGTGGAGACTGTGATTCACGTCAAATTGTACGGTTCAGGGAAGCAAGAAGAAAGTAACTCTATTGATAGCAATTCAGTCTATTTTGAAGGCCCGCCTACTTTAAAGTCAATAACAGAAAAAAAAGCTATTTCAATGCAGCACTGCTGCTTGATTTCGAACCTAGTGGCAACCAGAGACAGGGCTCTGAGATTTTTTCTAGGGAAGTAGACTTCATGATGTGGTTTCCCGTGCCTTCCTCGCCAATGGAGTTTTTATTGTGACACGTGACAAAGGATTCGAACCCCTGCATTATGATTCCGCACTCTCAACCATTAAACCACGGCAACATTGCAAAGAAAAAGCCCGGCTTATACCAAAGTCAATCTTTTTTCAAGGGTAGTCTACTTCTAAGAAATTTATGTAAACATTTCTACACGCTGAGGAGGAGAAACATATATGAACAGGAGGCTAAACAAAAAGGGCGCGATGTGTTTACTTCTTGTTTCCAAGACAAAATGTAATCGCTAATCACACGTCTGAGGAGAATTGATCGATTGCGGTAGCAATCTACGGCGAATCTATGCATTTTGCCATTTAGCCGCTCCGTCATGGTTTAGAAGTAGCGTAGGCCTTTATCAAGATGTCTTCATCGAAACCACACAACTATGTAGATTTTCATGCGAAAATATCGAAAAAAGTAGCCGAGTTAACGGTTGTAGTGCACATGCTTTTCAAAAGAAACCATGAAAAAGAAGTCGAGCATGAGTACTTCAAATTGATAGCAGAGAGGCAGTTGGAGAAAATAGAAGAACAGCATAAGCAGAAACTGGCTTGGCTGGAGAAGCAACTGGACGAACAGGAGACATACCGTGCTAAAGTTGAATATCAGCTGGGGGATATGAGCGATTTGAGAGAGAAGATTGTGGAGCTAGAACAAACCATTGATGGCACAAGACAACAGGTCGTAGCAAAGGACGAGCTGCTAAGCATTGCTAATTTAGAAATAGATGTTTTAAAACAGAAAATTCAAAGCTATGAGGAGGATTTAGAAAGTGCAAACGAGAAGAAAGAGGTAAAGAATTTAGATGCAGCCATACTTAGACCAGCAGCTGATCAGGACAGACTATCGAAATCCGCAACGCAGCTGCACATGCCCACTTCTTCACATGAGAAAAGAAATGGCGAACTGGAAACTATAGTAAGGAAATTAGAAGGTGAATTAGCCAGACTGAAACGAGATCATGAAAATGAGTTGACGAGAAAGTATTCTGAGAAAATAGCATTGCAGAACAAAATAGATGCCTATAATGCATCATTATCCCAAGAAATAGAGGAACTTAAGCATACCTTGAATACATTGTCAAGTAAGCAGTTAGAAGACCAAAAGAAAATAACTGATATTACAAAAGAAAAGAAAAAAATTGAAGAAGACTTACGGAGATCAGAAGCTGAAAAAAAACAATTGCAAAGGGATTCTAAGTTGCTAAAAGATCAACTGAAGAATTCCATTAAAAGTAACCAATTATCAAAAAAGAATTTAATGGCATTCAGGGATGTGATTTCACACAGCAGTCCCAAGCAAACTTTCCATCAACCAGTGAGTATCTTCACCAGCTGCTAACTAATGGAGTCCAGACAATCTATTCTGTTTAATATCAGTTACAATCCTTTGCCCATAGGAATAATAAAATTGCAACTTTCTGCTCGTGCCTTGTATATAAAAAGAGATGTTAAAACTACTGGCAGGTCATACTTTACTCTTAGCTTAGCAGAAACCAGAGGCAAGACTTTGAGTTTATTCAACTGGTTTTTCAGGTGATTTCTTTTGCATTCCCTAGCAATTATTTATTGGTGACTATGCAAGATTTTAATCAAGCACACCTGTGCTTTGTGTGTTAAATCACTAAACAAGGTCACCACCAAAAGTATGTAGTTGGACTAAGGTCAGCAAGTGGTGTAAAAGGGTTAACTTTGGTGAATAATTAGAATTTGATTTGTTGTCAATGGTAATTTTTCCTTATAAAGGAAGATGAAGAGCTTGCCAAGTTGCGAAGAGAGGTGCAGATGTACCGAATGGAGTTAGAAAATAGAGAGGGAAATTTTAACAGAATGTTTGCGGACAAGCAGCCAGTGATAATGAGGCCACAGCAAGATCAATTTTTGGTATCTATATCTAACTGTATACTATATCCATATCATAACCCATTACTCCATAAGAAGTATTTGTTTATATATATTGTGTTCCCAGGCCACATATTCAAAGTGCAGCAAACTCTGTACAATCTTGTGCGTTATTGAGCACTCTATGATTGTAGTTGGATGCTACACATTCTGTTTTTAGCTGTTACACCCATTTAACTGTATGCATAGTTCACTACTCCGGTTGTTTGAGCACTCTTGGTGGGTTTACAGTAGCATGTCAACTTGATCCACGCTCAACTGAGCTGCACTGATAAGTCATAAATGTGGAAACTCTGCCAAAATTCTGTAGCAATATACATATTTGTAGATAAATACACATATATCTTTATGCTGGCAACTCTGTCTAATTTGAGCTCTATGGGGCATTGTAAAAATATGCAAACTACAAAAGTTCAAATTACAGATATTCAAATTATAGAAGTTTTTTTTTAGATTTTTTCACGAGATCTGAAAATTGTTTTGAATTAGCGAAAGTTCTAATTACATGAGTTCCAGTGTGACAGAATTGACTATACATATATTGTGTGTGTATGTGAGTGTTTGTGAGTGTGTGTGTTGGTGTATCATATAATATCATGAACCCCAAACAAACAAAATACATCCTCATGTCAAATGTTTCTTCATTATGGTGTACATCTGCCAATGTTGAAGGATGTAAAGTCCTGGGAGTTGGGACCAAGGCAAAATGAAGGTTGAGGGCTAAACGATGTAGGGACTTGGCCAATTTTGCACTGAAAGGATTTTAGCTTAATGTTTGCAGCTGACTCTATAAGGGTTTAGCCGCCCTTGTAGCAAAAAAATATGTGTATTCACAGCGATTTTAAAATTTCACTACAATCAGGCAATAGACAGCCATGCCTTACCATTCCATTAGCTATGGTTACATAAATAGAATTGGAAAACAAATTTTATCACTAAGATCAAGATTTGATACTATTTCTGCTGGTTAAAACCATAAACATAATTAGGCCAATCTAATGATGCATTTTTCATTCTTAAAGTAGTGACAAGTAAAATATTTCCAAAGGACTTCAAGCTGCATGCAAATTATACTTAACGTTCCTGTTTGCTTGACTGTAATACCTTATAAGAAATGATTTTGTCATAGGTTGAAAGAAATCTTACCGGCACGAGGAGAAGGGGACAAGGTCAACTCCCAAGATTAAAAGAACAACGATCTTTAACATTTGTCAGTAGCCGGTCAATGTACCAACTGTAAATTTTCTAATTTTTTTTAGATTCAGCATTAACATTTCTTGGAGTTAATGGAATTATTTATTAGAAATTTTTCAGTCCTTTTTCTAGTTGCGTCTTCTCTACAACGGTAGATCAATTACATGTTGCTCTAAGACTTAATGATATTGGTAACAGCCCTTGTTGATCACATGCAACGGTTTATTCGTCCAGCAGGAAAGGGTAACTTGAGGAATCAATGGTGCCAAGTATTGGTGAGAGGTAACAACAAAGAGAATGCCCGATGAAAACTGGGCAATGAATCTAGGCTGGATGAAAAAAGTATAATTGCCTCTACAAAACTAACTTGAAACAGAGAAAGTGTAGGCAATTGCAAAATCATCTAAGTACCTGTAAAACAAATGGGTATGGATGTGACTTGACTTGCTGTCAAACTCTATTATCTAAAACTACTGATGTATCAGTTTCATAAGCCTACCAAGTGTGGTTCTATATGCTAGATTCTTTGTAACACATGCTCCCCACTATCATACGCTATGCTGCAAGTGGGATAAAGATCTACTAAAAACTGCAAGATTCAATGCAAAAATTGGTAAAAATTTCTGTTGCTATGACAAAAACCAGATCTAAAAGATCTACTTTAAAAGTATGTTTTCTTGCTTGCTAAGTAAATAAGTGAGAAGAAAAATACCTCTCATCCTGTGAAGACATTTATTACATGCATAGAATTCCATTCTTGAAGGCCTAGAATCATCCTCCAACCCTCGGTGGAGCAGAACCTAGCATGGTCCAATGATGGTTATCAATTTGAGAGGGATCCATTTTCTTAAGATACGTCAATCGTCACAGAGTTTCAGATCTAGCTCTACGTCCTCTATTTCATCAAGAATATCCTTTTTACGTGCAATCTTATCATTTTGTTCCTTAGAAAGATCTTTGACTTCATTTGTACTGATCTTATTCTCAAGTTCTTCAATCTGTCTTAATTTCTTTTTTAAATTCTTAAGTTTTTTTGACAAAGCATCTTTTGACATGTTAGGGCTTTTCTCTTCCTCCGTATCCTTGATTTGCATCTTCCCTACTTCTGATACCAACGAAACTTCTTCCAAAGCATCTCTAGTTTCAATATCATCATTTTTTGCTGCCGTCTCCTGCTTCTTCAATTTCTTTCTTTCGTTTTTCTTTTGGTTTTTCGTTTTCTTAGACCCTGTCTTGTCGTCGACCGCCATCCCAGGCGGCAAGCCATTGTTGGATGCACCACTCTGTCGGCCTCTACTTTGGTATCGCTCCATTTCATCAGGTGGGATATAGCCCGCTCTCACCTTGATCTCTCTTCGCCAAGTCCCATCGGGTCTTTGAGACGCTGGTATTATAGTAAATTCTGATTTCTTTTCTGCCATTTTGCGACACAACTACAATCAGTAGGATTGTGAGTGAGGCACACTATTGGAAAAGAGGCTCCTCTGCAGCCCACTCCCAGTGCAGCCTAAGCCACAATGGCGGCCATTCATTTAAGCAGACGAATGCTACAAACTCTCCCGGCAAGGTCGCATGTTCCTCTGATAAAGTTTCCTGATAGGATTCCTCTTGAAAGTAGATGTTAGTAAATTTTTTGAGCTTATATCTACTCATGCTCTAATTATTTTTTACGCATTCAATTTTGTTCTTGTTTTTTTCTTGGCACTGCAGAGTTACGCACTATTGCATCTATAATTATTTACCTGAAAGTCAAATAAAATGCAAATCTCTTAACCTCATTCTTACTCTTTCTACTAGCGTCACTATTCTAGTCTCTACTACTGCGCACATTTGGCTGTTTTATCAATTACCTCTCGGACGTTTCACGTATCTGTATGTAGGCCTATGTCCTGTATTTTTTTTTTTTTTTTTTTTTTTTTAGTGGGTTATGTTGAGGAAAGGCCATGGTGACCTATACAAAGCCCCAACAAAGGAAGAAAGAAGAAAGCGAGCAGCTAAGAGGATAGAGAGATAAGATCAAGTTTATTTATCTTAGATTTGAAAGATGGCAAGTTGTAGGACTCAGGAAAGCAAGAAGAGGGCAAGACGTTCCATAAGTTGCATGTTCTTGGGATGAATGATGATTTGTGAGATAGAGTTCGTGGATTAGGCAGTGAAACTTGGAAAGGGTGTGAATGAGTTGAGCTTCTGGTGGTCCTGACACGCCTCAGAGGAACTTGAATAATATCCCTGATCTCCTGAGAACAATGTCCGTTAAAGTATCTGTAAAAGATGGAAAGATCTCCAACTAAACGACGATGGGAAAGAGGTTGGAGCGAGTTGGTGAGGTTAGGATTATTGATGAGACGAATGGCTTTGGACTGGACTTTGTCGAGAAGACAGAGAGTAGATTTTGGAGCACCACCCCAGACGTGGGAGCAGTACTCTAAAGAAGGACGGATTTGGGACTTGTATATAGATAGAAGGTTAGAAGATGAGAAAAACCCACGGGCTCTGGCGAGGAAACCGAGCTTTTGAGATGCATGTTTAGCAAGGGAATGGATGTGAGTTTTCCAAGTGAGATTAGATGAAAGAGAAAGACCAAGTTGTGTGAAAGAAGCTGAAGCGTCCAGTTCATCACCATTCATGAAGACAGCTGGAAAGTTTTGATTACGTTTGCGTGAAATGACAGCCTGTTTCGTCTTGCTTTGGTTGAACGAAACTAGGTTGTCTTTACCCCACTTCTCAATAACTGTCAGATCATTGGAGAGAAGCGATGCTGAAATGTTTCTATGGAGTTGGATATCGGTGGAAGCATGGTCATTTGGATTGAATGAAAATGAGGAACTTAGGAAGGTATCATCAGCAAAGGAGTGAATGCTAGAAGACGTGGAGGTGAGCAGGTCATTGATGAAGAGGATGAAGAGTACAGGAGAGATGACAGAGCCCTGGGGTACACCAGCATTGATAGAGTGCAGATTGGAGAGGAAGCCGTCCACTCTGACGGCAATTGACCTATCGGAGAGGAAACTACCAATCCAATTAATGAGAGTGTGATGGAGACCAAACATCGGCAGTTTAGCGAGGAGACCCTTGTGCCAAACGCAATCAAAGGCCTTGGAGATATCGAGAGAGATCACTCTGCTCTCACCACTGGATTCTAGAGCAGAGGACCAGACATGGACAGCATAAGCAAGAAGATCACCAGTAGACCTGGCTTTTCGAAAGCCATACTGGTGATCAGAGAGAAGATTGTTTGTTTCAAGGAAGGTAAGAAGTTGTTTAGTGATGATGGTCTCCATAGTTTTAGAGATGAGTGAAGTGATTGCAATGGGACGATAGTTGAGTGGATTAGACTTGTCGCCTTTTTTTGGGATAGGAAAGACGTGGGCTTGTTTCCACGAGGTGGGAAATGTGCCAAGAGTGTAGGAAAGCTGGAATAGTTTGTTAAGAATAGGGGCAAGTTCAGGAGCACAGGTTTTGAGAACTATTGCTGGAATACCATCAGGGCCTTTGGATTTGGAGGTGTCAAGCTGGAGAAGGGTTTGGCGAACTTTACGTGTGGAGGTGACATAGTGAATTTTGAAGGGGGGAAGTGATGAGGTTGGACCCCTTGGTCGTCCAGGTTGGAGTTGGAGGCAAAGATTGACGCAAAAAGATTAGCCTTGGATGAAGGAGTTGTAGAAGAAGAGTCAGAGTTGTTTTTTAGTGGAGGGAAAGATGATTGGCAAAAGTTTTGGGATACAACTTTGGCCATAGACCAAAAGGAGCGAGAGCCAGCCTGGCAGGAAGCGATTTTGTTGTTGATGCGTTGGACAAAAGATGATTTGGCATTTTTGATGGTTTTGGAGCAAGTATTGCGTGACTGGATGAAAGAAGTTCTTGACTGTTGGGTTTGAAGTCGCTTCCATTCCTTGAAGTAGTGGTTTTTGTTATTCACAGCTTTGGCGCACTGTGAATTGAACCACTTAGGGGAATTTTTTTTTACCAGGCTTGTAAGAAGAAGGAATAAAAAGATCCATGCCAAGAAGTATTGCATCGGTGATGAAAGAAGCAAGAGAGGAAGGATCATTTGAAAAGCCTGAAGACCAAGGGTAAGAAGAGTAAAAAGTGCGAAGGGAGTCCCAGTCAGCCTTGCTGTAGTGGAAGACTCTTTGCGGAGCAAAGGGTCTATCCAGGTGAGGGAGGAAGTCATGCCGTAAGGTTATGAGACAATGATCAGAGTTACCAAGAGGAGAGCTAACGGTGGGAGGAGAGTAGATGCTAGGATTAGATGTGAGGAAAAGATCGAGAGTATTTGCTTTGTCTCCTGCACGATCAGGAACGCGTGTCGGCTCTGAAATTACCTGTGTCAAGTCATTGACAATGGCAAAGGCCTCAGCTTCCCGACCAGCAGGGTTGGTGACATTGGAGGAATAGGAGAGCCAGTCGGAGTTGTGGATGTTGAAATCACCAAGAACGATGATTTCAGAGCGTGGAGATTGTAGAGTGATGGTTTCGATTGATTTAGAAAGGTGGTCGAAGAGAAGTTCATGATTGTTTGAGTTAGGAGAGCGGTATAGAGTGCAAATGTACTTTGTGGCATGAGGAAGGGAAATTTTCAACCAGAAGAGTTGAAAGCCAGGATTAGAAAGATCGAATTGTTTGAGGTGTAAGGTCTGCACATCAGAGCGAATAAACGCACAAACCCCACCATTAGGGAAGAAGGAGGAAAATAACTCATAACCTGGGCATTTGAGATGAGGAGAGAGAACGGTGCTGTTACTGGGATCAAGAGGTTTGATTTTGGTTTCAGTGAGGAAGAGTGCATAAGGGTTTATGGATTGGAGATGATGATGTACTGGATTGATGTTCGAAGAAAGTCCACGGATGTTGCAGAATGAGATAGAAAAGGGTTTAGGTGCCACGTTAGTTGCTGCAGTTGAGTTGTTTAAATTGTTTTTAATCATTTTGAAGGAATGGTGAGTGGTGGTTGGGACAGTCAAAATGACAGTGGTAGCGGTAAACTGAAATCCCTTGAGAGCTCCCTTAGCTATCCTGTGGCCTCAGAAGGGCCCCCCGGAGCTGCGAGCTAAGAGTGGCTCCAGTTGCGAACTGGCATAACAGGCAGCCCGGGATTATACACCAGCTGATGAGGCAGCCTCCCAAAGCGCTACCAATGGGTTTGGGCCTCTGTACTATCTGGCGGCGGGCCTGCAGTGCACCCTTTCCAACGGTACCCTCAGGTATAGCCAGGGAACAGACTGGCAAATCAGTCTCCAGCAGACCCTGTTCATGATGACAAACCAACCACAAGCGCCGGCATCTCTACCCTAGAGCTGAAAGTGACATAGTCACTGAAGGCACTAGAAGGCAGAGTGGTGGTACTGCCCCGGACGATGAGTAAACCCATCTACCACCTTGTATACGAGAATATCTACTATATATATATTTTTATCTGACTCAGCTGACTGAAATTACATGGGTAATCCTAGAAGGGTCGTTTCTTTAGACCGCGTTGTTCCAGTTTTGAAACACAAATTTATATTGCACAATATTTTGATATGTGAGCAATGCATCTAATTTGTGGTTAAGAATACTGACATAGACAAGCAGAGTCATTAACCGATTCATTCTGAACTGAAATTCAAAATATTTACCATCATGTTTCGTTTTTTTGTTGTATTTTTAGTTCCAATGCTAGAGACACTAAAAACAATGGCTATCCCGAAACAGTCTGAGCCAAAAGTGGTCCAAAAAGACCAAGGTATTGTTCTCCAAACAGTCAGTGAACTGCCAGCAAAATTCAGGAGGCAGGAAATCTCTGCAGAGGAAATAGCTTTCATTGAGGTAAACAAAGATGAGGTCATTTCCATTTATACTCGAGTGAACAAAGGTCAAACTTGAGATTGATTTTTGATATATTTGAGACTGAGAGCTGAATAAATGTCTTGATGTACAATCAGTTCAGTTCTGGCTCTGTCGATCTCAAGAGATCATGGCTGTCTGTGCCCAAGGTGATCACTTTGTAGAACTGCAGTGCCAGGTGTAGCTGTATAGGCCGGTGCGGAGCTGCATTGCCTGTTGGAAGTGCTGCAGGTGAAGACTGGCTTCTGTCCTTGTCCTTGTATCTGGGAGGGGGCCGACTGTAGCCGCCATACATACAATAATTCAGCTGATATGCAATAATTCAGCTTCAAAAGGAAAAGCTTGACTGGGTCACTTGCATGTTTCTCAATTTGGTAGACTTACTTCGGCCATTCTCTGACAATTCATGATCTGATGAGTGTCAAACAAAAAGATCTTCAGTGCAAAGAAATTAGGTTACTAAACAAAAGGGGCGGTTTATTTCCTAAGATTGAATAATAAGTTTACCACAATTTTGACTTGCTACTTTCAAATTTTCACTTGAGGTTTTCCTGCATGTCATTCTAATTTGCTTTCTTTATGTTTTAGCGTGGTGGCCCTGAGTAATTAAAGGTGTGCCCAGAGTAACAAACTTACATTAACATGATAGTATGTTGTACATTGCCTTGAAGACCACATTGTAGTTAGAATACGGCTTTAATACCCATTAAGATTTAGAATTTCTTCCTTTTACTATTTATTTGATTGTCTAACTTTCTTTGAATTTGTAAATTTTCATAAACAGAGCAAAATTCATATGGCACTATAATAGTTGCTGTCCATCAAATTTGTTATTTCTCACAGTATTTTCCTTTCATTCAATCACCTAGAAATGAATGAGTGGTCTCTGATCTTGTGGGAATTTCACTGCAATTTTTGCTTTGATTTTTGTCTCTTTTATACAAATTGAGCAATCTCCTTATTGTGCAACATCAAACAATATTGGCTACTAAGAGGCTTCTAAGGTTTGCCTATGGATTATTTGCTATTGTTGGCTTAGCAATTGATTGATAGCAAAGTGACTCAAGGTAATCTTATTGCCTTGCTGGAAACAAGCTTTGGGGAGCTTCATTCTAGCGAGGTACTATTCTGAGGTGTAGCTTTGTCAGATACAATCGCAACTTCCTTTACTTGCCACAATCTAGCCCCAATTTTTATACCAGTTATCCATTTCTGCTGTGTGGATGGATAGAGGGCACACAGAAATGGAAATGGGCATGCCTTGAAGCCAGGACCTTCAGCAGATCAGGCATGTCCTTTAACCTGTAGCATGCATTTTTGATACTTGGTAAATGGAGAGCGCTGTGGTGGTTTCTTTGTTCGTAAAGCCGTAAGTCAAGATGGGCCAGATGTAGCAATTCATTTTTTGATTGATAGATAGATAGATAGATAGATAGATAGATAGATAGATAGATAGATAGATAGATAGATAGATAGATAGATAGATAGATAGATAGATAGATCGAGAGAGAGAGAGAGAGAGAGAGAGAGAGAGAGAGAGAGAGAGAGAGAGAGAGAGAGAGAGAGAGAGAGAGAGAGATGCTAGAGAGAGGTGCTAGAGAGAGATGCTAGAGAGAGATGCTAGAGAGAGATGCTAGAGAGAGAGAGAGAGGGGGGGGGGTCATGAGTTTGAATCCTGCATGTATCACAATTCACAATTAAAACATTGGTGAGGAAGGCAATGGGAAACCACCTCATAAAATGCACTTTCCTGGAAAAAACTCAAAGCCATGTCTTTGGTTTCTGGTATGCTCAAAATCAAGTATGTGACAGAGTTATTAGATGAAGAAGGTATCCCAAAACTCACATAAATGTGGGTCTGAATATTGGGCCTTTAGCAAAGCCGCCATGCCTTCACCTCTCTGGAAACTACCAAAATATACTAAAATTGTACACAAAAAAGGAAAGAGATCAAGAAAAGGTAATGTGGCCGACAGAGTGCATACAAAGTCAAGTACCAACTGGAATGGAATTTTGATAACCAATTAACTATGGTATAAATATATTGAAACAGTTCTACAATACAACTATATACAAATCTACTACATGTTTTATTTACAAATTGCCTTGAATCATGAAATTATTCTATAAAGTTCATCTTAAAGCAAATACCAAGCTGCTTGATAATTTATAGCACCACTCAAACGGAAACTTTCGAATTTTTGATCTGATCATTTGACTGCTTTGATTTATGATCCATCACATCACTCAATCACAGACTAACTTTTTTCTGTCCACTTTCCCCATTAATCATTTCGTTGATTGATCAAACAATCCATTGCTTCTGTATAAATTTCTACATTGATAGTTCCGCCAAGAACAAAGTTTGAGCAAATCGGATTCTTTTGGGGCTTTTCGCTGCTACATACCATTAAAATTCCGGCATAAAAATTCCAATTTAGTTATGATCAATGCAACTCAACTGTATAGATACCTATGAAAGCCTGATCTTTCGCCTCATAGGGGTGCTAACTTCCACAATTCCATTTTACTGAATCATTCCAGACCAACTTCTCCCATGGATCGTGGAAATATTTTCCTTGGCGTATACAACCAGTTAATCTCATTCCCAGATGGCTGCGTAGTTGCCGTAAAGTCCCAGCGCAAGTGGACCGCCTGCTGCGAACAATCGTGTCTCCGTTGGATCGTAGCAGTGCGTATAGACTGCGTTCGGATACTCTTGAAAGTCCCAAAAGAAATGGCGGAAAATCGAGTCGTATCGCTAGAAAATAACATTGGAGTGGCTAGTAAGACGAAGCATTGAAGTTACTACGAATTAAAAACATGTCTCATTGCAAAGCATCAGTGTCGTAAGACAGCCTTGCCAATTGGTGGGTCAGCAGAGAGAATTGATATCGCTTAGCAGTGTGTCATAACACTGTCAATAGTTCCAGGCAAAAGCATCGGAAAGTGCATTAACTAAAATCTGACAGGATGATACAGTGGCAATTGTATGATAGAATGACCCAGCTAGAGCAGTTTGGTGTAAACCCACGGACCAATTTATTATTTCTTAGAAAGGAGACGGGAGTTATTGCTCAGACGAAATCGTTCTGCTCCAAAACGTATTCTTGGGAAGGGGCGTGGTCCCAACATCCCTCACTTCCCAGGATCTACCGTCCTAATGAACATGAAGGTATTTGCATCTGCAAGGAAGAATACGTGTGCATAATGCAATGAGTAGTCTGCATCAATGTTTCCTCGTCCTAATGAACATGAAGGTGTTTGCATCTGCAAGGAAGAACACGTGTGCATAATGCAATGAGTAGTCTGCATCAATGTTTGCTTGCCTCGGCAATCGTGCACGATTACGTCAGGTCAGTGGTGCGGTAGCATAGTTGTTCGGTGCATGAGACTCGTATCGCAGGGGTCAACGATCCACGAACACAATGGGTGAGAAGGGGAACAGGAAACCAGCTCACAAAACCCACTTTCCCAGGCTAAAACTCTGCCACCTTGAATTTGGCTGCTAAGCTAGGAAAAAATATGCCACACAGTTTTAAATCAGGTTTGAAATGCTAGGTTCCCGAATTCATTGTGTAATCAATTAAAGCTCGAAAATGCATATCTGAGAGTAATGGGTGCATGTCAATAGAGAGGCGTGTGTAATGCAAACTTCATAAAGTAAATATTCACTCACCAGCCATCCCTTTCCAGCTTTATAGATGCACTGTGTTCCATCAGGTCTGTCTAGGAACTTTCGCGCACGTAGATCGTAGAACATGATCGACCCTAGACCGGTCCCTATCGTCAACACGTAGTCTCTAAAACTAACCGACCGAACACCTCAAAAGAAAAAGAATCCAATTGGAATCGAACACGTTTTCATTGGATCGAAGAGGTGTAAGGCCAAAAATTCATATGATTTGGATACCCCTGACAAATGCAAAGGCAGAAGATTAGAATTACGATATTTCTTTGAAGAATAATGCAAAATAATGGCTTGGTATGGCTCATAAGGAATTCTTCAGAGTTGAATTTTCATCATAAAAATGAATGATAAAATTCGGATGCTTTTTGGCGGTTTATTTCCGTGATTATTAAAGTATTCCACCTTCTGAAGCCAAGATCTATCAATGAAGCACTTCACACCACATCTCCCATATCACACCTCACTAAAAAACTTGCTTTGTTCTCCTGGGGTTTTTCAAGCTTTTTGCCTGACACCCGAGGGAAATTTTATGACTCTGAAAAGCTATTCATAACGAGCAATGCTCTGTCCCCTCTTGTCAGTGTGATCACATTTCATGACTCCTATTCCGGGAAATACAGAGAGCTGGCGATTTAGCACCGGCAGTGAAAGCTCCGTGTGGGTTCGAACCACTAACCAAATGTACCAATGAGCAAATTGCCTTAAAGATGAGTAATGCTTACACCTTAAAAGTGTTGGGGCATAAGAAGTAGTGAACGGATAACCACAGACGCTGTTAATACGGGGTATTTTCCAAGCAACGTTTCTGCATTGCTTTGGAGAGACTTGAGTGAATGACAGGTTGAGAAATCTTTATGAATGAAACTCCATCATTGAACAGGTGATGATAAAACAATGCTTCTCAAAACCTGCACGAGCAAACGGGACCATGTTTACACTACAGGCACGATGGATCCAATTAAACAAGTCATTCCTAATACCTGCTCCTTGGTCCTTGGAACAGACACTTCCGGCTAAAGAGCATGTTTTTGGATCAACAAGCGACACGTGTGACAGTGATCCCACACCATAGAGGCTGTTGCTTTTATCCTGGGCCAAACATACATTCTCTTGGCAGTGAGGTAGAGGGATTGTTGCCGTCTGAAAGAAGACAACATTTCATTCAACCGATAGAAAAGAGAATACTTTTGGCAAAGATTGCTTGGTTCAAAAGTTGCCGTTTTTGAAACTTTATCACGTCCTGCTTTGAGCGAATAAAAAAGACCAAAGCAACTGTAAACACAACATTTGAAAGGTCGAAAAATATCAAAGCCACGTTGACAAGGGCGTATCACACATAGACTGATCCTCAGGTTTGAAATTCTAAGATTCGAATCATGCTTAGCGTTCATGACGGGAGTCCAATCAACGACAAGGTCTTTCATAAGGTTTCAAGATGAAAACGACGGTAAAAGAAGCAAACCTTTCTCAAGTGCTCAATATTTAGAAAGTGCAGTAGGCCATTTGATGAGATGGCAGCGATTTCCTGTAAAGGAGATGGGACTATTAATTTCACTACTTGTTAAATGTTTCAAACTTTTTTCCACACGGGAAAATTTAAATCTACAAGCAGGCTGCTAAAGAAATCAGCATAATCCATGAAGTTGATTCCCAGGCTCGGAACGAGCGTCTTTGAGCATCTTGTTATGGATATACCATTCTGAGCGCCGGCGGTGTCCGGCAAGGTGTTCAGTTGATTCCCTCGGCGCACATAACTATCAGCTTTACGCGAGTTAATCCTACCACTGCTGGTGAGGGAGGACAGCACTCAAAAACGTACACAAGTTATTAGGATCAAACACAAGGCTTCAACAACACGTGATCCCACTGCGTTTCATATTCGATTTCAAGCGTAGCAGACGTCCAAGACAGGCTCTGAGTTTCGTTTAGGAAAGTGCACTTAATGAGGTGGTTTCCCGATACCTTCCCGGTCAATAGCTCTTTGACACGTGCAGGATTCTAATTCACGACCCCTGGGTTATAAGTCCGCAAGCTTAACTACTATACCACAGCACAACTCGCCCTCTGAACATTACGCCAAATATCACAATGCAGCACAATAAGCATGGATGTGATTTATGCCTTGAGCCTTCAATGTCAAACGTTTCTTTATCATAGTATTTGCTTGTACAAAAGCGCTTGCAAGCAAATTTTGTATCTGATCAATAATGAAAAGAAATTTGTTTCAAATCAAATTCAGATGAGACCTTCATTTCACAGCAAAAAGCGATCTTTTTGGCCAAATGGTACAATGACGGACGCATCATGGAAACTAGACATTAGACTATAGATCCATAGACGATCATGCATCCGCACCTTACAAAACTAGACCCTTACCCTCGATGAATCGTTATACAGGATGTCCCTAACTTTGTCCACCATTTCAATATCCTTCATGGCAGCAGTTGGGCGAATGCTTGAGTATTTTATCGGTGGGCTGCAGCAAATGCTCTGGTCATCATCAATGGACCAGAGTGCAATTGTACCGTCACGAGATCCTGAAAAATGCAAGGTTCTCATTTAAACTTAAGCTAAATGCATTCTTATGAGCTTTAAACAATGTTATTGACAAAGAATTGCAAAATAGTAAAAAATAATTCATTGGCTATGGTTATGCATGATTAGCATTACTTATGGTTATGCATGTTTAGCAATGCTTGGAAATGCTTGGCCATATATACATGGTTGCATTTGGCTATGAATAACTATGGACGCATTTATGTATGTGTGTATGTATGTATGTATGTATGTATGTATGTATGTATGTATGTATGTATGTATGTATATATGTATATGTGTATGTATGTATGTATGTATGTATGAATGTATGTATGTATGTAGGTATGTATGTACGTATGTTTGTATGTATGTATGTATTTTTTTTTTTTTTTTTTTTCAGTGAGTTATGTTGGGGAAAGGCCATGGTGGCCTATACAATGCCTCAACAATGGAAGAAGAAAGAAAGAAGAGAAAGGCTAAGAGGAGAAAGAGATCAGATCAAGTTTATTGATCTTGGATTTGAAAGATGGCAAGTTGTAAGATTCAGGAAAGCGAAGAAGTTGATAGTAAAGTGTGGTTGGGACAGTCAAAATGACAGTGACCGTGATAATCTGAAAGCCTTTGAGAGTTCCCTTAGCTATCCTGTGGCCTCAGAAGGGCCCCCCGGAGCTGCGAGCTAAGAGTGGCTCCAGTTGCAAACTGGCATAACAGTCAGCCCCGGATTATACACCAGCTGATGAGGCAGCCTCCCAAAGCGCTACCAATGGCTTTGGGCCTCTGTTCTATCTGGCGGCGGGCCCTGCAGTGCACCCTTTCCAACGGTACCCTCAGGTTTTGCCAGGGAATAGACTGGTAAGTCAGTCTCCCTCAATCCCTGTTCATAATGACAAACCAACCACAAGCGCCGGCATCTCTACCCTAGAGCTAAAAGTGACATAGTCACTGAAGGCACCAAGAGGTAGAGTGGTGGTACTGCCCTGGACGATGAGTAAAACTCATCTACCATGTATGTATGCATGTATGTATGTATGTATGTATGTATGTATGTATGTATGTATGTATGCATTGCATCAAGTATAAAAGAAAATTGGCTACAGCTTTGCTGGCATGAGGCATACTTGAAAACAGCATCAATGCAATACAGCTACAGCCATTTTCATCACCTTTACAGTCATTTTCACTTCATAGCCATCCTTCATTTATTGTATACAATATCCAATAACAATGGCAAACAGACATACCTGAAGCAAGTAGTGTGGGTGATGCCCAAGCAAGAGAAAATAACCAATCAGAATGATGCTACAAAATCAATATGAGTTTGATTTCTTGATGAGCTAAAAACAGTTATGCAAAGAAATACAACATGTTTGCTACACCAAGTCCTCACTGCTGCACTCTCATTTGAAAAAATTTTGTGTTACCCAAAACTGAACTACTGCACAAAATTTTGCCAATTTTCATAGGTTTGATATTCATCTGGTTGTCAATTACATAGTCTTACTTCGACAAATATAAAAATTTTTATGATATGATGAGTGTACAAGGAAACAATCTTCTCATTTTTTTTTACCAAAATTGCTTACATAAAGGACAAAATATTGTTTCAGCAAAGCAAGTGTGATGAAGAACTGCTAGTTCAAAATGATCTTTCGACCTTTTAAAGACTATTCTCTCAAGTAGAGGTCAGAGGGAAGAAATTTCCCAGTTGACATCCCTTGTGACTTTTAAACAGACGTTTGGCAAAATGTGAATCCTGTGGTAACAGAAACAGCATTCAATTATATTTGAATCATCCTCAGTAGAGTCAAACTTCTTGAAGTGGACAACTTCCCTTTACCCAAAATAAGACTATTCCTTCCCTGGAGAAACAGGAAGAAACAGGGGAAGTAAAAGTTGAAGATGTATGGAAAGACATGCCTCTCCAACGCAAATTGGATCCATGGATGGCAGTTTATAAGCAGCAATGTTATTTGGGTTCTCTCCCCCTGTTGCCAAAATGGTTCCAGTTTGGTTCATTGCAATGCTGTGAATGCCGCAATTCTTGCTTGGCTGAGGAGTGTCTTCTGATCCACGTAGCACAGGAATGTTCCAATTGTTTGATGATACCGTATTTATGACAAACAGCTGGACAAGAAATATAAATTTTACAATAGAGAATAATATAGGTATTCATTAGCCATCAAATGTAAATTGCATGGAGCATAGCAATCCACGGATTGGTAAGTCAATAAATCCATAAAAAGGCAACTGCTCTTATATCCTATAGAGCTGAAGAGAAATGTAAATGAATAAGCCAAGCTGTATCTTCTCATAGAGTTATCACTGGGAACACATATTACCTTTTCATTTCTGTTCAGTAAAAAAGTGATGACAAGGTTGGTCCTCTCTCTACTGTCATTCATAAATCTTTAGACATTAATTGACTTACAGTATTACACTTTGTTCCACATATGACATTGTTATAGTCAAGCCAAATGGAAGAAAATATTTTATCAATCTCTCCAACTTTGGTTTCTCGCTCTTTTAATACTATAGGCAAATGCCTTGCACTGTAGGCCTCCTTGGATGAGTCTTCAAACTTTGAATTGACATCTATTTCTCTTGAAACCAAATATTTGAACATTCCATCATATGGTAGATTTCTCTTAGCTGATGTCATATTTGAAAATCTGCAAAGTTGAACAGGAAAGTGTTTTCCTTTAGAATCAAAGAAACTTGGATCTCCAAGTCACACCAGAAAATTAGGGACACTCTTTTATCAAAGGTAACAGTTAGATTGAAATCTGAAAACCTGGAAAAATAGAGCAACCCAGAAAATGGGAAGACCTGCGAATTCGTTGCAAAGAGACTTCCTTTGATAATAATTATAATGCTGCACATTGAAAATATCACGATATATCTTCAATTCGCATGAAATGGCCTATATTTTCTTCGCATGAAATGGCCAAATATAACGTACGACCTTTAAATAATACAGTTACCCATATCATCAGCTGATCAAGTCAGCTGACGAAAAGAATAGTGAGTAATCAAAAAAGCTACTCAAAGCTGAAAGGGGTTTATATCAAAATAAATATTTGACGACGGGATGGCGAATTCATATTTTCAAATTGTAAAAATTTCAGAGAAAAATGACAGGGGTACATGCTAATAGATGACCTTGTATTGTGTTCTTATATGCGAAAGTTTAATCGTAGGGCAATAAGCTCTTCATCATAAACAAAATGACATTACCATAAGACTCTTGCCCATTCAAAATATTTTTCTTTTACAGGAAAGCAGATATTGTGAGCAGTAGTATCATTTTTCGAGGTGATATGATCAGAAGCTTCGATTGTTTAAACTGTTTCCCGTTCTCTTGATCAAAAAAGTATCAAGGGAAATTTCGAACCTGCCTCGTATCCACACAAAAAGAACACAAAGCTCCTCCGCAACTTCGAGCTAGAAAATTACCGTCAATCTGTTGTCATAGGGATTGCGGAACGGTGAGGGCAGAACGGGACAAAGCTTTGAAACAGCTCCAAGTCCAAGAAACTTCTCACCAAAATTGTCTTAACAACTGGTGGAAAGAATCTCCATATAGGATTTCATTTGCTTTTATCAAAAAACTATCATTATGGATGACTGCATACGCATTTCAAATCTTTCCCTTGCATAAAGATTTGCTACGAGCTATGGGAAAATGTACCTTTTGCTCCTCATAAGTTTTACCATATTTTAGCTAAAAAAAATCAGTATTTTATGAAACAAATGTATATCATGTTATTATATTTTATAAATCTTTCATGTTTTCAATACTTGAGTAAAATATTCATTAAAAACTAATTTTCTCACATGAGTAACTTTGTTTAGAGTAAACGCAAGGCATTTCGATCCATACCAGGCTGTTTGCTATTTGCTCGACGTTAGTATCCTAAGACTTAGAAAATTCTCCTCGTCGCATAGGAGACTGGGATGATGCCGAACTCATGCGATATCAAAGTTTCCCTCGCTCGCTAAATCTCATTTCTTTTATTGATCTTAATTCAAGTAGTCAGCTGCAAACTACCTGATTTGCAAAGTTTACAGTTGTATATCAAAAAGGATATCTCATGCAATGAAGTGTGAAATACTTTCGTTACTGCTGGGTCTCCTACTTCACTTGTCAACTGGATCGATTTACTGATTCGTGAGTCCAAAGAGACAACGGGGGGAATCTTTTATTTTGATTTTATTTCCTGAGATTAAATGCATCTTGTTGGAGGTGTTCCAGTTACCATTTCCCTCTATAGCTGGGGTGTCAAAGAAAATGGATGGAAGGCCAAATCAAAAATCTAGCTAAAATTCGAGGGCCGGAATGATTGAATGTTCATTGAAAATGACCGCGTATGGTCAAGTGAATCAAAACTATTGCTCCCGTTCAGGACTATTGCTCGGTGCGTCACGGTTGCATTGTGGGAAATCTAGTACTGGCGCGCCTGCGGGCTACCGGCATGCTGCGGTCTGCGGGCCGGTTCTAATAATGAACCAATATCACCCTGTGGCCCGCGGGCCTTGACTTTGACATATGTGCTCTATAAGAACTTCATAAAACAGCACTGATATCAAATTTTAATGACTAGAGATATGCAAACATACGAAGTACCATAATAACTTGGTTTGCACAATAACATTTCTTGAGTTGAATTTTTAAATGGTCAGCATTCACCACAGTTTTATAACTTAATAATTTCACTTCGCACATCTAATTAACGTTACTACTCCCGTCTTGCTGCTTGTTGCAAACCATTAAAATTTTAAAACAGGCTGTTTCTTTTCCTTAAAAGAGCGCTTGCCGTTGGTTGATAGGGCGTGGTCGTATAATTTTCAGATATGCCCCTGGACTGCCCTTCGGAGTCACACTTAGCCCCATTCCATCATAATCTTGTTACGTCTCGAGAAATGCTTTAAAGAGAACTCTCTTAAAATGTCTACGATACATCTATTCCCTCCTAAAAATCAACTATGAAAGAAAATTTTCTCTTCGTAAACTTCACGAAAAGGACAGAAATGCTACATGTTCAAATTCATTTTCCCTTAAATTTTGGGGCTTCTGATTTCAGAAATATTTTATTCTCTACCTGGTAATTGAAGGGCGATTTAGGAAACTGAGACGATACTCTTATCCAACACGGACACACAGTGATTACTATATCTGTAAGCACCGAGAGCTAGTGATTCCTCTGAATCTAAGTGAACGATTATCCTCCGAGTTCGCCTCAAGCTACCGACCATTGGGTTCGTAATTGAGTCCTGCAACCACTAAGCAATCCACACACCAAAGGTTCTAGTCTTCAAGTCAAAAAAGGAAACAATATTCCAATTGCTTTTATTCATTTCGTATCTGTGCGTGGGTATATGCCGCCGAGCTCTGATTCGAAGTGATCAGTCAGCAACTTGTTGATTCCTAATTCTATATGCATCTGATCAAACTGACTTCTTCTCTAAGTACTTGTTCCATGCAGCATTTTGAAAGGGTTCAGGTGATACCCAACCATCAGGTATGGCGTCGGCACCCATAATTGTGTTCGGCACAAGATAGACATCCCATAGACGCCTGAAAATACAAAGAGGGGAAAATGGCACAAAAATAACTCAAAAGGTTGTCACCAACATAGAACTGGTAAACCTAGCTTCATTATGATATATTATGTTCATCACTATATATCGCCATTTTGCTAAAATACTTTGCAGATGGATGGTCCCTTGTAAGCTAGAGCTGCTGAATGGGTTACCCTCCTAAAATGAGTGAAATTATTATTATTATCATTATCATTATCATTATCATCATATGCAAATAACATAATACTTTGGAACTGCTAAAATGTTCCTTCAAATTAAGAACATGGTAGCAGTCATCCGACATTCGGATTGAATCAATTAGAAAACTTGAAAAATACAAGCTTGCATCCATAAACTTATTGCTTCTTTTTATGGTGAGTTATGTTTGCTATCATTATCACTATTATCATAAACAATCCACTTGCCGAGAGAAAGCCTCGAAGCCTGTCTATGGTGCCCTAAACAAAGCCCCAACAATGGATAAAACAAGGAGGTGAAAGGCTAACAGGAGAGAGAGATAAGATCAAGTTTATTGATCTGAGATTTGAACGAGGGCAAGTTGTAGGATTCAGGAAAGCAAGATGAAGGCAAGACGTTCCATAAATCAAACTTTCTTGGGGTAAATGATGATTTGTAGGATAGTTTTTGTGGATTAGGTAGTGAAACTTGGAAAGGGTGTGAGTGAGTCGAGTTATTCAAACAAAATTAACGGGTCAAATAGCAAATGAAGGGCATTAGAAATTACCTTATTTGTACCAAAGAGATCGGGTTAACGTCAGCTTGCTGCCAATAGCGACGACACTCAAGAAGGACATCGTAACCAAATAGCTGCAAATGCTCTAGAAGTGCAAACGAAACGATTTCAAATCGCAATTTATGCAGCTAAACCAAACTAGAGTTAACAAAATTGGTTCATTTTGAGCTGTCCATTGATGTCGTTGTCTGTTGGTTTGATTGGAAACTCATAATGCGAGGGATGTGGGTTCGAAAACTGCATGGCTCACAATAAAAAAGACTACCGGCGCGAAAGGAAACAGGAAAAGTAAAGTTGAGTTCCATATTCAAAATGAGCAGAGGAGATTCGTTGCGAGCTCCGAAGCGTTGTGGATCGCCTTGATAGAGAGGACCCATCCTGATCTACGGCACAGTAAGGCAGAGGGGGCTGGTTCCTCTACTCGCCGTACTTTCTCCCAGCTTTAGACCAGGTACCATTTACTGCTGGGTGGGCAGGGAGAAGACGAAGAGAAACGTGCAAGGGGTTGCCTGGAGCCCAAACCATCCGCACAGTCGATATGTGCTCTAGCCACTTTGCCAGCTTCCCCTCTTGCCTCATAAACAATCCACTTGCCGAGAGAAAGCCTCGAAGCCTGTCCATGGTTCCTGCTACGGTCGAAGTTATGTTCACCAATGCTCACAGTAAGTGAGAAAGGCAACGAGAAACAACTTCAAAAAGAATCCACTTCCTTACGGAAAACTCTGTGCCCAGCCTCTTCCATCTGGTACGGTCGAAATCGAAACTTTCATGCGGGGTATCATGCAGAACTGGCAGAGTATAATGCAACGTAAAGCAGAGGGCATGCAGATTAGTAATACTTAATGCTATCGTCAAAGAATGGATGAGAAAGAACTTAATGGCAAACTATCGCAAATGATAAAAATACATATATAGATAGAATCTATGACAAAAGAGATAAAACTACCATTTGCATAATGCAATTTTACAACCCTTACTGCCTTTGGGTGCAATAAACTAGTAAAAAATGTACTTGATTCCTGAAGAAAATTGAACTCAACCACTGGCAGTTAAAAGCCTTGAAAAATGAAGATAGCTAGCAAGGGCAGTCCACATGCCAGCAGACCATTCAATATGTCGATGTAAACGAATACTCATATGTGCAGGAAGTAAGGCCGGAAAAAGAGAAGGATACTAAGAGAAGAAATATCTTTGCGTAGATTTTTTTACCTTTTTCCATGATCTTTTTCCGCTTACGGTCGTCTTCTTTCTTCATCTGTTCTTGCTCTTCCTCTAACATTACAACCAACGTCTTTTCTTCATTGCTATAAACTTCTAATCGTTTCGTCAGCACCGACTTCATCTTCTCTACTCGCCTGCTGAATATATCATCCTGATCTCCAAAAATGAATACTCCTAAAGCGAAAAACAACACATCTTTGAATAAATTGTCTAGCAAAGCAGTCGTCATTATCACTCCACTAGAAAGAAAACGCAATCAACAATAAAAGTTAAATATAACAAGAACTTAATTACTCCAGTATCGCTCTTTTTAAGCGGATATTTTATCTTTTTAGTGGGTTATGTTGAGGAAAGGCCATGGCGACATATACAAAGCCCCAACAAAGGAAGAAAGAAGACAGCGAAAGGCTAAGAGGAGAGAGAGATCAGATATAATAGCTTACAACAAGTGACACTCTTTACACTGGATGCAAGTACTGAAGAAATGCAAAACACTTCTGGAACTAGGCTGAGGGGAGCAAAAATGCCATGACGACCTCATGGTCTCATACGCAATGACAAAAAGGTTCAGGCACCATATCGATAAAAAATCGTGTGACCTCTTTGCAGAGCGGTTGGTCTGCGTATTCCGCGTAGCTCTTCCACAGCCTCAACTTTCTCTAGGCATTTCATGCAATCTGATATCTTCTTTCGAACTTCAGTTAATGATTGACCAGCATCAGACTTTAAAGAATCCACCTAAAACAGCCATTTAGTAATCAAAACTCCTCATTTTGCGTTGCAGTTAAACTAGATGTTCATACCTGCATGTGCTCACTTGAGCCCGGTGTTATTGCTCATTGTGGAAATGTACCAATTCTAGAGAAATCGCTGTAGGCAATATTTTATGATAACAACGTCTACTAGTCTACTGGCTGACTTAAGATGTCACTTGTATAGATAATTTATTTCTATATGTCTATCGATGGACTTTCAACCGTAATATAACTTTCCATGCAGCAATAGCTACCACGATTCATCGAATCATCAATGCACTATACCATCCCTTTGCGTTGTCAGTTGATGATTTTCAGACGGGCAGTTGGCATAGCGATAAAAGAATGTCAACGTGCTTAGGATCCCGGGCAAGAGGTAGTAAACTGGTCTCTGGAGTATATATCTATGGGTAAAGTGCGGCAAGTAAAGAAACAGGCCACCATAACTCAAATTAAAACGGGTCAGGTTAAATATCTCTTACGCGGTGCTAACCAACGCTTGCTTCGATTTCGGGGCTCAATTTGATCTTTTCTTGCACTGTAGATGAAAAATATCAACCTCACTCTGCAGAAAGGCAACAAGGCTTACCATTCTTTTGGCATTAATTTCTGAAACGATTTGATGCCTCCACGCATCAATACGCTGATGCGCTAACATCGTCCTCTTCTGCTTTTCTTCCTTTTCCTTCGCCTTGCATTCTCTTGAATTTCTTTGCCTTGCCTGGGAAAAAATAATCCCCAAAATTAGGATCTAATCAAAACGATTGCGCTGTGTCATGTTAAATATTTATCGCATTGCGTTACATTTCATGGCACTTAGCACTGCATTCATTGTTTTGAACTGAATCGTATCACATGCATCTCATTGTACTACAGCTTGCCATCTTTCAAATCCAAGATCAATAAACTTGAGCTGATGTCTCTCTCCTCTTAGGTTTTCGCTGTATTCTTTCTTCCTTTGTTGAGGCTTTGTATAGGTCGCCATGGCTTTCCTCGACATAACTCACTCAATCCAACAATTTGCCATCTTTCAAATCCAAGATCAATAAACTTGCTATGATCTCTATCTCCTCTTAGCATTTCGCTTGCTTCTTTTTTCCTCTGTTGGGCTTTGTATAGGCCATCATGGCTTTTCCTCAACATAACTCATTAAAAAAAGAATTCTAGCATCTTTTGTATTTCATTGAAATACATTGCATGATAATATCAAGGATGGTGGTGGCACAAGTTAGAATTCAACCTGACGATTCAGATTGATAGATACATAAATAGATAGATACATGGATGGATAGATAGATAGATAGATAGATAGATAGATAGATAGATAGATAGATAGATGGATAGATAGATGGATAGATAGATGGATAGACAGATGGATAGATAGATGGATAGATAGATATTTGTCATTTATTATGCTTAAATTGGTGCTAATTTCCAATCCAGTAGGAACTGACTTAGTTACAATACTAGCACCAGAAAAATGTAAATTAACAGATCAGGGCAAATTGCCAACAGTTAGCACCAGTTGGAAACCAAGCCTTAGGAATGCCGTGATTCATAACAAACCCTTTTCTTTTTTCGCTTCTTCATCAAATCAATTATTTCCTTAAGGCCATTTTCTTGAAACAATCTTGACTGTAAAATCTCTAGATTTTCCTGAGAGATACAAAACATAAGCTATTAGAAATGATGAAAATATTAGCCCTTGCCATAACTGTTTGATCTCCGACAGGACTTTTAAATAGTAGCAATTCAAAATATTAAATCAGAAAGTTGGTTTTACAAAACATGGAAGCTATACTAACTCAATGAAACTCAATGAACAATGCTTCATTTCAGGGCAAGCTTACACCCTAAATTGAAATTCCCATCTTTAATAACATTATTTCTAATGATCACAAAAAGGTTTTTGGATGGCTCAGTAGTTATTGTGTATACTTACTAAAACCATTATCACTACGTTGACTCCTATCAGGAGGATGGGGTTTCCTAAAGGGGAAAGGGTTACTAGTTCTATGTACTTTGAATTGCTTTAGTGCTTCAATAGCAACATACGGCCAAGCTAAGAGCAAGGACCAGCTCACTGCTGAATAAGCATTGCTCCCCTGTCTGTGTTCTGAAATCTACCTGCGGATGCTTGGCAGAACACACATAGAAAAAGCACACATGATTGGGACCATTAAAGAAAAGAATCAAATAAGCTGAGCCGTGATACCTTACTAATTTGGGACATAAGCAGTGCAGCGTATTTCTCTTTAACTACTTTCTTGGTACTTAATTATACATCTAATATATCTATATATAATACCTTAATAGATTGAGTTTTCTTGACAACTTCTTGCCAACTTTCTTCATCTGTATTTACAAATTTCATCAAAACATCTTTGCAGGTCTGCAACTTGTCTATATACTTCAGGTAGCTAGACAGATCCTGTTTGAATTGGTGTATCTACAGAAAGACAACAACAGTCAAATGATTGAGATAGTACTTATCTTTACCTAACTAGATAATTACTTCCCTTTATCTTCACAAATGATAGAAAAAACATTTTCAATGATGCAAAATAGGTATAGCAGGTTCACACCAACAAAAGAAATCCAGAGCTTCTTTGAAGATATTTCTAAGAGCTACTCGTTCACAAATTATTGGAAATATCATGATTTGAAACGACTCTTAGAGAGAGCAGCAAGAAACTGTACTCTTAGAACATTTATGATTTACAGTTATGGTTTACCATTTCTATTATAATCATAATCTTTTAAATCCACACTGCACACCTTAATCCAGGTTAGCCAATTTCAATTCATACAACATATATGCTGGAGAGGCTTTTTATTGCATTTTAACAGGAAGTGCAATGAAATTTTTTTTATAATATAACATGATACAATATGACATAATATAACATGATATGATATGATATAATATAATATGATATAATATGATATAGTATAACATAATATGATATGATATGATATAATATACTATAATATAACATAATATTACATAAGATAATATAATATAATCTGATATAATATAATATGATATGATATAATATAACATAATATAATGGAATAGCCTGGCTGATAGAAACTACAAACACTTCATATTTTCAAGTGAGGTGTGCTAGGTTGGTATTATCTAATTCTGGCAATGTTGACTGTTGATGATGATGGCAAACTCCAACTTAGACACCTCAGTTTTCACTAAAAGATTCATCATGCTCTTCTACCCTCTTCAACTAAAAATCTAGCAGACCTTTCCACGATAACATCACCCAAAATGCATTTTCATACCTTCTTACCTTTTTGACTTTAAGTCTTGATTGGTCAGATTTTCTATTAACATTTCGTTTGGCAAGCCAGTCTTGAAGAAAAATTTTGTCACTTTCCGACTCATCTTGATTGTTCTCCTCTCTTTTTATGGGATTAAAAGGGCTTGTCATTACTGGCATTGGTGTTGGCATCCAAGGCATATCCTGCCTCATGCCATGCAAATTTGGGGGGTAACTTGGAGGAGGAAACGGGGGCACAGTGCCACCAGGAATGTGTGGAGGAGGAATGCACATTTGTGGGGGTCTATGCAATGTGTTTGAAGTGTTTGCCCACTGTGGGAGTACAGGTATGGAAGGAGAATGACTAGGGTTGCCCGCCCCGACATTCCTTCGATCCTGTTGCATGTTGGTGGCATTTATTGGCGGAGGATGAGAAAAATTTGCTCGTCCATCAGTCCGTATGATCTGACTCTGTTGGCCTGTGAAACTTCTTTGCGGATGCCGCCACACTTGGTTATCTAAAAATTGTGGTGGCCTTGGATGCAGTGATCTATGTGAAGTAGCATTAGGGATGGGTGCATTTACGGGAGAAGGCATTCGAGGTCTCAAACTGCGTCTAGGCCCTTCCTGAGAATGCATCGCCATTTGTGGCCGCCCAAACTGTCCTTGGCATTGGTCATTGAAATGTGCTAGATTAAGACTTTGCATTCCATTGATTTGATATGGATTCATGTCTCTTGGGTACCTATTCATTCTTGCTTGATGTTCTTTTCCTCCAGATCCCAGATGCTTTTGAAACTGAACCCCGGTTCATTATTTGCCTAGGCCTTACAGTCTCGTGTTCAAACAATCGTATTTTGAAGTCTCAGAATCATTTAGAAATCCGCCAAAAGCAACAGGGCAACTTCTCATTAAAATCCGCTTCCAATCTTCAAAGAATTATAATTGCATAGGCTGTCAGACTTCTTTAAAATGAAAGGATCAAGATTTCTTTTCGAATCAACCAACATGCCACTTGCCTTCTTTCATAACTTATTTTCATTAAATTTATCCATTCTTCAATAGGGACCACGCATTATCATGCCTCGGGTTGGGGCGGAAGAGAAATAGGTTGGGTAAACGATTTTCCAGGCAGCCTTCAGGTTGGGTGAATAATTTCCTTGTCTTTCAAGGGTTGGGCAGAATATCTTAATAGCTCTACACTGGTTGGGTAACTATTATTTTGGTGGTCCACAAAGTTGGGTAACAGAAAAATTTACCCAAATAAACATTTCTCTTCAGTCCCAACCTGAGGCATAAATAATGAATGGTCGCTTATGAAAATAAACTTTTTACTTCATTGACAAAAAAGGTAGAATTTGGTGGGAAATGTTTTCAATACAGGGGGCGACTTTAGGGAACATCGTACAAGTGGAACTTTTGAATTCTATTTCCAAGTTTACATTGAAAAAACCTTATTTGCATTCACTAAAATCGATCTAAATGAAACAATCGTAATACTTTAACCGAGGGACTGAAAATTTAATTGGCTATGAATAACAATTAAAGGAGGCTCTCAAATGATTAAACCAGAGAGGGGGTTCTGAGTCTTTTCTAGGGAAGCACGATTCAAGAAGTGGTTCCACTGCCTCCCTCGCCAATGGTGCTCTTGTTGTGACACGTTCAGAATTCCAACTAAAAATCTGTATGTTATGAACCACTACACCACGGGACCATTTTACATGCAACGATAATACCAGAAACGGGAATTTCAACTTGAACCTAAGCGCCGTCAAATCCAAAGTTTACCTAATACACTAGCAGGAAAATTCATTTTTCGCCCACTGGACGGTTCAAGTGTTTTTCTATAGAGCAAACCTGTTTAGCTAGCTGAACCGGTTCAGTCTGGCTTTTCAGATGTACCGATAGATCATTCAACGAGGGCAAAAATTCCCTTTTTTCTGTACGATTCAACAACGGCGCTTTTACAGGGTGCTAGTGCTCTGAAATTCGAAACTCTTGCAAGTCATATCCGGCTGGGTGGACCACGTATGGAAATTACATTTCTCTTACTCGCTGGTTCTGGTTGACTCTGACTCTAAGGACAGAACGGCATCATGGAGAAGGGAATCGTTTTTATCTAAAATTCTTTATACATAAAAGCAATTCTTCAGCATCAAAACATCTGAACAAAATCTTACAAAGAATCGTAACAATAGCAAAACTCTCTTAACAATTTTGCTGTCGTTCTTCCATGGAGCTGTGTTTTAGCTCTGTTGTGTTTTGGCTCTGTTGATACGTCTCAAATCGCTCTTGAAAGAATCTGGTGTTGGTTATATCTCTTTGTAGAATACTACGTGATATCTCCTTGGCTTCAGGATCTTGTCAGGCATTACCTTTCTCGCTTCCCCCAAGGATCCAACAACAGCTACTCACCCTTACAACCTATGGAGACATCGTCCATGCTTCCACAACATGACGCCTGATAACAATAGTTGGCGACCGACTAATCTTTTCAGCAATAAGCTGTCACAGCAGAAATGTGATGTCACAAAGAATCCAGTTTCTCGACTATTCGAGACACCGTTTCATTCACGCTTCCATCAATGTCAACGTGAACATGATTCTCTGGATACGTTGGCTCCTCTAAATCCTCAAATTGTGACTGTAGCAACATTGTCGGCATGAAATGGTCCTTCCGCTTCGAAATTCTTTCACTGATGAATTGAAAAGACCCCTTCAAATGTACAAACACAATTGGTTGTGTGCTCAGCGTCGATTCTTCATGCAAAGACGGGATGGAGCTCGTTTCCTCTCCTGTGATAGCTTCCTCTTCCGGTGATCTGGATATCAGCAGCGTTCTGTAGGACCTTTTCAGGGCAGAGCATGCCAAGACAGTGTCTGCTTTTGATTTAACCCATCTACAATGAGGATTGTATCTAGTTATACGTACTGACGAAACAATTTCCACGCAGGCAATGCCAATTGACTTACATTTGCGGTTGTAAATTCTATGAAAATGTATCAGCGATACACCATACCCTATGCCAGGGGTGGGCAAACTACAGCCTGCGGGCCACATGCAGCCAAGAAGTTATATCAAGGAAAAACAATTCTCCCGTTATTCTCGTATTCTAATCGCTTGATACCGTATAAACGCATTATAAACATGTAAAGCGTTACCGTACTGAGGATGGATTATGTTTTCAAAAGATTTCAGCATTTTTTCATTTTCATTGCGTGAAAATCTAATTTTGAAACAGCCTTGGCAACATACGGTGCGGCCTTTTATAACTTAAAATTTGTGACTGCGGCCCTTGTGCTCAAATATTTGCCCAGACCTGCCCTAGGACAACCTATCAAGTGTTCTGCGTAAGCAATTTGATCTCACGAAGTATCATGCATATTTGGTCTGAGTAAACTAAAAGATTTCACTTTTCCACTCAGGCTCTGAAATCCTGCCAGGCTAAATTTTTCTACATATTCTCAGAAAAGTGTACAGGGCATGGAACATCCATAACTTAAGAATACGACATCAAAGGGAGCATGGAAATACATAGCGGCAAACATAAATTAGGTTTTGAACGACATGCGTCTGATCATCTAATGAAAGAGAGGAGAGGAGAGGAGAGGAGAGGAGAGGAGAGGAGAGGAGAGGAGAGGAGAGGAGAGGAGAGGAGAGGAGAGGAGAGGAGAGGAGAAGGAGGGGTGGGGGGGATTTACAATATTTTGTTATCAGTTATTCGAAAGTTTTTTGGCCTTGATATACCCTAGCGTTGCAGCAAAAATTCTTCATTTCATAAGGGAAGATTGGCGAAGATGGATCTAACAGGCAGCCTATGAAACACGTCTATCGCTTACATTCACAGAGTTTGATCCGCACCTAGTTTTGAATTCCTGGCTCTATTTCGGTCGTTCTTCGATGTTTCATATGTCGGACAAAAAAATACTTAGTACGATAAAATAATGGTTCCACTCTCAATGCAAAATGCAGGTATACAGAGTGCTTCAATAAAAATTAAAAGCTATTTTCTTGTATTACAACTTTCTAACTAGAATCTGAGATTGCCTAGTTATCCAGTATTAGCCTGGTCATTCCTCTCGATGGCATAATGCCAGTTTTGTTTCTTACACCATGACACCAGTCAAATTATTTAGTATGCCAGATTTTAGACATGTTTTGCTTCAAATTCATACCTTTGAATTTCCTTCCTTAGCGCCTCAAGCCAAGGTGAACGGTCCTAAAGTAAAAAGAGGAAACTTAGCAGAGAGAAGAATCCTTTGAGTAAATATAACTAAAACATGTTCAGTGTGGCACAATGATTGTTCCGCTATTCAGCAAATAAACAATTATACAAACAAATGAATGTATGGGTGAATAAATTGATGAATGAATGAATGAATGAATTTGAGCAAAGAAGAATTACGAATTAATTCTTCAATGCAGCACTTGATGAAAATGAAGAAAACATGATGTGAAGTGCTGGTGTACAATTTCTGAATTTTGAAAATCAGGTTATGTTCTAGGGTAATCCTCCAAAAAAAATTGAAAAAGGATTCAATATGAATATGAAAATATGAATTTTTGTTAGGATAAGCAAATTTTGAATCTGACTTTGAGTTTACCGCATCAGTCAATCCAACGCCGGCGCTCATTCTCTTTTTATTCTCCTCTGGGTGGAAATCATCACCATCGTAAAATTCACACGAAAGCTAGATTGAAAATCAGATTTTTCAGCTCACCGTTGGAAGTTGTCAACGCATTATTTTAAGCATTCATGCAATAAAGAGGATACTTATATTGAGACTCAAAATTTGCATGGACTGAAATGCAGCCATGGAAAGAATTTCCCAGTGAACTTATGAGAAAAAGAGGTTTTGATAAAGATGCTCATATGTTGATAGCAGCATCTTTTTTTGAAATGTATATCCTGCTGAAAGATTTGTTTATATTTTCCTTTTATATCATTAAGTGATGTACTGGCAAGGAAACATGGAAACTGATAACTGATTGAGACTACAGTTTTCTGGTTGAAGGGCACTGTAGCACAAGGAGAGTTATCATTTCACAAAACATATATAAGGATATAAAGCCCCTTTTGAGAGGATATCTAGAAGTAACACCACTGTATCATCTGTGTCATAACAGATAAATAACAGAGGCTACAGCAGGAAGACCAGCCTGCATAAAATCATAATATTATTTGCAAAACAAATGCATCTATTTCATACCAAATCAATCAAGCAATTTTTCTCTGAGGCCCTCTATTCCATGCCTAGGGTTGGGAGAGGAGTTAAGAAACGGGATAAGTGGAGAAGGAAAATGTACTGTAGGGATCCTGGATAGGGGTGAACAGGAAAGGAGGTACAGGTTTACACGAACAGGGACTAGGAGAGAACAAGCCCACTGAAAATGATGCAAAGGAAACGTCTGTGTTTAATGATAAATTCCCTAGCTGGTCAGACAGCTAAGTTATTAGCTGGCTTTTTCCTTAAGTTACTCAGGACACAAGCTGATAACAGCAGCATATGTTGAAGTAATGTATCCTGTATAATTGTTATTGTTATCATAATTATCATTATTTTTTTTTCTTTTCATTTACTTATTGATTCTTTTTTTTCCAGTACAAATACCTGTAATTAGGTCAGCCGAATACAAATTACCTATTATTGGAGAGATTCGCATTTTGTATGCTTAGTTTATGTATCAAAATGAAGTTTTAAAAAAGAAATGTCATAAGCTCCCCTCCCAAAGGAATATACAAAAGCTTCCTGATGGAATGCATCTATCAAGCCTTACCGACTCCGCTAGAGCTTTACCAACCGTTGTCCTGAAGAAAGATCAAAGGGAGCATTTATTATTTTAGTCCAAAATAAATTGTCTCTTCGATTGGGAGGGATATCATGATAAGCAGTTGGCAGAGGCTACTGCAGTTGCTGTAGCTCACCACACACCGTGTATTCTATATCATCCGTCTAATATTTGCATTTAATTATTTTAAGGGGGTTGCCCTTTAGGACAAGCTGGTTTTCAAGGGCTCCTCCGATAAAAACTAAATTACAATCTATGCTGATAATAAGAATAGTAAATCAAACAAAACTGTAAAGCCCTGTTTGCAAAAGTGAAAATTTAAGTGCAAGAAAATTTGGAAGCATGAAGAAGATGAAAAACGTAATGAGAAGGGGGTTGTGAGCATGAATGATTTGCCAATGTTCGAGCACAGTTGGCCGACGTCAGGTGAAATAACTGAAAATTAGCAAGAAAATAAAGTTGCATACTTTCCACATCCACTTACACCCATGACAATTAGAATCATTATCGTTCTCCACAGAAACTGGCCTAGGTGCAAGATCTTTCAGTTTAAGGCTGGCACTTGTATGTCTCTTTTAGCAACGGAGCCTATCGGTTAAATTTTCATGCCATTAAAAACAAAACATGTCTTGTCAGTCCCCTCCTATAGAATTAGAAACTGGCCGTCTCAATCTGTCAAAGCTTCATAGAAACAAACTCAGTTAATGTTTAGGCCTAATTTGATGGGTTCGTATATCTGTTGTTGTTGCGGTAGACTACGACGTCATTGGTAAGAGAAAATCGTCTGGTTTATGTTGCTTCGAGATTACAACATCAAGCTATTTCACTTAAGATTATCGCCAAATTTTCATCATATAAGTTTCATTAGTTTGCAAAAGTCCGTGGTACACCAGTCATGCCACCTCTTTTATTGCAGTTTTTCATGGTGTGATCTCGTGTTGCCATCTATCCCTTCCCCGAGCTGCTCATTCTGCTTCAATCCAAGTCGTTCCTACGATCTACAGTTTTTATCAATTATTTCTACCCGCATCGTTTATTTCTTCCGCTGGACCTCCTTGCAGTTTCTTCTGTTTTTCGGGACTTTCCTTAAAGCTGTTTCATTATAGAATCTCTTGATTTGTTCCTAAGGTCTTTGGCAGGTATCTTTAATCATATTGCACTTAAGAGGGGACATGAAGTATTATTATAAAATGCGATTGGCTCTCTCTCTTTATCTCTCTACCTCTCCATCTCTCTATCGCTCCATCAATCTATCTCTCCATCTATCTATGCCTATCTATCTATGCCTATCTATCTATGCCTATCTATCTATGCCTATCTATCTATGCCTATCTATCTATGCCTATCTATCTATGCCTATCTATCTATGCCTATCTATCTATCTATCTATCTATCTATCTATCTATCTATCTATCTATCTATCTATCTATCTATCTATCTATCTATCTATCTATCTATCTATGCCTATCTATCTATCTATCTATCTATCTATCTATCTATCTATCTATCTATCTATCTATCTATCTATCTATCTATCTATCTATCTATCTATCTAGCTATCTATCTATCTATCTTTATAACTATCTATCTAAATATAAAGTTCTACATCTGGTCCATCTTGACTTACGCCTGCGAATCCTGGACACTCACTAACCCTGAAATCAAACGTCTCGAGGCTACAGAGATTTACCGTCGAATGAAGAAGATCTAGAACTGGTGGGTGAGAAAAGGAGGCCGATTAAAACCATCCGACAAAGACAACTGAGATTCATTGGGCATGTGATTCGCGAAGACTCGCTTCAAAAGCTTTAGATAAATGATCCCCAGCCTCAGACTCTGCTATGGCACACTGAAGATGAAGATTTTGCTAAAATATAATTCCAGGCAGAAATTAATTCCACTGAAACCTCCAATCTAATTGCTCTAAATCCACGGACGGCCTAAGGCTCAACATGCAAAAAATCGGAAAGAAGAGTTTCTTTCATTTGATAATTTTCGCCTCAAAATTGCTTGCAATATGACGATAATAACATATGAGCTCTATATAAAAATAATAACTATTAAACATACATATATAGAGCTGAACCGACAACTTCATAGAAAATTAATTCCATGACTGTAATAAGGCCGCGCTTTCACTGTACCAGATCGTTTTTTGATCTGATATAAAAGTGTTTCAGATCAGCCATGCGTTTACACTAACTAGATACAGTGATCCGGTACAACTTTGTACCTGCTATCAGGTACAGTTTTGTACCTGCTACGAAAAAGGAACAGTTTTGTACCTGCACTGCTCCGAAAATGCACCGATACAGTGTAAACGCGAAGGAAAAGGAACACTTTTGCATCGGATCAAAAGTGATCCGGCATAGTGTAAACGCAGCCTCAAAGAGCATAGCAAATTTGAATAATCATTATAGCAATCGACCCTCTTACGTAAAAAATTGGATGGGAGAAATAAAATATAGCAGACTTGAAAGCAAATTTGACGCAAGACGTTTACTTCATGAGCCAGTTTAAAGAGAATATGCAATGGGACCTGAACATGCAAGAGGCTGATTGGGATCGAGTCCTTGTGCTTCGGCGCTTAGATGGTAAAGACAGATCATCAACCCAGTGATAATGATATCATTTGCACTGCACAGAATGCTCGACTTCGAGCGTAGAAGTGTACGGGGCTACGAGTCCTTTCTGGTTTTGTGGACTTAGATGAGGTGGCTATCTGATACATTTCTGACCAAAAATGCGTTTGCTGTGGAGTGCGCAGAAATTGATCCCATTGTTTCTGCGTTATGAGTCCACACACTTAGTACTGCGCCAGCACATCTAATAAATCTGTAATTAGATGTATGTCATGTCGCATGTTTTTATGAATGCATAAGATCAATTTACTGATTTCATAGTGCTTAAGGTGGTGGCGTAATGGTTAAGCATGCGGACTCACAACATAGGGGCTGTCAGTTCGATTCCTCCACGTGTCACTTTTAAAACGCCATTGGTGAGGCAGGCAACGGGAAACCACCTCATGGATTCCACTATCCTAGAAAAATACTAAGAGCCCTGTCTCCGGTTTCTGCTACGCTCGAAATCGAGTATGCAACGCAAGTGCTTAAGATGGTGGGAAATATTGGTATGCTCTGAGATATAGGGCGCGAGATGGGAAGACAACTTACAGCGTACACAACTACATATTAAATAAGCATTTGCCAGAGACACCGTATTTCATAGATCAGGCGTGGGAAAACTTTCCAACATAAGGGCCGCAGTCACAAATTTTAAGTTTTAAAGGGCCGCACAGTATGTTGCCAAGGCTGTTTCAAAGTTAGACTGTCACGTCATGAAAATATGCTTATTTGGACAAATTTATCGCTATATCACGACTAGAGTTTCGCATTCCTTATTTGAACAAATTTATTTTTATATCAAATTTTCGTATCTATATAACAAGCTTTGATTCAACATAAAAAAAGTAAGAAGAAAAAAGCTGCTGTCGAGTAAAGAGCCGACCCGATTTTGCTTGTTGCCTGCTAAAGTCGTCGATTGTCGAAATGGAGATCGCGAGTTCTCAATATTCGTTTTCCTGGGTTCTGATTTACTTAAATGAGCATTCGTACTCACACATTAGCTCACACTATTAGTGTGATTTAACATACCTCTCGTCTTTTCCCAGCGCTTGCCAAGTGCGGAACTCAACTTTAAGTTGCTTTCATAAGGAAAAACATTGATCTAGCTGGAAAACCCTAATAAATTTGAGAGTAAAATAATGAATCTATTTGGCTATCATGAACGATCGAATTTCGAGTTATTGGATCAGGGAATTTTCAAGAAATTTGCAATACGCAGGAGAGATTGGCTGAAAGACCGAAAAGAGTCTACTGCTTCTATGACTATGACTCCTGCAAGCTTTTCCCACAAAGCGGAGTTGCTGTTGTAGAAATCCAAGTGTCAAGTACCTGACTATTGCCTAAAACGTACTGAGTTACTCAGCCCAACCTGGAAAGTGGATAGATTCATTCTAATAAACTTCACTACTGGAAGACTTCACAAAAAAAGTATCCAAAGAATAACAATGTAATAGGAAGCGCAGGAGTCTGAGCTTCAAACTGTTGAGGAAATTCTTTTAATCTCGGCAATCACTGCTGGGGAAGGTATTAGGCCTTCTGGAGAGCCTTCTGCCCTGGTTGTTCGGTTGAAAAATGCCCTGTATAAAAAATCTTACGGTTTAATCATATCATATAGCTGTCGTCTTCATGCACGATTTGAGATCGATCGAGGGAGAATGCATTAGCTTTCGCATTTTTCTTTTGAAGCCTGCTCCTCATCTTTGAACGTTGAAAGCATATTCTGCGTGGTGTCTTTCAGCTCTGAAAATGACGGGCGATTGCCAGGGAATGGTGACCAGCACATCCTCATAAGGTGATTTCTGCAAAAAGATTTGAACAAATAAGGTGCTGAATCTCGCAAATGAAAGCGAAAGTGAACGGTGTATCGTTTCTGTCAACCCCCAAGCTTTCATTGACAGTTCCCTTGTGTCCCGGAGATAGAGAATGCGCCCGCTCGGAGGAGCAGCTGACTTTAGCAAGGCCATTGACGCAGATGCCGCTCGTAGCACCACCCGTAGCACCACACATAGCACCACCTATAGCACTTGGAAAAACTCGAACCACGCACCCTCTGTTCACAAGCCAATGTAAGTCATACGAGTGGGATGATAGCTCAAAGTGGTAAAACGCGTTGATTCTGTAGTCAGTGGTTCGAATCCACCCTCACCTAAACCTTCACTTAGAGTGGGTAGAGTCCCCAGCTCTCTGTAATTCCAGGAGTAAGAATCACGAGGTATGGTCACATCGAGAGGAAAGACCTAGGCACTGCTCGATAAGCAAAGAGCTTCTCAGTGTCCAACATATCTAACTTTGACATCTTGGTAGTATCATACAGCCATACGCAAAAATTTATTGAAGTGAATGAATTGAGAAAAGGGGAATCGCTTAATGAAAAATTCTTGTTTCTTTCAAGATCCCTTTACTTCCTACCCTCTAGTTGCTAATTTTGTCAATGATAGACATTGCTGCGATTACGTGCTTGCGTTGATTTTCCGCATAGAGGATAAAGCACATATCATCTGTACTGAGAATTCCAAGCTCGGTCGAAAGTTTGATACCGCATCAGAATGCTTTCTTGCTGTAAAACCGAACAACAAATGGGTACCAAGCATTAGGTTTGGGGTAACGTACAGCGAAGAAAGTAATTGACCACATCTCATCGATGGTTTCGGAAAAGCAAGGTACTAATGATACTCGCATCGAACATGGACAACAAAAGATTCGGTGTATCGACAAAGGCAAGAGAATAACTGAGGACGTTTATCACGTTGCCAAAAACACAATGATCTACTCACATTCCGCTGGGACAATCTCCAGGGGGTTCGAGCCTTTTTCCAGTCTTCAGAAAATCTCGAAGATCAAAGATATTGGCATCTTCACTGGACATGAATTTGTACGGATCCTGCCCTAAACGAAACAGAGAAGATTTGCATTGATTTGAAGATTGGAAGAGGCTTTTTGAACGGATCTTGAAGGCCAAAGTGGTACACGAACCGATTAAGGTTGCTGTTGGGGTTTGGGCCCTAGGTCTAGGTCTGCGCCGCATGTAGAACGCATGGGTCAGAAGCGAACGATGTGAAGTCGAAGGAAGGCGTTTTTCGATCAACTACAAAACAATCTCATGAGTCGTTCGATTGTCTTTTGATCCTTCTCGATGAACTAGCAAATGGTCATAACAGTCACACAAAAAAATGGCAAGAGACTGCTGCGTTGCATACTCGATTTTGAGCGTAGCAGAAACCAGAGACAGGGCTCTGAGTTTTTTATAGGAGAGAGGAATCCATGAGGTGGTTTCCCGTTGCCTTCCACACCAATAGCGTCTTAAAAGTGACACATGGAGGAATCGAACTGACAACCCCTATGTTGTGAGTCCACATGCTTAACCACTACGCCACGGCACCACTGGTAAGAGACTTGAGGAGGTTCAAAACGATGCGACGAAGGCTCTTCAAACATAACTAGATACTGATTCGGAGGTCAATACGTACCATAAGTAAATATCTCCCAAAGCACAATACCATAAGACCATCTAGAAAGCAAATTTATACGTTATGAAACAAAGGCTTCATTCATTGCTGTAAAAGTTCGTGTGCTTGCTATTATACTATTAATATTACCAACAACAGAAAACGTGTGGAAAAAAGCAAAGTTAGCGGGCTGGGATGCAACTAACATTGAAGTATATGGCCTAACTCAAAGTTAAGGATGGAGGAACTCCTTTCTAAGGACACACCCCTGATAGGAGTGCGGTATTTATATAATTGTAGTTTAAGCTTCCCCTCGAGTGAGCATTCTGCAAATAAATATTACTTTGCCTTTTTTCAAAGGTTTCCAGGCTATTGACATGGGTAATTCACAGTTGACTATCAAAACAGAACTCATTACCATTTCCCATGAGTTAGGAAACGAATAGTTTCTGTACACTCAGGCTAAGTAGTGGTCACCATCGATAAGCTTCTCCACAGTCTAAAGCCTATCCTCTTAGTTGGAATGACCGCTGAACAAATTGTAGATGCAAAATCGTAACTAAACTGATCATTACAGATGATAAGGAGGTTGCTTGGCATTGAAGAAACAACGCTTGGTTGATTTCATGGCAAACAAAGGACTCCATGAGTAGACTTGCGAGGTGCATCTTGCATACATTTGGGCCCAGTCTCTGGATGTGCGGACATTATCCACGTTTAATATGAGTCGCGATTACTTTAGATGCATTAATGCTTCTATCCTTCAGTTGAGCTATGGTATGTATGAATTGAAAAGCACAAACGGATCCTTCTATCTTGTTGACCCTTACTGATACAACATTTGGCGCCCAAGATGGGGCCCAATGTGTTGTACATGTGAATTAAAGAAGAACAAACGGATTCTTCTATCTTGTTGACCCTTACTGATACAACATTTGCCGCCCAAGATGGGGCCCAATGTGTTGTACATGTGAATTAAAGAAGAACAAACGGATTCTTCTATCTTGTTGACCCTTACTGATACAACATTTGGCGCCCAAGATGGGGCCCAATGTGTTGTACATGTGAATTAAAGAAGAACAAACGGATTCTTCTATCTTGTTGACCCTTACTGATACAACATTTGGCGCCCAATATGGGGCCCAATGTGTGGTACATATGAATTAAAGAAGAACAAACGGATTCTTCTATCTTGTTGACCCTTACTGAAACAACATTTGGCGCCCAAGATGGGGCCCAATGTGTTGTACATGTGAATTAAAGAAGAACAAACGGATTCTTCTATCTTGTTGACCCTTACTGATACAACATTTGGCGCCCAATATGGGGCCCAATGTGTTGTACATGTGAATTAAAGAAGAACAAACGGTTTATTCTATCTTGTTGACCCTTATCAACACAACAGTGCAATCCACTACACAACCAACTGCTAAATGGGAGTATGTGAATGGCTAATCAATTGTATTTATACTTACATGTCACTCTCGACGGTAAACTGTCGACTTTCCAGTGCTTCTATTGACACCCACTTCAGTGCAACGTAGCCCTGATGAAAAACGGAATATAAAAATCAGAGTTAGCTGCTTTACAGGATTGATTGACTATCTGATTGTTTGATTCAAAGGTTCATTAACTAACCGTTGATTCATTGATGAACTGATTGATTAATGATTGCTTAGTTGATAAACTAATTGATGGATGATTGATTGACTGGTTGAGTGACTGATCGATTGATGATTGGTTGATTGATTGGTCGATTGATTGAATGACTGACTGATTGAATGATTGGTTGATTGATTGATTCGTTGATGAGCATATTGAGAAACAGATAAGGTGATTTTTTAGTCATTGGCTATTTCATGACTGACTGTTCAAGTGGTTGGTAACTGACTGATTGAAAGATTGGTTGATAATTGATGGATTGATCCATTTATTGATAAACTGGTTGGTGATTGATGGTTCAATTGACTGACTAAACAAATAAATGATTGATTTGATTGATCAACTCATGAATAAATGGATAAGTGAGTGAAGGGATAAAATAATGAGTGAAGGAAGCAACAAAAATATGATCGCTTTCGCTGAATTAATGATAGGACAAATAATCGATCATTTGACAGACGCTTTCCGTTCATTATCTGCAAAAAAATGGATTCAGAAAAGGAACATTGCGTACCTCCTTTGTAATATATTGACCGGTTTCTTCAATGTTTCGAGCCAATCCAAAATCAGAGATTTTAGCAGAATTATTGTCAGCAATTAGGATGTTCCTGGCTGCAAGATCACGGTGGACAATCTGAATACGAACATTTTCCATTAAAGACTCATGGAAAGCAAATATTGGCCAAACTGAGATAACAAAAGTCGCATGGCTTCAGCAAAGAAAGAACTGTTGGTCGTCAAAATAAAACAGAAAAATTATAACCGAAAGGTGAAAGATGAAGATGAGAACGGCGAGGCGAAAGGTAAAAACTAACCTGGAAAACAGAAACTCAGTCAAAGAGCAGAGATAATTAAAACAAAGGTGGAAACTTTTCAATGACATTCACCATTTTTCGAGCCAAATATTCCATACCGCATGCTACGTCACGTGCAAACATAATCAACTGCATCATTCCAAGAGATTCTTTCGTTGATGAATGAAGGACGTCAAGTAAGGACCCTTTTGCAAGATATTCCATCACGATGTAAACTAAAATAGCAGGAAAATGCGTCAAATAAACATAAAATCGTTGCAAAGGGGCTTTTAAATAGTCTCATTGTTCGTGGGTAAGGATTCTTTCCAGGCTGGCATTAGGGTTAGAGCACGGGCCTATTCTGTTGAAAGTGGCATCCCATATTTGGACTTGCTTCTAGATGTCCTTCATCTATCCAACCTGCCATCTTTCAAATCTAAGATCAATAAACTTGATCTGGTCTCTCTCTCCTCTTAGCTTTTCGCTTTCTTCTTTCTTCTTTCATTGGGGCGTTGTATATGCCATCATGGCCTTTCCTCGACAAAACCCAATAAAAAAGCCATCCAGCAGTAAATGGATACCTGGTGTACAGGTGGGACTAAAAAGTGACAGCTTCCATATACAAGACAAAAATTGATAAAGACAATTACATGATTTTTCAGGTTTGTACCCTGTTTCAACATTCGCTATTATCATTGTTACCATTGTCTTTGGGGAAGGAACTGGCCACCCTTCCTCACAATGCCGTGACTTCGGATGACACCTCTCTGGCAAGGTGCTGCTATAGGCTCGTATCGAGTTCGGGACTTCAAAACTTACATCACTTCCACATATGTATCAGCTTAACAGTGCTTTCGGATTCTTTTTGCTTTGGTAAACCAATCATTTTCTAGGACAATTCCACCTGTCACAAATGCACTACGATAAACAGTAAGGGTGTGCGGTCTTTAGGGGACTGACAACTTCACAAAAAATCAGACTTGGTCTGCGCGGCCCAATGTCTGTACCACACCAACAGCGAGGGACGTATCCCAGCGAGGAGCTAGAGAAGGGATGCTCTTTCGTTACGCAGGCGACAGCTTCACACAGATCGGATCAGAAGAACGGCGATTCCCTTGCGTCGAGTTACCGGGCACCAGTATCGACCCTGGGGTAGGAGAATCGGGGGGATAACCCACTAACAACAGAGCCACCAGCTCACTTACATGATTGAACAGATCACAGCTTGGCCAAACGCTTGCAAAAGAAACAGCAAATACAAGATAAAAAGCTTACAATTTTCTTCATCTATGTACGTTGCTAGCAGCGTCACTATGTTGGGATGCCTCAAGCCAGTCAGGCTTTGAACTTCTTTCTCGAAATCGCTTCTGTGCTTCGGATTCTCGAAGTCTATAGATAACGATGCAAATGACATGTGTTATGTGGAAATGCTGATAGATAAACGCACGTTCGACTTGCTCCTTTACGTTTACATTGACTGAATGTACAAATAAAAACATCTCTATTGCCAGCTAACTTGTAACTGGCTAGCCTAACTACAAATAATTTCATAGAAATGCGCAGTATACAACGTGGGTGCAGTACAACAAGCAGAGGCAGTATTCAAGTGAAGGCAAAGGAGCTAAAGCTGAACAAAATCATAGCAATCAGCGCGCTAGAAGATCGGGGTAATACCAGGGTTTGAGCATGTTGAAAATGAATGGATCATACAAGGGGTTATATCAATTAATTTGCTCTTCGGATAATGATGCTGATAATTACAATTATTACTGCAGAAATTTTCATGGTTATGATTAGTATGATTATTACCATGATGTTCCAAGATCCAGACATCGCAAGCGTTATTTCAGCTACATTAAAGCAAGAAGTCAAATGAAACGAGGAATTTTGAAATCATTACAAAATCAATCATCATTATCTTCGTCGTCATCATTATCATTATCATTATCATTATCATCATCATCATAATCATTGTCGCCATGATCATCATCATCATCATCATCTCCATCACCATCTTCATCATCATCATCATCATCATCATCATCATCATCATCATCATCATTGTCGCCATGATCATCATCATCATCATCATCTCCATCACCATCTTCATCATCATCATCATCATCATCATCATCATCATCATCATCATCATCATCATCATCATCATTGTCGCCATGATCATCATCATCATCATCATCTCCATCACCATCTTCATCATCATCATCATCATCATCATCATCATCATCATCATCATCATTGTCGCCATGATCATCATCATCATCATCATCATCATCATCATCATCATAATCATTGTCGCCATGATCATCATCATCATCATCATCATCATCATCATCATCATCATCATCATCATCATCATCATCATCATCACCATCATCATCATCATCACCATTATCATCATCATCATCATCATCATCATCACCATTATCATCATCATCATCATCATCATCATCATTATCAATAATGCGTCACCACGACGATTTAGTAGAAAATGAGGACACAAACAATCACCTTTGAGCATTTTCACTGCCACTTGTTCACTTTCACTGCTATTCTTATGCGAAGTATTACCAAGTATGACCATTCCGAATTTACCAGTCCCAATAACATCTGCCCCTCTTGACAAGGTAAGCAACACATCATCACCAAGGTCGATCACTAAAAGAAAGTATAGCAGCTAAAAGTATGAAAACTAAAATTGCTAATATATCCCTTGTTATTGAGTAAACGCTTATAAAAGGATACGTAGCATAACAACTCTGAAACAAAGATTTCGGAAATAATCATCATTACCATTATGATTGCTACCATCATCACTATTATCACTATTATTATCATTTACTACTACTATTATTTTCAACTTTACTATCAAGTATCTTTCAAACTCTCTCCCTACTCGAAAAAATTTATGCAAATGGAATTTTAGGGAAACTTCTGACTGCTCTTTTTGCCTTCTTCCGGAAACTCTTCTTCATATCGTAACGATAAAGTATACCTCAACAAAGGGCGCTTTACATGGTGCCATGACTGTGTTTTAAATCTCCTCTGTTTTCCATTATTTTCGTTATTTCTCCCATTTTATTAGTTTTATATTGTAAACCCCAAGCCAGACAAGGCAATTTAAGACTACCTATGTATTAGCGAGGTTTGTAATTGTAGTTTTAATTGAATTTGAATGAAAGGTTTCTATTGTGATAATTACTAATACAACTATAATTAATATTATCACTGTTATTTTTTCGTCATCTTATTATTTTATTCATTCATTCATTTTTTTTATACTAGAGATTCCTGTAATTAGGTCAGCCGGATACAAATTACCTATTATTAGAGAGATTTGCATTTGTATGTTAAGCTTATATATCAAAATGGAGTTTAAAAAAAAAAGTTATCATCGCTATCGTAAAAATGTCTTTACTATCATTATTACTGCCATTATCATCATCTTTGTAAAAATTGCTAATATCATTATTGACTCCATTATTTCTATTATTACAAAATTGTCATCGGTATCTTAAAAGATAACTATTATCATCTTATTACCTGCATTACCGTGATCACTATTATTGCTATCTTCAGCAACTCCTGTACTACTTTCCTTGAAATGTGCAACTCTCTTTCCATTGAAACACAGCATAGACACTTCCTCATCTCCGAAATTTCCACCAAAGCTACCCGTACCTCCTACTACATCTTTCGCTGCAGAAATAAAGCTTGTACCAATCCTGACCCTATTCCTTATTAGACCTGTCCCATTCTATTGACTTAATATTCATCATTATATATAATAACATTTATTCTGTTCTTTTTCCCGTTGTATTAGTTTTATATTGTAAGCCCTACGGAAGTAAGCCAATTTCAACTACCTGTGTATTAGAGAGATTTGTAATTGTATTTTAAATTGAATTCGAATAAACGGCTTCCAATAATACTATTATTATTGTCATTATAAAAACTACTGTTATCACAATTATCAAAATTACTAATATCATCAGTATTATCATCGTTACTGTGACAGCCTATCGTAACTCGGTTGGAAACGCCACCATTGCTCTTGCAAGTACAACTTATTAAATTACCATATCCTTCTGCCTTTCCTAGGCAGATCCTAGTACTCCTCCCACATTTCTTTTTCCTTCTCATATACATTTCCATTGGTGGGCGCTAACAGTATCCACGATATACCATTCCTTCCTTCGTATCAATTATAACGATTTCTGGTCCCCTTGCATTTATCACATGGTCGCATTTGTATACCTATATATTCCACAACAAAATTGCGGGTTGCGTTAATACCAACTTTCCTCTTGCTCTAATCCATTTTTTACAAAGTTCAAAATTGAATTCTGGTCACTATACTATCATGTTGAATCGTCTCTTGCATTCTTCTTGATCTCATTTCTCATATTTATTGATAATGTGCTCCACACTTTCACCTCTCTTTACGACACACATTCTAGAAAGACGATATTGCAAATTATCTTTCCAATGTTGTGATGCACAAAACTTGTTCTGATCGTTTTCTCTTGACCAGCACACAGCAGTGCCTCTGTCTCAACCTTAGAATTACCTCTGACTTTCCCATTGTAGGTTTGTCCTTGTCTGTTCTCTTTCTTTGGTCAACTACCCATGCATTCTCTCTCAGTCCAATTTTGTTTACGCTCGTGCGCATTCTGTTTTTCTGAATCCATTTTCACGAAACCATTACAAGTCATGAATGCGAGGTCATTCATAGGGTCTCTTGTTAGTGAGTTATGTAGAGGAATGGCTATGGTTGCCTATACAAAGCCCCAACAAAGGGAGAAAGAGGAAAGCGAAAGGCTAACAGGAGAGAGGGATTAGATCAAGCGTATTGACCTTAGCTTTGAAAGAGGGCAGACACTGCAACGTACTATATACCCGAAGAGATGGTGATGTGGTACGGCATATCCAAAATAGGCTATGCAATATTAGGAGTAACTTGAAATCAATTTTAGTGTGAAGAGCAAAAAGACCTTCATTCATTTTAGGAGAAAATAACAAGTCACCCTTTTCTGTGGAGTATTGTTCATCGCTGGATACATCAATTGAAAATGGTAAATGTTCTGTAAGAAATAAAAAAGTTCGATATGCAAAATTGTTTTAGAAGAGTGTTCGAAGTAGAAAAGGAACCAACGATTCTGAATGAAAATGTAGGAAGGAGAGGGAGGCAGGCATGCGAAATACCTGATTGAAATAGGGGATAATGATGATGATGATGATGATGATGATGATGATGATGATGATGATGATGATGATGATGATGATGGTGATGATGGTGATGATGATGATGATGATGATAGTGATGATAGTAAAAATAGAAAAGTAATAACGATCATAATGTCGATCATTTAAAGATGTTAACTCGTTCGGGTTTGATGATAATGTTGATGGTGATGATGACAATGATGGCTATAGGATAGTTATGCTACAAGTCACGAAATAACAGCGCTTAAAGAAGACTGATTCCTACAACAACGTAGACCCATAGAGAAAACTGTTGATTTTTTTTCAAATGTGAGCCCGAAAAACAAAAATGCAACAAGTTTGTAAAATTTACGGAATGTGCTACAGAATTATCAACCTTACCTAGGTCTGGAGTTATGACATCCAGAGATAGCTAAAAGAGAAACAGTAACCAACAGGTCAATTTATACATAGTGACGGTCTCATAACCTACACTAAATTGTGGACTGCTATGGGTTGTAATTAATAATACAGATGTTCTGCTATAGGTTGTAATTATTAATACAGATGCTTCCACTCTTTCCACATAATACATTAAGCCTGCTGCTACTATTTGGTTGACTTTTCCGAGCATTCTACTGCCTCAACACGAGGTTTGCTAAACTGCAGTTGACAACCAAACACAGCAAAAGAAACCAGCTTAGGTTGTTGATATCAATGAGCACATTGACGATACAAGAGCGCAAAAAGGTGTGGCAGTTGAACTTTTATTCTATGGAGTTCAAAAAAAGTCAAACCCTTCTCTCGCAATATTTGGTAAATAAGGTGGCAACACTCTCTAATTTTTTCGCCTTTCAATCATCCATCGTTGCAAACACAGCGAATGCCACAGTTAAGAGTTGGCAATCTGGTCATACTGTGCATTTTATTCCCATGCTCTTTCTCACAGTGCTGAATGCTAAGCAGGGAAGCAGTGTGTACCATTTTTCAAGTCATTGGTATGACTCCACAGGGGCTTCGAACCCTAGCCTACTGCACTCAAAGCAAGCATTCTACCACTGGGTCGTGAATTCAAAGGATTATGGATGATATAATACTCCCACTATAAAGATTACTCAGAACAATACTGATACTGTAATTTGATAACTATTATGGATACTTGCTTTCCAACATTCCCTTCCCCTCCTGCCTCAATTTTAAGTAAGCAGTTTAAGCAAATTTATTTTCCAAAACTTTTCAAAAACATCATTATCCACTCTTGATCGTACATTGAGAGTTGTCATCCTTCGTCCTAAAATTAGGATGATACTTAATGCTGAAGGGCATTTTCTGTCAATAAAAGGACCTAAATTTCAAGCCACGCCCTTTGTTCCCGGCATCAAGTGACGCCTCACGTCACCACTGACTGGTTAAGCCAGGGGTCAGCAAACTCCAGCCTTTAGGCCGGACACGGCCTAGCCAATCTTCCAATCCGGCCTAACGGCTGCTTGATTTTGTAAGTGCATCTGGTCCAACGGACTTTTAGCAGTTATAGCAGTCTATCTATCTTTCTCTAATCTGTGATCACAATGTTTGGCAGCACCTATTCGTGCGAGCAGCTCTTCTAGAAGATGAAATTTTGTAAGAACAAGCTGCGATCTCAGCTCACAGACGAGCACCTAAATTACATTCTGTTTTTGAATGCTTCCTCGGTCGATTCTGACGCTATTTTCTATCTCGAAGAATAATTGATCATGTCGTATATTTTAATAAACTCATCTTTCCTTGGAAACATTGCTTTCTCCGGCCTAGTGCGCCTTTTTGACTCCCCGAAATGGCCTAGCAGTCGAAAATGCTTGCCGACCCCTGGGCTAAGCAGTCTAAATGTATTACAGTATGCTTATCTATTTATAATCAAAGGATTGGTTGAACGATATTGATTATTGATTGCTTCCTTTGCGGGTGCCACTGTCCTTGTCGACTTATCAAGTGACGTTCTTTAGTATCCTTTGTTGTAGCTAATGATTCATACTGTTTAGAAGGTATGAGTGCACCGATCTTTTCGACACAATTTTGATGATCATTAGCAACGAGCTTTCCTTGAATTTTCAGCCATCCTCCTTCTTGGCACCACGGCTCAGTTGGAACCCTACCTATTATCTTCATCGTAAGAAATGACCAATGTGGTGCATACCTGGGATTTCGAAATGTTCTCCCTACGTTTCCACCAGAGAAGACATATGATCATGATTCCAATCAGAAAGGCAATAGCAGCTACCGTCAGACCAACAATGACAGCTTTCGACGTGTGTCTGGGAGCTGCAAGAGAGATTGAGTTAAAGCATCAACTGTAACACGGACCATTCATATCACGAGAGCAGAGAAGCTTTGACGTACTACGTTGTCCGCTTTTTTGCCAATTATTCTGATATTTCGTTTCATACTAACTCTGTTATGATTACTTTTCAGGGATCGTGCTAAAAAGCACTAGCTAATGGAAATAAATTATAAAGTACCTAACTGATTTTAATTGCATTTTAAGTGCGGCTTGGAGTTTATCGTAAGTGGCACGAGGAGCGCCTCTTTGACGTCCAGCTCAAGGTTTGTACAAAGCTAGCACCCGCGAAAACACATGGCCTCCTGCCCAATATACGTTTACTGTAAAGACAAAGAGCAGGACTGGAGATTGGGGGGGGGGGGGTGAGGAAAATATTAGAGAAAGGATTACAGGAAATGAGCTAGAGTAGGGAAGATTACCGTTTTGGTCCTCACAGGTCGTTCTAAGTCCATGTGGGTGGAGCTGTTTAAACTGAGAGAAATCTTAATGCTCCAAAATAATGAGAACAATTATTCTGATTTTCCTTTCATTGAAACTCTACAAAAATTTAACAAAATACCTTCGCGAACTAGGGACTACAGGAAATTGTATACAGTTTCCGTATATCTTAGATTTCTCGTACTTTGGGTTGAATATTTGACGAAAAGGTTAGGAGGCCCCTCAGGTACGAGACGATGCAGCGATTGGTACATTATAGTGGCAGCTTCCGAAAACATTATTAAGAATATTTCACTAATGGAGCATTTGAGAAACGAGCGCTATAGGTAGATGCGAAATTCACAGTTAACAGGGTGTCTTAAAATATTGCGACAGACCGTAGAAAAAAAGGACTGACTACCAGTTTATAACTGAAAGTGTCAATCTTTTCTGTAAAATTTCTTTGCAAATTGAGGTCTGCTATAAATTTCAGAGCCTGTTTCTCAGTTTCTTCGTTCCTTCACAACAAGAAAATGTGCAACAGCCAATAGTAGCTCTGTCGAACCATAGTGTATTTCAATGACTATGGTTGAGCACAGCAGTTCAAATGGGGCAAAAGGCAAAACAAAATTCACTGAAGGAAAAGGCAATTTATCAGGTGGGGCAAATATTTTCCACTGGTGGGGCAATGGAATAATAGTAATGTGATAATAGACAATTTATTTAAAGTTAGCAGAGCAAATAGCGTTTAGCTAATTAAGGCCAACTACACAAAATCTACAAGTTACAAAATATACTAATTACAAAAAAACCTAGATTTGGAACAAAGTCTTTGTGCAATTTGCAGCCACACTGCCATAATCTTTGACCAATAAATCTGATAGTATCAATACCATATAAATTTGTCCTAGCCTTCGGCAAAACAAGATTATTACCGCCACGAAGGCCATAAGGTACATCTTAAGTAACAAAAACTTCCGCCATAAAAGACGGATTCAAGTTTTATAACCGTTCGGGTTTTATAAATCTCTGTCAAGAGCAGCTGTAAATTCCTCTGGTGAACAGATACTGAGTTTATTTTAACTAAAAGTTCCTCAAAATTGGAAGTACTATCTTTGTGTATGATTCTCAGGGCTCTTTCATGGATCTTGTTGATCTTGTTATTCGATTTCCTTTCATGAAACATCCACACAAGTGGACAATAACTGAAATGCGACATTACCATAAAAGTCATTGATAATTCTAATTGTGGCGTTTCCATATATCTTGACACTCGTGCCAGTGCATGCAGCTTTTGGCTTGCTTTCTTACAAAGATCATTAAAGCGAGTTTTGAAATTCGGTTTTCTGTTGAGTGTCATTCCTAGAAGTTGATCTTCGTCACTTTCCTCTATCAAAGATCCAGAAATATTCACAGTTGTCTCATCATCTTAATTCCGGAAGACAAGCAAATGGCTTTTATCCTCATTCATCTTCATATAGTTATTTTCAAACCAGAGTGATAATAAAGTGGCCTTCCTTTCAAGTGGTTCTAAGATTGAACCCAGATCTGAACCACACGCAAATATAGTAGTGTCATCTGCGTAGTTGCAAATCTCAGTATCTTTCACCAGGTAGAAGACATCATTAATAGATAAGTTGAAGAGCAGGGGTCCCAAAACTGAACCTTGGGGAACACCTAAGGAAGTCTGTCTTGAGGTGCTGAATGAACCATTAACCTTCACTCTTTGCTGCCTTTCATTGAAGTAACTATGAATCGATGTTAGAGCTGATCGGCTAAAGCCGTAAGCAGATAATTTGGCAATTAGCAGTTCATGATTTAAGCAATCAAACGCCTTAGAGAGGTCCATCAAGATTGCTCCTGCAAATCCTTTTTTGTCCAAAACTGACTTGCATATCTCCAGAAATCTTACAATAGCCTGTTGAGTATTGTAGCCTTCCCGAAATCCACAGATATACTGAGATAGGAAGGATTCTGATTAAATTACAATTTTTTCAAACATCAAACGCTCGTAAGCTTTAGAAATAGCAGACAAAACGGTTATTGGTCAGTAATTTCCCTTCTTCATCTGGTCATTTGCTTTGAGCACAGATGTTACCTCACCTTTTTTAAGCTCCATAGGAAAAGTTCCATCGACAATAATTGCGTTGAAAAGATCTTGAAGTATTTCGGTAAATACGTCTGAGTTATCTTTTAAGAATTTACCTGGGATGCTGCCGATAGGAGAAGCTTTCTTTATTTTAGTTCTCGCAGTCTTGCGGATACCTCTTCGTTGGAGACACAACTTAAGGCAAAATTATTGGCTGGATTTGTATTCGTAGATATCAGTTTTATACTTCGATGTTAGCTGTATTTTTTTATTGCAATCTCTACGGATCATGAAGTCCATCTGTAGGTGTCAAAGCGTCCTTTGGTTGAATGAGTGCAAGGGAATCAGTTATATTTACAAAAAATTCACTGAGGATCTCAGCTACTTCGTTGTCATCGGAAACAAGAACCTCATTTTCCAATAGAGTTATCTTAGAAGAAGCATGTATTTTATCAGAGAAAAGCGGCTTGACTGTTTTCCAGAATTTTCGATAATCCGTCAAACATTTGAAATCCAATGTCTTATAATAGTCAAATTTAGCCTGCCGCAAAATTTTAACACGCTTATTGCGTTGTTTCTTATAAGCATTCCACTTTTCTTGGCTTCTGCTCTGGTTGTATCTACTGCGAAGATTAGTACGGGTATATATTGCCTTTCGAAGGGCTTTTGTCCAAAAGGGAGCATCATTAGCACAGATTTATTTCTTCATAATAGGCCCATGCTTCCTCAGCACCATCGTAACTCGTCCATGAAATTCAGAAAAATCTTTATCGTCTCTGTTCGCCTCAGTAAGAACTTTCCTAAAGTGCACGTCCAAAGTTATTTGGAAGGTGTTGGTTGGGAATTTTATTAGTATGAATGTCCCAGTTTAAGTTGACCATTTAGTTTATCAACTTGATTTCACATAAGTCTATAGGAATTCATAAAAGTTAATGTAATAGCGAATTACTGGCATTTTAATCTATTCTATCCGCTCCAAAGAGTAAGTAACGAACGTGTTCTGGAGATGGTTGGAATGACAAAAAGCCTAATGGTGACCACAAGGAGAAAGCAACTAAGGTTCGTGGGCCATGTAGTTAGAAAGGAGGGATTCGAGAAACGTGTGATTGAAGGAAAGATCAATGGAAAGAGGCAGGGGGGAAGAAGGAGATTGAACTACATGGAGGGACTGACGTCGGCTACGGGATGCGGTGTGGTGGAGCTTTTGCGGCGGGCGGGTGACCGGGCTGGTTTCAGGGAAGTGGTGGCCGATGTCAGTCCCTGATATGGCACCCGAAGAAGAAGATCCCTTGCATATTTGCCTTCCAAACGAGACAAACATTGATAGCAGAAATTTTGTAATTGTTGAAGTTTTTATCCCGTTAAAAAATCCGTTATAACTATCCTTCATTATTGCTATTAACATTGAAGTAAATAGAACCCGCATAGATTGTCAATTTCGAGCAGACGTCGAGAGTGGGATGGGAGACCATTTGAATTGGCTTCACCCCCCCCCCCCCTCTCTGCAGCAACTTGACGGAAAATCAAAGTTACATCCCCAGAAGATAATCAACAGTTGCATTAGGATGCATGTACAAAGCATACATTGCAATGCGAGGAGCAGCAATAAAACCTTAATCTCCAGGCAAACAAACTCTAGAAATGACTTGGGAAAGTTTTCTCCCACGGCACCTATATTTGTCTCCCACGGCACCTATATTTGTCCCCCAAAGCACCTTTTCGATGCGCCGCCACACTAACCCAAGTAGTCGCACCTTTTGATGGTTTACCCTTCAATACCAACTCAAAAATCAATCCTTTTGTCAAGCTCTGCCTCGTTTATTGCTAGAAAATGAATTCCAAAATCCGGTTAGTAGCATCTGGATTTTATCGATGTGCGCTAAGTGCTGTATTAGTTAAGCGCCAAGCCAAGTTACTGGACACACGTTGATAACAGCTAATCTAAAAGTTGAAGTGTTTCATCCAGTATAAATATTCGCAGTTTGTTCGTTTTTTTTATTTCACTTTAAATCTAGTTTTGGTTTGGGGAACGGTAGAACGAGCGTTAAGCAATAAGTGAGGAATCTCTCTCTTGCCGCAGTTACCGTATTCTATTCATCGGAAAGTGCGGCTTGTATTCAAAGGCGGCTTTTATTTAAGAAAATACGGTATTTTTATTTAAAAAAGAACCGTCCACGGCAGCCGCTAATTCAGACATTCATGTTGTGGAATCGCATCACGCATTATCATTGCGTAATGATTAGTTTTGATAGTTGCTTAGAAGCCAATGCTCCTCCACAGAGACATCATTCATTCATTCGGATGTCGTGACAAGGCGGCACATCTTTATTCATTAGTAACACTTTTTCTTATTGTTTGCAGTAATTATTTACGTAATAGCCTAATGTTGATTTCGAAGCATGGCATCTAGTTACGAAAGTATAACTCATTTGTAACGCAACCTATTGTTAAGCTATTGTTAAGCTATTGCAGCAGGATTAATTTTATTACCTTGTTCGCTTAGTTGTGAGTGGTTAATTTTGTAAGCGCATTAAATTTACAGCAGGATTTAATTACATAGATTATCTAGACACACACACTTTTAGAGAATTCGATGTAGTATGCAGAAGTGTCATGAGAGTTGAAAATATGAGCAAACTGCAAACGTCTTGTTTTTGAGAGTCATCTGAAGTTCATAGCTATAGAATCAGCGTTCTGGAGCGTAAAATCTCCAACAATTCATCCTGAATTAAAGTGAATTACCGTATTAAGTCAGTTATTGCGCAATGAATCAGGATGACATGAAATGTCACGGCAATTTTCTCCTCCACTTCCCCGTCCCCAGCCTCCTCTACACTGGATTCTTCATTCTTGTTCTTCCACTGCAAACCTCCTCTACACTGGATTCTTCATTCTTGTTCTTCCACTGCAAACCTCTACCTTAAAGCGGGGTCGTCTACGTTGACTGTCAAGCATCAACTCCATGATTTTACAACGGTTTGGCTTGCTTTTAAGGATCGCATGCCTTCCCCCGCTATCAACTATTTTTCCGAGTGAATCTATAAGATCCGGATGTGTTGTATGACCCAAGAGAGGATACGGCAGACGAGCAGAGGTCCTATGGACTTTGGACTATATGCGACGGTAGATCACATAAAGGCGAAGCTGGCCGGAAAGAGATTACTCTACAGAAAATTCCAATGCAATGTGGAGACACTGAAAATTGGGTTTTCCCTTTCTAAAGTATCTCAACAAAAACTCCGTTATAATTTGGAGTTCCACATTCCACGTTGTAGGATTCGGGCAAGGAAGAAGAAGGCCAGACGTTCCATAAGTTGCAAGTTATTGAGATGAATGATGATTTGTGGTATTGAGGTCGTGGATTAGATAGTAAAACTTGGAAAAGGCGTGAGTGGCCGAGCTTCTACTGCTCCTAACACGACGCATATTAACCGGAATAATATCCCTGATCTCCCAAGAGCAATTCCTGCGAAACTATCTGCGAAAGATGGAAAGATCTGCAACTAAACAACGACGAGAAAGAGAACGAGAAAGAGGTTAAATAGTGGCTCTATGAATCTAAAACATACCTTCATTGGTCCCCGCTGAAGGACGACTGGCTAAAAAGAAACAAGGAAGAGAAAGTGGCGAAACAATTCGATTTGAAGAGACGTTTCAGATTACAGTTGAAAGGATATAAAATAATCGAGCCCAATAATGTGGCCATTATTTCACGAAAGAGGTCAAGACAAATGCAAAATTATCAAACAGGACTCTCTCTTTCTCTCTCCTCGATTGGTCGAAGAGCTCCTGAGAGAAAAACGTAAATTGTTTTTCGGCGAACGCACTGCCTTCAAGCAAGATCACGGCAGTTGACAAACTCTGTTGAAACACTCTTTTACAGCGGATTGCTGGTCCCATCTCTTCATGCGATCTTCGAAATGTTCTACAATCTTACTGCTTAAGTAACATGTCTACATCTTAATGTTCTAAATGCTAAAATGATCCTGATTTACAGGAAAAAATCATAAGGGGGCATGTGATATCAGCAGATCGTACTTGAAAAAAGAATAGGCCTTGAACATGCAGGATATAGGTACCAAAAGTTGACCCTGATAACCAATACCAGCGTCTTGGAGCACCCTGCTATCGGGTTACCATCCTGAGCTACAGCTTTGTGAGATCGTTTGGCAAATCCCTTCCTCTCCTTTTTATCCCTAGTGTTAAGCGGGGTAACCATCCACTGCTGAGTAAGGTGGAGAGATGGGGGGGGGGTCAAGAAACTTGCAAAGGCGTGGGATAGAGGATGTGACCTTCAGTGCAGTATACTATAACGAATATTTCATTTCAGTCTTTAAACAGGGCAAAGTACAGAATCAAGAAAGGATTTCCGAATTGCCCTAAAGAAATACCAGCAAACGGAATATTCATGATCTATTTACAAACAAAATAAGAATTCCGTGCAAGGATAAAAAATCAAAAGAAATTCTGTAGACATCCCAACAAACTCTATATATTTTACAGAAGTATAACTTACTAGTGAATACTACACTTTTAAGACGACTTGTGCAACTGCCAGTATCCATCCATGCGATGCACTCAATGAAGAGCGAAGATTCATTCACAAAGTCATTGTACACGGCTACAAGGGACACGTTCAGTGGTTTCGCTAACGTTGGACGTACCACCGTATAACTAGTCGTCGCGTTCGTAGATCCTTTCATTACACGGAGATACACCTTGGATACTGGGTTCCCTTGGTTTCCGCTTCGCCTTACGTTGCATATTACAGAGAGGTTGCCTTTGTAATGCTGGAAAACTGGATCAGGCTTGGTGAAAATTTTCAACGACGGGGAATCTGAGGAGAGAGTCAGAGGAGATAATGACAATACGAGCAACATGAATGGGCAACGATAAAAGATGCCTGGAAACAAAAAAGCCGAATTTGTTCAAAAATCGAATACCCTATCAATGCATATATACGCCTAAACGTATATTTTCAAACATATAGGTACATAAAAATTTGCCATAATTCCTTTAAATTAGGCCGTCTGGAATATAAGCTAGGACTTTAAGTGGCTGTGTTGGAAGGACCTTGAAAATAGGCTGAGTCACAATAAAAAGTAAGGTTTCTTTGAAGCATTTGATCCAGTGCGAAATATAAGAAGCCTTTGAAGAGCCATTTGGAATGACTCATTTTAAATGTCAGTTAAACTTCATCGTGTATAGAGTTTATCACTGGTTACATATTGCCAACTATTGCTACATTCTATTTTTCCTCTGAATTTACAAAAGCATCTGAACATTTCCAGCCTACTTGCAGATTGACTTATTTTAGGGGTACTTCAAAAACCAAAAGCACAGTAAAATGCAATGAATATATTATATATATACATATACATAAAGACATACATGTATCCATCCATCGCTCTAGTTCTACTATTGAGCACTGATGGTGATTTTATTATGTAAACATACATATGAATATATACATATATATTTATATTCATATATGTATATATCTTTTTATATATTTATATATATACATATAAAATTTATTCACATAGTTTCCAAAGCTTAAACAAAGGAATACAGGAAGGGGCAAAAAATGTAGAATGGGAGTAAGATATAATAATGATATAAGCTTAAATTATGTTCGATAATCTAGATAAGTTGGAAACAAATCTTTGGTAGCCTTAAATGATAAGTTAATCATTCATGTAATGGAATCTTTAACTCACCATCTTTAGAAGGACAACTTAGAACTAGCACATGCATGATGCAGGCAGCAAGAAGCTGCTGCAAAGATCTGGTTACTGTTGAGCACATCTTCTGAAATCTACAGAAACCAAGGAATCACATGGCCAGACGCTTTCATAACAGGGAAGATGTTGAATGCAAACATAAACCCCTTACTCTGCCTCCTCCCATCCATCAATCTCACAACTTCTTATTATGCAGAAGTAAGCTTTCGTGAAGAAAAATGTTCATCATAATCCTCATAATCATCATAATCATCAGATCATCATCATCATATTCATCAGCATATCTATCATTGTCATCATCATCATCATCATCATAATCATCATCATCAAGAGCTTTGGGGTGCATTTCGACATTTGTGAAAAGGTTCCCAAATACAAAAGTGTATCCTATAATCTATCAATTCTCAGCATAGGGAGCAAGAGAGGTCGTAACCAATATTTTGTCACACTTCTTGTATGAGCTTGCTAAGTTCTATGATGAAGTCATTTTTTGAACTTTTTCAAGCCATTTTAGGAAGTTGCCTGGTATTTGGGTATTTACGGAAGCCACGAAGAGGCCACTGTTGAAAGGAATCAAGCAATCACTTGTCTGCTGGCTTTTCGCAATTGGTCGGGGAAATAATCGACAAAATCAGATCAAAAACATCAGTTATGAAACAAAGCGATGCATGCATTGCAAAACCGGAAATCGTGTTTCGAAATTGCTTGCAATGGTGGCACGGTTGATTGTGGGAGCCGCCATTTGCATGGATAAAACCTTGCATTGATATTGCAGACAAAGGGACAATCTGAAATGTCCCAAATCGATAATCTGGACAGGAGTGACAATTGATTTTTTAATTCCAGAGACGCCTTTCGTTTCTAGGGAGATCCCCTTCTTCGTTTTGCCGAGTGACATGGGGCGCCATGGCCCCACACAGAGAATTTCCTAATTTTGACCAACTAAAGTAAAGTAATTGAGTGGAGATAGATAGTGGAGCCATAAATTCAAGCTGTTCAACAAAGCCATTTTGTTAAAGATCACATCATGGCTAGATTACATTGAAAGTCTATTTGATTACATCTATGTATTTGTTTGAAGGTAGCGAGTTCTGGTATCTTGTGCTAATTAATTCCAAAAATCGTTCCATGGCCTTCTTCACTTTTCTATTGTGAGAATTTATAGGCTTCTAGAACTGAGCCACGATGCATTTGCAGCAATACTGGAGGAATTTTAGCATATATAAGGCAGTTTACGCATATAGCTTAGCGCGGTACAATAAAAACAAAATGACTTCCTCGTGCGTGATTTCGCGATTTATTACATACCAAAACATTAATGAATCACAAGGAATTGCAATTATACCTTACCAAATTATTTATTCTTCATCACCAAAAGATGAATATCAGCTGCTCAATTTGCAATGGGAGAGAGCTTGTCCTGCCGTCAGCCATGTTGGACACGGTATCGTAAACGCAGTGTAATAATTCCGGGGGTGCGTGTGAGCATTTCATGAACAACATAGCGGACGTGCACAATTCAATACACACCAACAATATCAGTTACCTTGTAAAATATCGTCCTCTCGTATGTATGGATCGCTTCTTTTTAAAGTAATCGCCTTCTGTCCTCTTTTGGAATCCCTGGTTGGAGTTTGTTTTTTAGAATGGCTTCCTGGGCGATGATTTCTGGCGGCCGAGGCGTTCCAGGGAAACCCCCTCTTGATTGATAAGAAAATTGCCAAAGTAGAAGTATCTCCTCAAGGAATTGTAAGGAAGAAAGACAACCCAAGAACTGGCTTCTTTCCCTGGGTATTTGCGATGACTTTATCCGACTCAGGACTTTTCAATCAACTGTAGATTTCTTCACACGGGGCGTCCAGACTACACCATTGACTGACTGCTCCCACGCTCTTTCTTGCCAGTCTGAATGGGAGGGGGCAGATACCTGGTGCTCGGTGCAGAAAATGGAGAGAAAATGAGCAATGGATGAAGGCCAATCGATCAACAAGTTTTTCTATCGATCTGTAGAAACATAAATGGTTTGCCATTCTTCCATTTCTTTACTGTGTTCGAGTCGTTCACCGTGCATCACAAACATTGCTCTTCTTTCTCCTCATAGAAGCACCGTTTGAAAAATCCTGATTAGAAATATTTCTAAACAAAATCATAATAATATATCTCTGTAAGCAAGAGTAAACTGTATAGCATACTCTCCCCCCCTCTCTCTCTCAGAGTCTCTCTCTCTCTCTCTCTCTCTCTCTCTCTCTCTCTCTCTCTCTCTCTCTCTCTCTCTCTCTCTCTCTCTCTCTCTCTCTCTCTCTCTCTCTCTCTCTCTCTCTCTCTCTCTCTCTCTCTCTCTCTCTCTCTCTCTCTCTCTCTCTCTCTCTCTCTCTCTCAGAGTCTCTCTCTCTCTCAGAGTCTCTCTCTCTCTCTCTAGCATCTCTCTCTCTCTCTAGCATCTCTCTCTCTCTCTAGCATCTCTCTCTCTCTCTAGCATCTCTCTCTCTCTCTAGCATCTCTCTCTAGCATCTCTCTCTAGCACCCCTCTCTCTCTCTCAAGGCTCTCTCTCTCTCTCAGGGCTCTCTCTCTCTCTCTCTCTCTCTCTCAGGGCTCTCTCTCTCTCTCTCTCATCTCTGTTACTCAAGTGTTTGGGTCACACGGCTGTGCATACATAGCGAATGTTAAAATTCAGGGCTGGCAGTCTGGAAGCTTTGTCTGATTAAATGTTATATTCTTTGCCCAAGCAGCATTTTCCAACCTTTCAAAGTGTTGTATAACCTGTCCCGAAACAGGGTGGCTTGGGAAAACATGGGGAAGGCAGTGAACTTAAAAAGCTGAAAATGATGATGATGATGATGATACTGATGATGATGCTGGGGATGATGGTAATGTAATGATGATGATGATTAAGTTGATGATGATTAAGTTGATGATGATTAAGTTGATGATGATGATGATGATGATGATGATGATGATGATGATGATAATGATGATGATGATGATGATGATGGTCATGATGATGATGATACTGATGATGATGCTGGTGATTATGGTAATGTAATGATGACGATGATTAAGTTGATGATGATGATGATGATGATCATGATGATGATGATACTGATGATGATGCTGGTGATGATGGTAATGTAATGATGACGATGATTAAGTTGATGATGATGATGATGATGATGATGATGATGATGATGAAGATGATGATAATGATAATGATGATGATGATGATGATGATGCTGGTGATGATGGTAATGTCATGATGATGATGATTAAGATGATGATTAAGATGATGATTAAGATGATGATGAAGATGATGATAATGATGATAATAATGATGATGATGAAGATGATGATGAAGATGATGATGATATATATTCCTTTTACGAAATTGTTGCGCTCACATTTCAGTACAGAAACACATGCACAAACTTGAAGGCAGTCCCCCGTCTTTTTTTGACACCGCAAGAAACGCGATGGCTTAAATTAGAAAATGAGCGAAGAGGAAGACTGTGCCGGAAGTCTGCTTCTGCGAAACGGGTGTGTCCACGTGACATTTGAAAGACTCCACTCGTGATTGGGGAGGGTTGTTTCGAACCCCAACGATCTGAAATAAATTCTGGCGATTGTTAGAAGGCTGTCACACAATTCTCAAGGACGGTAACAGAAGCAGGTAAGTCTAGAAATTCATCTGCAGCCTTAAAAAATGTTATCTTGGGTCCCCATCAACCATCTTGCAACTGCCATCTTTTCAAACCGGCCTTGCAAATGGGCTGGTCGCAGTACTGCTTGATACGGTTCCTCCTGGAATGGCGAATAAACACCATCCACAGCAGCTTAGATTATTAAGACCGATTGCCCTTATCGTGGCTTTGGGACGGAAGTCATTTACCTCTTTCTTCTTTACGCTACTACCTCATGTTATTTCGTATCATCTCAGTAAGACTTGAAATTAATCCTTTGAGTTAGTTTCAAATTATCTCATTATCATCTCATGTTAACTCGTGGTGGAAGCCAAAAGTTTCTTTTGCCTGAAACACATTTGCCGTTTTGCACGGCGTTCTTGTTATCATTCATTTTATTCTCATTTTGTTTTCATTCCCTGACTATCTCGTCATGGTTCATCGCGCCGCTGCGTTTGGTTATTCCCCGTCTTGGAAATAAAATAAATTGCAGGAAACGGGAACAATGGATCTTTATGGGTTACCTCTGAAGCGACTAACTTTTTGTAAATTTTCGAGTGCCTTCCTGCGAGCATTTTGCATGCCATGCAATGCTTTATTACGAGATAGATTGACTGCCATTTTACCTTTGTCTTGGGCGACTCCAGTCTTTGAGTTTCATTGGCCGACTGACTCTGACCAAGTCTCTGAAAGCCTTTGACGTGAATGGTATGTCTATACGAGAAAAATTGGCCATTGGGTAGAATGTTTCTCAAAGGGGGCAGGGCCAAGGACATGATTAGCCTGTCGAGGTATTGCAGATGTCTGCTTTAAAATTGCTCCTTTGCTACCGCACTGAAATAATTGGGGGGACGATTGCGCTCTTGCCTCCCCCCAGATCCTAAAAAAATCTCATTGAACTATTTTCTCATTTCAATATGGATAGGTTCATGTTAAAGAAGCAATGCCAAATTTATTCCGAGGTATCAGAAAAGGGGTTTTTGTGCGGCGAGCACAAAAATCTGAATTCGGAAATGATCGGGAAACGTCGGATATTTCAAGCACAGAAGTTGTCATTGGAACATTTGATGAACCGGTAAGCTTGAATAGGATGACATTTAGAGAATACCGGGAGTGATTTAGCTGCACGAGAAGTGCCAACATGAGCCATCGCATTGCGTGGTGGGGCACGTAAGTCCCTTTCCTCGCAACAATTTCCAACCAAATATTTTTGTTTAACTCAGCACTTTTTTTTTTTTTTTTTAGTGGGTTATGTTGAGGAAAGGCCATGGTGACCTATACAAAGCCCCAACAAAGGAAGAAAGAAGAAAGCGAGCAGTTAAGAGGATAGAGAGATAAGATCAAGTTTATTTACATTAGATATGAAAGATGAAATACTGTGCACAACTTGTATATAAACACTACCTAGGGTCGCTAAACTAATTCTAGTTCAGACGAAAAAATCATCTCAGCAGGGTTATTCACTTAGACTAAATTGTAACGGTGTCTCTGTTTCACAAATTTCGTAGCCTACCCCTTAAGGACATTGGATGATAAGGCAATATAAGGTCTCTCTTGTTAGCGAGTCTTCTCCAATTATTGTAACACTATTTTTGTTTGTACACCATCTGATCCTCAGGTTAGACTGATAGCAAATAAATGATGGCATATAGGGTGGAAAACCAGTTAGTCTGATCTCCCTCTCCTTCTAGCCTGTCGCTTTTTTCTTTCTTCCCTTGTTGGGGCTTTGTATAGCCCGCCATTCCCTTTCCTTAACATAATTTGCCAAAAAAAGAAAACGTCGCAAACTTTCCTGAATATAAAATGTGTACGTAGTCGATTAATACTCACATTTGTGATGGGATTTTTTTTCAATTCAAAGATTCAAAATGGACAGAACTTGAACATTTTACGAAACAAAGATTGCAAGCTATGGTGTCAAGTGCACAGCACCGGGCAAGGGTATCTGCAATTGAGTACCGAAATTGATCCTAAATCACGTAGCCGTTCTCTGGCTAGCACTGGCACAGTGGGCAATGCATCAGGTAAAGTCTAAATGTTCTAATGTTGCATTCACAAACAGTTTCCGAAAGCATCCTCAAAATCAGCAGCTTTTTTATCCATATCTCTATCCGTTTATACTTTTTGTTTTTAAACTTTCATCTCATGCTAAAAGTAATAAACTTGATCTTATCTCCTATCTCTTCTTGTCTGCCACTTTCTTCCTTTTTGGGGGCTTTGTATATGCCACCATGGCCTTTCCCCCAACATTACTCACTATGAAAAACCGTTGTACCTGATATCCAAAGGTGGCTTCTACGATATTGATAGCTATGTTTTTGAAGCAACGTCCTAACCCTTCCACTTGATGTGAACTTAACCTCTGGGTGATCCTTTACGTCTGTAATTACAGAGAGCTTGTGACTCTCTGCATGCTCCACTTTTCATTCCATTGGCGGTGGGGCGCCATATACTGTCAATGCCGTCAGCGATCAAACACCCTAACATCTGAGCTATTCATACACAGGCTTTTCTTCTGCCACTTGATTTTCAAATTTAAATCGATCTAAATTAGATATGCACGTGGGAATCTCTCTAGGAATAGGGGTAACTTGCTTTTAGAGAAGAGTACTGGTTGATGATCGTCGCAGCTATTGAAAAGGAAATTTTCCAACTCACGAATGCATTCAAAAATTGATGCGAACGTCTTGACGCTTTATGTTTAATAAGTGTTTTGTCTTCTTAGTTCTGCAGGTTGTGTTACACGAGAGGAGTGGACCAAGGAAAGATCTTTACAATATTAAGTTCCAGAAAGAGGAATGCTATTTATTTTGTGATGAAAATGACAATGTTACTATCGGCCAGGTATTGAGCAATTTATCTTTTCCCTTCGTTTTTTATGATGTGAAATGGACCCATTCTGCTTTTTTGCATAGTTCTTTGAAACGTAACCGTTTGATTCAGCAGCAAATTGTCTGATTCAGCTGTATTTAAAGATGATGGAATGCAAGTTAGATATCAAACGTCGAACTAGAATTCGCCTATACACGTGGGTGTTATGAAAACGAACTTTTCCTGCAACTAAGACAGACAGACATGTTGCAAGGTAGCCAGGATTCCTTTATGATGGTTTTTTACTGCATTGCAGTATTGTGCTTGGCAGCTTGATTAAGAACCCATCCTGATTCTGGCTTTTCGTTTCGTAGGGAGGTAAGAAGACAGCGTTTGACATTGTGCAAGACAGTTCGACGTTTTATCGAATCCAGTTCAACAAGGACAAGATTTTAGCCGTTGGAAGTGACGATAGATTAGTGTTAAGAAGAAAGAACCGTCTTCAAGCATTTACGGACCCTGCTTGTTTATTCGCATTCGCTCTTGTTTGATTATCAGTAACCATTAGCAGTTTTTAATAGAAACGTCAGAAACACCACTATCATCGCTGTCACCACCGTTGCAATGACAATACTCATCATCAACGTCATCATCGTCAACATCACAATCTTCATCATCATCAGCACCGAAAATAATCATTCTTATCATCATTGATGTTATCATATTGATCCTTGCTAAATCCTTAGAATGCATCATCATCATAATGATAATCATTGTCATTATCATCACCATCATCATCATCACCACCATCATCATCACCATCATCATCAAAGATAGCATCATCATCAGAATCACTTTCAGCATCATTGTCATCATCATCAATAAAAATCATTTTATTCACAACCATCAGTATGAAAATGATCATTGCTATCGCTAGCATATGATCATGATTATCGTCCTCACCCCCAAAGAGGTGATGGTATTGCTAGTGTAAGTTGCATTTATTGGCACAAACCTATGGAGTATAAGCTATGTATTAACTAGGTTTTTCAGGGTGCAACAGTAGATGAAAAGTTTTTTGCAAATGTACACTTTACTATAGTAGCTAATTTGGTGTAAATTAGGAAACCGATTACATGAGAAATTCCAACCCGGTTGTAACTTCAGCCGGGCTGATATTTCAACTGATTTTATAACGAGTTCATTTGCGGCAAACCGAGCCGAAACTTTTATCATGAAATCGTAACTTTGTTTCTGCAATAATTTGACCGTAACACTGAGCTGAATTTTCAGTTCGGCATAAGTCACAACCGGGCTGAAATCTCTCATGCAATCTGTCCCTATGTTCTATGAGCAGAACGTCATTAGATGTAGGTTAGAACCAGTAAGTGCATGTAGTTACTGACTGCCATATGAGATATTTATTGCAAAAAATTCTGTTGACTTTTTCTGCTCTGCGTTTCTCATTAATTTCTCTCGTTGAGTCATGAACAAAGAAAGTTAATAGCAACGATTTATTGGAAATTTTGCATCATCGGCATCACGGCAATTTATTAGAACCTTCAAATCAAGGGTGTCACCAGGATTTCCCCCACTTGGTGACTAAGTCCCCCAACAAGTGGACTAGGTTATCATTTCACAGAACCTTGGTAATGATTGGACGTAGACTTGACTTCTTCAATTGGGGTGGCAAGCGCTCCCCGACGGGAGCTGTTATCCCCTTGCCCCCTTCAGTGTCACCCTTGCTTAAATTATCGGGGCTTTCACTGAAGGTCCCCACCTCCCTCTAATTTTAAGATGAACGTTGAGTCATGTACTTGATCCGAGCGAGCACCTAGCTGTATAGGTACGGCCTTGTGACGGCATTCTATGGTACCGTCGCTTGTTCATTTCTTCACCGTCGCACCTTAATTTCGGCTTCTACCCATTCAATGCTTGCGTAACAGCAGTTGGGGGGGGGGGGCATCCAGAAGCTGGAACGAACATAAATACGAGAACTATGACAGAATGGATGAGAGTATCATCGTCACCAAGGCTCGGCTAAGTAGCCAGGATGTGGTTCCCTAGCTTGAGCAATGGTTTTTATTTCCTCGAGTGAATGTTCAGGAAAGATTTTTTTTAGTGGGTTATGTTGAGGAAAGCTATGGTGGCCTATACAATGCCCCGGCATAGGAGGAAAGAAGAAAATGAAAAGCTAAGAGGAGAGGGAGATCAGATCAAGTTTATTGATCTTAGATTTGAAAGATGGCAAGTTGTAGGACTCAGGAAAGCAAGAAAAAGGCAAGACGTTTCATAAATCGCATGCTCTTGGGATGAATGATGATTTGTGAGATAGAGTTCGTGAAGTAGGCAGATGAGGATGAGATGAGAGGAAGATGAGAGCAAGCTTTAGTTTAGCTATAGATGTATGTCATAATTATCGTTATATTTCATATATCATGTTGCGTGTCATATATTTTGTCCACTGTAAAGCAGACTCACATGTTTCTAACCACCTCTGTGCCCTGTAATTGTTTTTCAAGTTGCCATTATTACGTCTCGAAGTTCCCCAAATTCGCGGCCTCGATATCGAAAGAAGGCCAAGAGTTACCATGACAACTCAGTAGCAGTAAGGCAGGTTTTGTAATCAGCGAATGGCACCAAGCGAAAGCAATAATAATAGCGAAAAATGAGTGGAGTCAACACTTACAATGCCTCTGTAAGAGTGGGGAATTGGAATGAAGATCTTTGCCTTGAAGAGGTAATGTAAAATCCTTTCGGCCCTGAAGTGTTGTTATCACGTCTAGACCTTAATTAAAAAATTCTAGCAAATTCAAGGATTGTCCATCAGGTCATGGATTTTCCAATCTCTCATTCAATTTTAGGATTTAATAAAAGATTTCGTCGAAAAGAAAGAACGCGGAGAACTGTTGATCGATCAGACACACAATCTTTACTTCAAAGTCCAACAGAAGGTAAGTGTTGATATCTCTGTTATAGTGGAAGCTATTTTGATCAAAAGGAATCACTTTTAACCGAGAAAACTTCAAATAGATCAGCGATAATTTCTAAAGGATTGGGGAAGGAACTAAGAATTAAGAAAGCCTGCATCAGCCATTAGTTGCTACACTGAATTTGAGGATCTAATTTTCTTATTGAACTACATGACCAAACCAAGTATGAAGATAATATAGATATCATCAATTTTATAAAAAATAAAGTTAATCATAAAAAATGGGATACGATCTTCACATCTGAGGTGCACTTTTTGGTTTTTGGAGTGGCATTTTCTTAGCTATAGCTTCAAGTTTTTCAGTCTATCGGCAAGCTACTACACTGACGTTGAGAAGTATTCGGATGCCTTCGAGATCTGGATGGCTTTTTTGTAATAGATTTTCAAGTACTATTTTTTAATCTTTTTCATCAAACAAGTAAGAAAGGTGCTTAGATAAGATTTTCAGAATGTTTTGTTTATGTGTGGAAGCTTATTAGCATATGCTTAAGTTTTGACAAAGAATGACTGAAACAATAGTTATAGGCCTTGAAACACAAACATGAAGATTTTCAAAAGCAGCAAAATGTCTTTTGAAAAGTGTTTGGAAATTGTATCTTACAAACATAATGCAAAAAGCTTTTGAAAGATATAATGCAAAAAAGCTTAGTTGGTTGCTCAAAAAGTGCAGCTTTTACTGTGTGTATGATTTTCTTTCCAAACAAACATTGTAAAAAATTGCAAAGAGTTGGCAGGCCAAGAGAGTTCTCAAAGCCAAGAGATAAAAGATCTATTCAAATATTTAACAAAGATTGCCATAGAATAAAACAGAGCTTGTTGAGAGCTATATTTTTTGAAGAGTGAATGAAATTTTAATTTTTGTTAAATTTGGGGTGTTTTTTCAAATATCAAACAACTGCACATTGACGCATCTATCCATTAATTGCCTCCATTTGTAATTTAGAATTCTAAGTGCTTAAGATTTGTTCATTGCATTTACTTGCATTTGTATCAATTTTAGGTTGATGTCACTAAAGCTAGAGATGATTATGTCCGATTTGGGGATGTTATTTGCATCTATAACCCAGATTCAGACTCTTTGTTGTCAGTTAATATGTCAGATACTAAGCTTCATGAAGCAGAACATTTTGAGGGGCCATGCAGTTTATCAGCGTCAAAACGCTTACAACCGTGTGCAAGAAATGCTTTTGTGATAAAAAGGTTTGCCGCACTTTGAAAATAGTCTTATTGTGCAATGACTGGTTCCGTTAGAAATTTGCTTGCTTTGTTTTGCTAAGTTTTGAATTTGTAGGCTAATGCTGCAGGAACATTAGAAATAGCTTCGGTGTAAGCTCCAATCCTCACTTTGGACGCACAGTGCTGTTTAGATATAAGTTTACCATGCTATGCTATATACATTTGATGCCTAAGTGGAGTGACTAGATTTTGCAGGTTCGTTTTACATCACTTGTAGGTTTAATTCACGGGCACTTAAAATGCCATCTATGAGGAAAACAACAGGAAACCTCCTCCGAAATACGCTTCATTAATAGTACTCTGAAGACTTTCTCTGGCTTCTGCTTGAAGCTGCGTATGCTGTGCAGTTTTTTAGTGTATGTTGAAGGTTGTATTTTATGAGCATTGCCGTTTATGATTCATGCTACAAGGGGGTCATGATTGACAAAGGTTCTTGGTTTTTTTAATCAGCAACTCTTTTTCTTCCTTCCATAGTTGTGATGATTCCAAAGATGGTGATCCACTTTTATACGGCCAGAATTTTCTTCTAAGTACCCTCCCTGGTATTGGTGGAGACGTAAGTTTTCGCTTTTCCTTTTTATTATGTATGCCACTGCTTGACTTTCAGTCCTTCAAATGACTTCAATTCTACCCAACTCAATTCTAAATCTAGCAGGGAAAACTGCCAGACGCCTTAGAAAAATTTACCAGATGGATGAAGCTCACCTCAGTCAAAAGAGGTTGGACTCCAGATTTATGACCTCTTGGAGACCTGGACACACAACTCATCTTGTTGTCCTTTAGAATTGATGTTAGAAAAGGGATTCCATGCCAGGAGGTGGCATGCACAGTGCTCGCAAAGTAGCTTTTTTTAGTGAATTATGTTGAGCAAAGACCATGGTGGACTATACAAAGCTCCAACAAACGAAGAAAGAAGAAAGGGAAAGGCCAAGAGGGGAGAGGTATCAGATCAAATTTATTGATCTTCGATTTGAAAGATAGCCAGTTGTAGGATTCAGGAAAGGAAAATTGCTAGACATTCCATAGATTGTGCACCCTAAGGATGAATGGTGATTTGTGGGATAGAGTTTATGGATTAGGTAGTAAAATTTAGAAAGGGTACAAGTGAATAGAGCAAGGAGCCTTTCCTGAGGAATGTTTTGTTTTAATCATCTGAGGCTATCAGAGCCGCAAATCTAGGTTAAAGGGAGTGTTAGATTTTCAAACTTTGGATCGGAATCATTTATATGTGAGAAACTACACCATTGTCTTGTAAAAGAACTTGATCCCTGCTTCCTGGTTTAAATCTACACTTTTTTGGTAATATTGCGTCATGCTGTAATCACGGTATCATTATTTCAAGCTCAAATTGCAACTATTGTTGATGATATTGATTTAAGGTGTTGGTAGTGCTACAACCTGGTCCACATTTTATGTTAAGTTGTTCTGTAGACTCCCTATGATAGATAAGCCTTGGAGGTGATTAAGATATCATCAGTTTCTTGCTCCACGGTTGACAATTTCATTTGCATTTACACATATGCATGCATTGACATCTACTGATAGGGCTTATTGTTGAGTACATGTGCCTATATAGTTTCTTTATTTTTTAGCTAAAATTGCAAAGTGACATGGCAACATTCACAAAATGTGCCAAAAAATCTAGGAAGCAAGAACTTCTCCTGATAAGTGAAGCTTCATATCAGTCACATTGGTATGAAATCCTTTCAGTGTTTTTTTCTGTTTGGCTGAGAATGGAGCTAGCTGTATTAATTCGTTATCATGGTATCAGTGTTACATGATGATTACATGATTGATCTGCTTTCAAGTTTAACAGTGTTTTAGCAATATTTTCAGTGCCAATTTCAGGGGGTTCAGTTCAGTTGATTCCTCATTTTGCCTCATTTTTAAGTTATTTGATTTCATTCATAATTCTACATCCTCAAGTATTGGGAACTATAGCCAGAATTTTGTCACAGCCATGTTCCTGTTTGTTTGCTTTTGAGAATCTATCCTGCAATTTTCCCCCACAATTTTTAGGGAAATACTTTACCTGGATCCAAAGGAGAGACTTGAAACAGAAGGATTGCCAGTTCAGGTTTGTGGCACTGTGATTTTTGACCCTGGTAGATCAAGTCGGTGTTGAAAATGGTTGCCAGAGCTAATTTTGGCCAGAGAGACCTTTTATCTGGATATTGTGATACCTTTTTGTAGGCTTTCTAGGGAGGCAAATTATTAATGCGACAAGTGCTCTATTCATTCATCAAACTTTTCATCGTATGAAGTGGTTGATCTTACACTTGCTGCTGTTGCCTTCTGTCATATAAATGCTCACTCAAAATTTCCAATTACTCTCTCTCCCATCATTTCATTTCCAAACCAATTATAATGCTAATTTTTGGAATGATTGCCCCGTGTAATTAGCTTTGATGTGTTGCAGGCCAATGAAAAAATTTTGATCAACCACTGCAAAACGAATCAAAGATTGGCTGTTTTACAAGAGTTTTCTATTCGGTAGGTTACTGCCTTGATCAATTCCTTCCACAAATTAAAAAGCAATGCCTATTGGATTTCCTCCGTAAGTCTCAACCTAACAGCAAGAGAGTATACTTCCTTTTCACTTGCGCTAGTCCAGGAAAGAACTTTTTGTTGAAGTCCAGAGCCACGCCTATCATCCTTTCTCAGATCGTTTAACCCACTTGTCAGACATAACCCAAACCGTGTTGTGTATGCAATTGGTTACCGAGGATTGTATCCGGTCCGGAACTTTCAGATTTAATTGGTTAAAGCTCTGCTATCTTTGCCACCAACCTCTCATTTGTCTCCAAATAGAATTGATAACGTTAAAAGGGCGCTATAATGGCATGAGGGCGAAGTCATACTGCGCTGCGCTAATTTTTGGCAAGAATCCAGCAGACTTAACAATAGAAAACACCATTGGCGATAAAGTCAAAGGGAGACCCCCTCATATAAGCATCAGCTTGCCTTGAAAAAATCGGACCTCCGTCCCTGGCTCCTGCTGTGCACGAAATCTAATGCATCGTGCGTTTTACTTACGGTAGCACTTTGCCTGTGCATGCATCCTTTTCATAAAGTATTGGAGCAGAAACATTATAGCCTTGCTTGTAGTTATTGCTGAGCTTGAAATCGAGTTTGTTAAGCAGTTTTAAGAAGCTGGTAACGATATCCGTTGGGGAATAGATGGCATTTGAGTGTCAGAGCTTCACGACTGTACCACCAGAAAGAAACTAGATTTATGCATTACTTTTTTATCATCTAATAAAATGTTGGCTCAAGACTTCTAGATATAGTTGCTTGTCAAAGCCCAGAAACCTGGCTGACTGTTGATTTCAAAATTTCCTTACCATTTACAGGACACCTTTTGGGCGTGATTTTGAGGTGACAGCACTCACTAAGCTGGATTCCCATAAAGCAGAAGAACCTGCCAATCATTGGGTGCTTATTACTGATATGCAAAGTGATTGAAGTGATTGACTGAATCAGTGTTACCAATTGGACTTACTTATCGAATAGATGTATCTAAATGTTCTCACTTATTGATTGAGATTCGTGATTTTGACCCACACAAGCTTTTCCCTCGATTTTCAGTGCCTTATGGTTGAAGGAGCCTAGACTTATTTATTGATTTGAATAGGGAGAGGCAAGAGAACCAAAACGAAGCAATACGAATGTGATCAGACACGAGATGCCCATAGCATAATTCATTCGCTCGATACAGGGAGACGTCACCTCACATGTGATTCCATTCAGACCGACTGCCTATATCAATGTTTCGCGCTCTCCCAAATTCCTTGATCTGTGATTTGGAAGATTGTCTTCTCTACGCTATCATTCCTGGATCATAAATGCCGCCGACGGACTGGTATTCGCTTGTATCCGAATTTAGGACTGAAGCTCCCACCCTCCTAGGTTCTATAGCTATTCTTACGACGTTAATCATAAGAGCTATTCATTAACATACGAAGTATTGAGACACCTAGGCCAGGAGATGCTGATGTTTTTTCATGGGCAGTTCGAGAAATGAAATTCATTTCATGATTCGTTTTCATGTCTTCTCATGTATTCTAACGAATTTTTTTTTGTAGTGCATCGATGTAACTTTCAGAAAAGGCTTTGCTTTGGTTCATGTTGTAATTTTCTCAGTTATCGAACCAAGAAAATCTAAGAATGATCTTACCTCAAAGTATCGTGTTTGTTTTAAAGTTTTCCCGAGGTAAATTATGCTCTTCCTCCATGTGTTGTTTTCTTGGAAGGATGATGTCCTGTTAGAAGGGCATCTTGATTTCGTGTGATGATAATCTAACACTGGAAATTTTGAGTCGTCCATTTGTAAACCGTTCTAGACCAACACTGAGAGCTCCCTACGCATTCTAATTGGAAGAGCAGAGAGCGAAGAGCTCCCAAGGGCATTTGCAATTGAAGCAGCATAGAAATTTGCACACCCAGGTATCAACCGTCAGGGGATTTGACTTTCCAAGGAAAGGCCAACAATTTTTGCGAAGAAGTCTCATGATTTTTTTTTTTAGTGGGCTATGTTGAGGAAAGGCTATGGTGGCCTATCCAAAGCTCCAACATAGGAAGAAAGAAGAAAGCGAGCAGCTAAGAGGATAGAGAGATAAGATCAAGTTTATTGATCTTAGATTTGAAAGATGGCAAGTTGTAAGAGAGCAAGAAGAAGGCTAGACGTTCCATAAATTGCATGCTCTTGGGATGAATGATGATTTGTGAGATAGAGTTCGTGAAGTAGGAAGTGAAACTTGGAAAGGGTGTGAATGATTGAAAAAGAGAAAAGCAAACTTGGTGTTCTGGAGAACGGATTTTGATTCAAAATTTAAAACAAAAGAGTGGAAATAGAATTGCGTCTTTCTGAAAATCAATTTGTTCAACATTCTCTAGAGTACGAAAATTCGGAGGATGACCAAGATAAGGCTTAAAAACAAATGTCGGACTAAAAGATCAGTGGACTAAAAGATCAGTGTGATGCAATCATGTTTCTACTTCTATTGAATTTTCTGTGCTGCATCTCTCAATTTCAGGATCGCATTGCAAAAGCCTACATATTCCACGGCATCTCCTCTATAGATTAAAAGATCTCTGTGCAAACCCGTCTATGGTTTGGAATATGTTGAAAAGCAGAAATAATTGATCCGATCACCTCTGTGGTGCCTTTCTGAGCAGCAGATTCTTGCTTCCATCTGCCTTTTAAGCAAACCAACCACATCAGGCTTGGGGTATCAGAGAAGCACAGTTGTAAGATTCTTTACGCGTTGATCCTATGGGCGTTGGCTTGAATCCACCACCAGTTTAACATTCATTTAGAGTGAAGAGAGTCACCAGAAATCTGTAATTTCAGGCACAAGAATCGCGAGGTGTGGTCACATTGAGAGGAACATATATGTATATATATGTATGTATATATATATATATATATATATATATATATATATATATATATATATATATATATATATATATATAAATATATATATATATATATATATATATATATATATATAAATACATATATATATATATGAATATCCTCACAAGGCGAAAGGTCTGAAGCAATCTATCAATAAATTTGCCTTAAAAAGTAGCCTATTTTATATTCACATTTTATCTGAGGCATGGCCACACACAAATGTTCAATATATATATATATATATGCAGAGTTCTGATTGGATAAGAAAACGAGCGTGCTTAAACTCAACCCCAGCCTTAAGTCATCCTACTGCCACTTCAACCAGCCACCGTTACGCTTTGGAAACATTCTGACAAAAAAGATACAAGTGCTTGCAATGTTAAACGGTTGCAGTGCTCAAATATCATAGATCCAAGTGAACACGTGATCTTATGACACTGAAGGTCTTTTCGTCTGACACTCAACAGCGTGTGAAACGTCGGATAATGGCCGAAATGAGACTACGAGATTTTCTAGCCAAACTCAACTCGGTAAAATGTGACAAGAAACTTCTGTGCCAAGGAACAAACGCGTTTTACCAATGCTCAATTATACAGCCAATCAATAACAGAAGAAATAACTACACAGAAAAAGTTACCCTAATTACACTGAGTTACAAAAGACCCATCTATTGTACCAATTGTGTCAAAAAAATAAACAACACGTAGTCTAGGGCAGTGTGGCCAAACGTTCTTTTTCACGGTTAAGTATGAATGCTGTTGGGCAGCCATTTTGGCTCAAGGTATTGGTAAGTTAGGTGCCCTTCTGCAAACCTTCTTTTGTTTCGATCTTCTAATAATGGCTGTATTTCCTTTGTCAGTTGATCAAAATAACGAGTTACCAGCAGTTTTCCCTCTCCATCCTCGATTAGTTTGCTATAGTCGAATAGCTTGTCGTATCTCATGGTACCTAAATTCAGCGTGACGAAGGATTGAAGCTGAAAAGAAACAAATTATCAGTAAATATCTGGCTGGATACGAGAAAATTTTGCGTTCTTAAAGCTCTCTCAAGATCTTGCAAGGGAGCCTTTCGCTCCCCATCAACACTCAACAAGGTAAAGCCATTCATCTCATCAACTATCCTAACCTCACCAAATCTCCCCAACCTCTTTCCCATCGTCGATTAGTCGGACATTCTTCCATCTTTTACAGATACTTTCACGGGCATTGTTCTCAGGAGATCAGGGAGATTATTCCTGTTCCTCTGAGGCGTGTCAGAAGCACCAGAAGCACCAGAAGCTCAATTCATTCACACCCTTTCCAAGTTTCACTGCCTAATCCACGAACTCTGTCCCACAAATCATCATTCATCCCTAGAACATGCAACTTATGGAACTTCTTGCCTTCCTCTTGCTTTCCTGAATCTTACAACTTGCCATCTTTCAAATCCAAGATCAATAAACTTGATCTGATCTCTCTCTCCTCTTAGCTGCTCGCTTTCTTCTTTCTTCCTTTGTTGAGGCATTGTATAGGCCACCATGGCCTTTTCCCAACATAACTCACTAAAAAAAAAAAATTACGAAAATGTCCCTTCACAAAACATCAACCGACTGGAGAATCACGCTATAAATTTCTCTGAGCTCAAATAAACCACAGAATGATACCGGTTACGCAAAGATGATATCCCTATTTTTATTAGCCAAACAGTCATTCTATATTTTCTTTAGTGAGTTATGTTGAGGACAGGCTATGACGGCTTATACAATGCCCCAACAAAGGAAGAAAGAAGAAAGCGAAGATGTGACACGGAGTTAACCATGAAGAATGTATCTCTATCCTGCTTTGATCACCTTCTGACTCGCACAACTGTTTTGTGTTTGGTATTTCACGACCTGATGTGACTTGCGGACGCTTTTGGCCTTACGAATTCTCTTCAGGAGCAAAACGTTGCACCCTGTCCACCAAACACAACTCTTTTGTGTAGCAAGATGTGCATCCTAGTCCCGATTGCAATATGAAAACGGAGATCATCCTTCCAACGCTTAACATTTCCCGTTCGGTCCGACATTCGTTCCTGCATTGGATTCCCCCCATACCAAAACTCTGTGGACTTGTTGATAAACTTCATAAATTGAATAGAATACGTCGTGCTGCGTCAACATCACATTCGATGAAAAGAACTCAAAGGCAAACAAATAACAAAATGTACCATCCATACCACGCCCGTGGTTATGATTGATAACAGTGAAATGTCCCTAAAAAATTTTGTGGGATGTGAGGTAAAACAGTCACATCCATACGGGGGAAACAAGCACATTTTTAGTGAGTTATGTTGGGGAAAGGCTATGGTGGCCTATACAAAGCTTAAAAAATGGAAGAAAGAAGAAAGTGGAAGGCTAAGAGGAGAGGGAGATGAGATCAAGTTTATTGATCTTGGATTTGAAAGTGGGCAAGTTGTAGGATTCAGGAAAGGAAGAAGAAGGCAAGACGCTCCATAAATTGCACGTCCTTGGAGTGAATGGTCATTTGTGTGTTAGAGTTCGTGGAATAGGTAGCGAAATTTAGAAAGGGCGTGTCTGAGTGCTATGACATTAAATAATCCACCAAGCAGTAAATGAGTACCCTGGGTAGAGCTGGAGATATAGTGCCACGAGAAAGGGCTGATAGATCCACCTCATAAGCCGTTGGTGCGGCTGGTACCTCTTTAAAAAGGCACGACGATCGCTTTCAGCATGGAAATCAACTTTGCATCATTGATGGAATGTGAAAAGCAAAACGTAGCGAATAAACTCACTATTGGTGTAATGCCTTTTGGGAGTGCGGGCGTGTACTGGCCAAAATCCTTGTGCTCGGGGTCCCGATATAACTTCGTTGGCATATTCGGTGCAAAGGAACCATAAGCAGCGATTGGGTAGTTCACAGCAGCATGTTGCACCACTAACCATATGACCTGGGTGATGATATCGGCAAGCTCCTCCCTGTTTGTCAGCTTGGCAGGAAAACCGACGATCTAGAAACGAGATGAGTGCAAAGACATCCAAGCATCAACTGATGAACAAGATATTGCAAGGGAAAAAAGCATATGCGATTGGAGGGAAGTCGCAAAGCACAGACAAAGCGTGGTGTAATCCAGTCTAAGGAAAGTTATCCATGCCTGTCGAAAGCCTCAATAAGATCGGTCATGACCAAATGATAAATGGCAGGATAGTGAAATAACTTTCGAATTCTGGAGCAGTATTAGGCTCCATTTAATCGCAGCCATGTTGATTTTCAAACAGAAAAAAAGGCTCCGAGCTTCCTCACCAATGGATCTTAAAAGCAACGTGTGTTTATACGTAGCATAAACATAAGAGCATAAATAGTGGCAAGATCTAACAAACAGCATTGATTTGCATTTTAAGTATTTTTTAGTGGGTTTTGTTGAAGAAACGCTATGGGGGCCTATACAAAGCCCCAACAAAGGAATGCGTTGTAGGTAAACAGGATTGAAATATACAAGACGGTCGGCGAACTGGTAAGCGTACACATATTTTATCATGAAGCGTTGCAAATCTATTATCATTATCACTTTCTTTAAGGTTTCCAACTTACATAGCCATGTAAAAACACATATAAAAATGTTAATTAAAGCCAACATTCTAGATTCATCTAACTGTTAAAAAATCAGCAAGTAATTACTCAACTTTATACCATCATATCAATGGCGGTGTTTTTCATGAGCCAACACACAAGCAGCTCATCACAACAGTCTATTCGTAACTTTCTTTCCTTCAAATATTTATAAATATATGATTCTACCTAGGTTTCAATACATTTGGACACTGAGCAGCTTTTTGCTTATCAAGCAGTGTCCAGATCCTTCCTCTCGGTGCGACCACACCTTGTGATTCCTACTTCTGGAATTACAGAGAGCTTGCAACTCTTCTCACTCCGAGGAAAAGTTCAGCTTAGGGTGGATTCGAAACATTGACTATATGACTACTTGTATTTTAAATACTTGACACAACTTTACTTTATTCTACGATCATAGGCAAGAACTGCAATAGCGCATCATAGATGCATTTATTGTTTTGGTTGCAACACCGAGGAAGGCGACGTAGAAATCATAATGATACGAGGAAAAGAATACGCGGCTTTCATCTATTATGTTCAGCAGGGAAAAAATGCGGCTTTTATTTGTATTTTTCCATCGCAAAGTACGGCTTACATTCGAGGGCAGTTCGTATTCAAGGGTGGCTTTTATGTAAGAAAATACGGCATGCAAATAAGAAAGCATACAGGTTTGAGTTCTTACCTTTCCTTTAGCTGAATCAACGGACCCTGATCCGTCAGCTGAGAGTTCATCGACAAGGCTTTGCATCTCTTCGTCAGAGATCACTTCACTGTCACTTTTATAGTACCTGTAAATAAAATGATTCAATTTTTGAAATGGATCACTAAAATGGGATTCAATGGCAAAATTGCAAAATTATTAAGATGAGAATGAATAAGGGCAAATAGAAATTCGCTATATAAACCTCGTTTTGTAGGATAAGTCAAGCAAATTTTATAACAGCACTTCATGTGTTGAAGAGGTTACACTGTGTAAAAATTATCTTTCTCATTATTATCATTATTATTATAATCATAACTATAATCATTCGCACAACTTACTACATATTCTGTATGCGTAATAGACCCTGGACTAACCCAGACCTTCTTTCCTACTAACAGTCTCATTGCAACCTTTAATTATTCTTATTAAATTTTTTTTTGCTATTCGTCATGTTATTATTCTATTCATTCATTCATTTTTTTATACTAGAAATACCTGTAATTAGGTCAGCCGAATACAAATTACCTATTACTAGAGTGATTTGTATTTGTCTGTTTAGCTTATATATCAAAATGAAGTTTTAAAAAAAAAAATTATTATTGCATTTCCCTTATATGAATTGTTTCCTCCGTTCTGCCTAGCACCTGAAGGGTAATCCATTAGTGAATTATAAGGAACCCTGTTTGTCAAGCAGTTTCCTCATCCTCCCCGTCGGTATGGACACAACGTAAGATTGCTACGCCTGGAATTTGACAGGGCTTATGACACTCCTCATTCTGTACGAAATGGAAGCTGGAAGTGGACTCGAACCGATGGTTGACTCTATGACTAATGAGCAAATGCATTACCACAATCAGATATCCTGATATCTCCTTATGCAAGGTGGTACCTATTATATCGTATCACAGCATAGTGTACGCTATCTTTGGTAACTTGGTTAAAAGTGGCACGGTGCTGTGCCAATGTCTCCTTCTGGCTCTCTGTGTCTCTCTTACTCCCCTTAGACCGTACTTCTTTCCGACTGCATGCCCCTAAAAGCTCGTTTGCGTCTTCCTTGCTTTTTGAAACTAAATTGCTTGATGCTCCTATACGTAGTCGCAGTTGAAGCCGATAATCTACTCAAATTCTGGAAAAGGAAACGAATATGAAGTATGATTTGACCATCATTAATCAAAACACTTCGAAGGAGATAGATATTACTCACAAGTCAACAAGATCTCTGGCGAACGATTCAACCACTTTGTGTATCACTTTGCCATCATCTCTGTACGGGTAATATGGTAAAACCTCTGGATCATCAACGCCACGGGCCTAGATAAAAATTTATCTCACATAAAGAGAAAACAGCAAAATAAATTTTTCTATAGCTCTGAAAACCCCAGGCATACAGCCCTGAAAATGCCAGGCGTCCAGCCCTGAAAGCTCTAGGCTAAACCATCGTGAATATATGAGCTAAATTAACTTGACATTCCATGCCGCTGTGGAAGTAACCTCTAGAAGAAGAAGATTCTAAAAATGTGCAAATTTTTTTATCTTCATAAGGTCGTGCAACGGACAGGATACTTAGTTTTGCAAGAATCCTTCAGTTTCCTTTGAGTTTGGTAATCAGCAATCCTACTTATTTAGCCAGAAGAAGATAAAGAAGATGAAGGTCAGTGAGAACTGGTGATGGCATACCTTAATGTTAACCAGGAGATCATTATCCTTCCATTTCATGTTCAAATAACCATTATTAAGTATCTCAAGAGTACCAACGTGACCCATATCAAACAGCCGGTGCATGTACATCTGCTCTTTGGTCAGCCGGGGAAACCCATAGCTGTTCGTGGGTATAAGACCCCGACAATGGACTCTAAAGAACGCGTATAGTGGATGAGTTGGCGCAAGGTGGCGATGCATACAGACGCAGATGGGCTCGAATCGAACATGCGTCCGCAAAAGATGCTCGTAAATTTCGACGACTGCAAAATCAGCTTCTTGTAAGAAAGCCTTAGCAAACATCCACTTGTTGCCGTCTTTTGATGTTCTCACTTCGGAAGCTGGGCGAAGAATACAAATGCAATCAGTTACTCATTCCTTCCTAATTCATTCATTCAATTATGCATTCATTTATGCATTCATTCATTCAGTAAATCAATAAATATTTAATAATTCAATCAAACAATCAATCGAATAATCGATTAATCAACCGATAATCGAATCAAACAAACAATCAATTAATCAATCCATTAACCAACCACCAATGCATCAATCAATCAACCAAGCAATGAATCTATCAAGCACCCAATCAGTCATTCACTCCGTCGGTAAGTCCACGAAGCAAACAAAATGTTGATCGATCAGCAAGATTTCCAACTGATTAATAAAACATTTAATCGTTCAAACAGTAAAACGAGCATAAGCATAATAAATCAATCAGTTTATCAGTAAAACAGTCAACAAGATCGATCTGTTCACCAAAAGGATATTCAACCTACCGGTTAATCAATAAAACACTCTTAAATTGACTCAATTCATCCTGCAATCAATAGATCGGCCAAAAAGTGAACCAATAACTAAATTCATCAGTCAATCAGTCAGTCGGTCTTGAAGCAAGAGAAATTTCCTACCCGGTTTGTAATTCATTTGTATGGCAACGATTTTCAGTTCATTGACTCCCTTTGCGTCTTTGCCAATCGCAAATAGCCCAATAGGTGAAGTACTGCGCATTAGTATTCTTTTGTCGTTGGGGTCTTCATCCATGATGTCAGGAACGTGAGAAATGTCATGGTAAATTGGATAATCAACAGCGAACAACAAGCCTCTTTCCGCCATCTGTAATTGACCAACGGAAAATTATGCCTCACAAGGCGAAACGTCTGAAGTAATCTATCAATAAATTAGCCTTAAAAAGTAGCCTACTTTATATTCACATTTTATCTGAGGCATGGCCACACACAAATGTTAAATATATAAATATATATATATATATGTATATATATACACATATATATATTTATATACAAACACATACATATATCTACAACTTGGCTAGATTTATCGACAAAGTTGTCGTGAAAACTGACTCAGTTTCGTTAAAACTTAGAAGCAGCTGTATTCAAAATCGAAGAGAAACCTACACGTTCTAGACTTGTTTCTTCTCCAATCGCCTCACTCAGTGCCTTGTTCCAGTCGAATGTCTGATTCAATGATTGAACCAGCTTTCCAAAGCTTATTCCCACGTCTCCTGTGGACAAAAGAAACAAAAATAGCACCAGCTTCGAGCTTAAGGATTGCCTTAGCTTCCATCTCACGATACTCTTAAATCGATGCGTCACGAAATATATCACATCAAAGGAGGTAGAACAATAGCTAAAGAGACAGCAATCATTCAAGCGGAACTCCCGACCTTTTTCATTAAATTTGGTCTTAATTTCATGTACGTGTATAGCACATCAACTTATCCCATGACAGGTCCTCTTAAATCTAACCCGACGGACGGTACTTCGTTTTACTAACATCGCTCAGCTTGACTGGCACTGCAATTACGCGAAGCAGGACATTTCCAACATGAAAAACGTAACAATAAATGACACAAAAGTACATCGAAATCTATATCATAAGACAATGCCGTACATTTGTCGCACATTGAATGCACCTACTGCGTTGCATACTCGATTTCGAGCAAAGCAGAAACCAGAGACAGGGCTGTGAGTTTGTTCTAGGGAAGTGGAATCCATGAGGTGGTTTCCCGTTGCCTTCCTCACCAATGGCGTTTTACAAGTGACACACATAGGAATCGAACTGACAACCCCTGTGTTGTGAGTTCACATGCTTAACCACTACGCCACAGCACCACATTTGAATACACTTACTAGGTCTATGCATAGCATACCCGAATGCTGTCTACGCACAGCAGCATTTAAATTAGATAACTTAATCACATTACAATGAAGCAATGTACAGCGCGACATACAGTATAGTGAATATTGCTGTATTATGAAATGTATCTGACATCTTTACCATAGCTGTTAGGCTACCGTAGTAATATAGTAAAGATACCTAGTAGAATTTTTTTTTCTTTCTTAGTGCGCTATGTTGGGGAAAGGCCATGTCGAGAATTTCGAATAGATGTGCCACAGGGAAGTGGCGTAAATGCCCAGAATTAAAACTTACATTTTGTAGGTTAGAATCCTGCCAACATCGCAATCAAAACAATGTGGGTGAGTGATAACAATAATTATAAATCGATTATTCATACAGGATAATCTATCAGCGAAGAAATGCACTGTTATTACAAGAGTCCTGTCCCTAAGGTCAAAAGAAAAATAAAATCTTACTGCGAAATCATTAAAAATGTAGTCTATGCCTATTTACAATGCTCTTCTAACGCTTTCCTAAACACAGTTCTATATTTTATGCTCCTAACTTCGGGCGGTAGTGAATTCAATGCCTTAGCAGCAAGAAAATAAAACTGCAACGAGTAAGGCAACGAGTGAGGCAAAGAAAATTGCATCATCAAAAATCCATTTTCCAAACAGAGGGAGCCGTAGGGCCAGGGAGCCCTTTTCATTTATTTCGGTCACGCATGGTTTCGAGTACCCATAATTCTATTAGTAAGGAAGGCGACAGAAAACCACCCCCAAAAAGGATACACCATTCCTTAGCAATACCTCAGAGCCCTGACACTAGGCTCTGCCACACTCAGAATCAAATATGCTATGTATACACTGCACTTTTTTCAGTGGGTTACGCTGAAGAAAGGCTATGGTGGCCTATACAAAGCCCCAACATAGGAAGAAAGAAGAAAGCGAAAGGCTAAGAGGCAAGTTTGAAAGATGGCAAGTTGTAGGACTCCAGAAAGCAAGAATAAGGCAAGACGTTCTATAAGTTGCATGTTCTTGGGATGAATGATGATTTGTGAGATAGAGTTCGTGAAGTATGCAGTGAAACTCTTGGAAAGGGTGTGAATGAGTTGAGCTTCTGGTGGTCCTGACACGCCTCAGAGGAACTGGAATAATCTCCTTGATCTCCTGAGAACAATGCCCGTGAAAGTATTTGTAAATGATGGAAAGTTCTCCAACTAAAGGACGATGGGAAAGAGGTTGGAGAGATATGGTGAGGTTAGGATTATTGATGAGACAAAGGGCTTTGGACTGGACTTTGTCGAGAAGCCAGAGAGTAGATTTTGGAGCACCACCCCAGACGTGGGTGCAGTACTCTAAAGAAGGACGGATTTGGGACTTGTATATAGATAGAAGGCGAGAAGATGAGAAAAAACCGCGGGCTCTGGTGAGGAAACCGAGCTTTTGAGATGCATGTTTAGCAAAGGAATGGATGTAAGTTTTCCAAGTGAGATTAGATGAAAGAGAAATACCAAGTTGTGTGAAAGAAGCTGAAGTGTCCAGTTCATCACCATTCATGAGGACAGGTGGAAAGTTTTGATTGCGTTTGCGTGAAATTACAGCCTGTTTCGTCTTGCTTTGGTTGAACGAGACTAGGTTGTCTTTACCCCACCTCTCAATAACTGTCAGATCATTGGAGAGAAGCGAGGCTGAAATGTTTCTGTGGAGTTGGATATCGGTGGAAGCATGGTAACTTTGATTGAATTAAAATGAAGAACTTAGGAAGGTATCATCGGCAAAGGAGCAAATGCTAGAAGATCTAGAGGTCAGTAGGTCGTTTATGAAGAGAATGAAGAGTACAGGGGAGATAACAGAGCCCTGGGGTACACCAGCATTGATGGAGTGCAGATTGGAGAGGAAGCCGTCCACTCTAACGGCAATTGACCTATCAGAGAGAAAACTACCGATCCATTTAATGAGAGTGTGATGGAGACCAAAAATCGGTAGTTTAGCAAGAAGACCCTTGTGCCAAACGCGATCAAAGGCCTTGGAGATATCGAGAGAGATCACTCTGCTCTCACCACTGGATTCTAGAGCAGAGGACCAGACACGGACAGCATAAGCAAGAAGATCACCAGTTGACCTGGCTTTTCGAAAGCCATACTGGTGATCAGAGAGAAGATTGTTTGTTTCAATGAAGGTAAGAAGTTGTTTAGTGATAATGGTATCCATTGTCTTAGATATTCTCCATTTAATTGCATTGCGGTAAGTCCAATGAATTATAAACTCATGGCCCATTTAACTATATACAATAAACTTCGACTAATTTCTACGCACCGGTTAGAGACACCTTTTGCAAAGCCATAGGATTCAACCCAGCCAGTCTCTGTTCAACGAATACTTGGTCGGATTCCCACTTCCTGTCGTACACGATATTGCGAAACCCACTTTGCATAGATGGCAGTTTGAAATACGGCAGCTTGACTTTCTGAAATATGACATAAAATTTCTGACACTGGAATGCAAAAAGCTTATAGAACAGACTGGCATTGTAGAACAGCACACGACTGCATACCACACAACCTCGAACTGAACTAAAACAAACTACGCTGGATTGAGTCTTTTTCTACCTATATCTGAAGGGTCATATGGGTCATTTGGATGCTGAGAAATATCTTGATCGAGAAGTATCTTGATCTGTCCTCTCAATGTGACCGCGCATCGTGAAGCCTGACATTTTCGTTCATTAAAAAGTTCTAGGCCCACAAAATGCTATGCACATCGAGTGGTGTCTTGGTGCATCCTCTTTACGTGGCTACGCTTTGTGATTCCTACAGTCCTAGAACTAGAGCAAGTGAATCTGCTCATTTTGAGTCAAGGGCAACCTCAGATTTCGCCTCAAACTACCAAACACAGTGATTTTCAATGTAACCACTGAGCCATCACTGTACCAATCACATTTTAATACATTACTGTACATTTAATTCGACTTTATCAAATCCCATTGCCTCACGTTGAATTCCATTTGGTATCTCAATACGATATATTTTTTCTTTATAAAATGCAATATTAAAACACAATTATACGTTGGATTGCGCCCCGCATAGCATCAAAAGACTCAAGGTCATCGAGTTCCCACTATTAAAGACACCTACAACGAACTAGCCTCTAAAAAGTAGGTCTATAAAAAACGCAAAGAAGGGAAGGGGCTGCTGCAAATTGCGATTTCATTCACTAGAAACGCTGGGTTACCGTGATATGTGATATTGTGGCATCCAAAATCATTCTGTTGGTAACTAAATTCAGTTGTGAACTACCGTATAAAAGAAAACCGCACAAAGCTGTAGTATTCATGTCACTAATATCCAGGGTATGGAATATGCAGGGTATGGAATATGCAGGGTATGGAATATGCAGGGTATGGAATATGCAGGGTAGGAATTTCTGAGAGCTGAACAAAGATATATTCAACGATATATTCATACGACATATTGATATGATATATTCATACGAAATTTTCATACGATATATTCATACGACATATTCATATGATATATTAATACCAAATTTTCATACGATATATTCATATGACATGTTCATATGATATATTCATACGACATACTCAGACGATATATCCATACGACATATTCATACGATATATTCATACGACATATTCAGATGATATATTCATACGACATACTCAGACGATAT